>VWYP01005103.1:589347-639106 GCA_013400435.1 Pycnonotus jocosus | reverse complement strand
TTTTCTATACATCTGTGTGATTATTTTCTTAGATTATTTTTCTTAAAGTTGCATTTTGGCCCTCAAGCAATGAAGAGACCAACATGAGGAGAGTAGTAGACATAGAACACTGGACACTCTAGAAATTTAAATGTTAATACTTTTCCCACAACTCAAATTAGTGGGAGCTTTCATTTTTGAGCATTGCCCCACTTTAGGACAACTGAACTCATATTACTAGATAATGTCCACCAAATTAATTTTGTTTGGATTTCATGTCATATTAGACAGCTATACTTTAGTGGTTTTTTAGCTGCTAAAAGTCTGAATTACCCAGAGAAAACTTTACTTTGCATTACATAGCACTGGTGAAATAGAGACTAGAATTATAGCTCCTGGCACACCCCAGGCATTGAACAGAATCTGTTGAAAGTCTACTGGAAGAGAATATCTAATAAGAAAGGGAAGGCAACAGAACTACACAAATTATCAATATGTTAGGAAAAGAAAGTAGTGGAAATTTAGTTTGAGCTCTAGAAGTGCATATAGGACAGTCACATGGAATTTAAAAGCAAAGGTACTGTCTGAAAGTCTTCCGAAAATGACAAAAGCTAAAGGATGAAAAGGAGGAATAATAGCAGGAGTTGGAATGGAACACCTGTAGTATTTGTTGGAAGAAGCAGACAAAAGGCAGCAAAGAGAGAGTTCTTTCCTTCTCCATTTACACTAAGTGCTTCAGAAATATGAAACACCAAACTGACCACCACTGTCACCAAGCTCAAATGAAGCTGAGACTCTACTAATAGGAGAAAGTTGAGGGACTTCTAGAATCTTATGCTCAACTCTACCTTCTAGAAATGCCTTCATGGTTTGGGAGTCTGAGAAAAAGGCTAGATAAATGAATCTTTTTTCTACTAACTCTTGATTGATATTTACCTTGAAAGTATCTGCTCCTAGCTGTTGTAAGTAAATGCATCCCTGAAGCAGCCTGTCTCAAAATCAATTGCTGGAATCAGTGCAGGTAACTCAGGATAATCTGAGAGATGTAACCTATTCCCTGACAAAAAAGTCTTCATCCTGTCCCAAGAGGATTTTTGAGCAGAAGAGAATCAGAACTAGTACAGCAGGTAAGTAATTGGCTTTTGTAAATATCTAACAAAAGAAAAATAAAACAAAAACTCCCAAACCGACCAACCAACCAACTAAAAAAATCAAAACAAAACCTCTTTGAGAGTACTAATAGCACACTAATTGTCCATGCTAAGACATGCTAAGCTTGTGAAGGAAGCCAACACCATGAATCAGTCACAGGGGTGAGCTGATGATTGACAAATGACAAATAGACTGAGCATTGACTCTGCTGGTCCATGCAAGGATGGAGATGTTTACGCTTAATGTGAAAACAACATGGACCCTAACAAGAGGATGCAAAAGCAGAATGACATGATCAAGGGAAAAGCCTGAGATAATGGTCTTTTAAGCACAGTTGTGAATGGATTTGAGCATGGCCTGGCTGTTTTTGTCAAGAATTGAGGAAAAGATGTGGCAGCAATCAAAATGAGAGATGGGAGTATGGATATGCTTGCAAAGTTCCCTTAAAGCTCATAGACAGAGTGCCCTGCATAGAAGAGAGTTCTGACTTTATGGGCCTGTGTAGTGCTCAGGCTGTGGATATTGTCCACATTCCCGGGAATTGGGCAGAATGGGGGAAAACAGCTCTTTCTATCCACTTTAAGCTCTAGCTTTTTATATCTGCAAAGAATTGTGTGGAGAGAGAGGTTTAGATTTTACCTTGAACACAGATAGACTTGTAACAGGGAGATGCAGAAGACATCTAAAATCTTGCAGCTCAGCCATGGAGGGATACTCTTGGGGGGCTGCAAAAAAATTCAGTGCTATACATGCAGAAACTCAGTTGGTTTTATTTTCCATAACCATGATAAAGATGAGTTTTGCCATTACAACCAGCTAAAAAAGGAAAGGATGAGTGGATTGCTATGAAAATTGTAGTATTAGCAGTTAAAGAATGAAACTTCATTTTGTCAGAGGAATGCCACTGTAGAGGTGGGTTGTAGAGCAGGGAAACCTTTTTGGGTGAGGCCTAACTTGCTATGTGCCTCTCAGTGGGTGGATATTGATGTTTATGACATCTCCTCTCTAATTATGGAAAGAGAGGGGGCTAAGAGAGCCATGCTTTGAAATCTTGTGAGAGGGAGCTCACCGTCAGGTATGCTGAGGTGCCCCTGCCTTCTCACGTGGAGCAGCTATGAAAAGGATTTGCACAATTGTGCTTATGACTCATATTCTCCATTTGGTGCTCTTTTCCCCATTCCCTTTACATTTCCATGAATTGTTAATTTTTGTTACTATTTTTATTTTCTATTTATTGTCCTAAGTTCAAGTCTGCTGTAGTATCTTTGTGCTGTTTTCTGTCTATTAAGAGATTGTTTGACTTCCCTCTTCCTTGGTTCCTCATTTGCCTCAATGGCTGATGCTCTCTCAGCCATTGAACAATCTATCAGGTTCTACCAGAGCAGAGCCTTTTCTGCCTTTTTGTTAACTGAGAGAGTGACTTTTGCCCTTTGAGGCAGTAGACATATGTAAGGAAACACTTCTGCAGGGCAGGACTTCTACCATCCTTCCCTCTTCTGAGCTCCCCCGCTCTCTGCTATCCCTCCTTCCTTATTTTCACAGCAGTAGTTCAAATGTGTCTGGCAGTGAAAGGACTGCTCCTGCTGCTCTTGGATCTTGATTTTATTTATTTATTTATTTAATTTATTTCATACTAAATGTGAAACATGAATCTTCATGTCATAGCTTGCCATCCTGACTGGTGAAAATGATCTTGGCTCGCAATGCACCTTCTTTGACAGAAAGTCCTCGGCACAGTTAAGGTACCTTTCATCTCTTCACCTTCTCTGGTGGTTTTTACAAGGAATTTACTTTCCAAGGTATTTATTTTACCTAGCACTCTCGCAGTTCCAATGATAATAGGTTTGTGTATACTATAGGGTGATGCTGAGCTGATCCAGTTGTATCTAGTTCACATTAATCACAGCCTTTTACTCAAAACAGTGTAGCTCTGATCTAAACCAATTAAGCTACTGATGTTTAGACAAAGAGATTAATATGGATAAGAAAAGCATAACCTTTGTCCATAGAAATATCTTAAGATAATGAGTTTTATTCAGTGGGATGGATTTATAGAAAGGTGTGTTTTGGATGTAGACATCTAATCGTACATCCTAAACCAACAGGAAAATAAACTTGTGCAGACAGGTTTCAACTGAATACATGAAGATGTAAAGAAGGAATTGTCTCACTTTAGGGCTGATGCTTGAGAATATACAGGGAATTAAAGACAGAATCCACAAAATGAAGAGATGACTAGACTAACAGGCAAAGAATAAAAAACCAAACAGCTTTACTTGTGTTTAAAAAATCACTTTGTCCTTCATGCGTTGTGCTGCCTTAGAAAAAAAAGGAAATTTTCCTTTAATTTCTCAAGTTATACTAAAGACAAATATTCTCATTTATATTTGGAATTTTTAAGTTGCAGTACAGCCTCACCATGAACAAATTCCTGAACTGTCTGCATCTCTAGGATACCATTTTTAGTTCAGGGAACATATGAACAAGATGAAATTATTTATAATATTTATACATAGTATACTTATGATGCCTGACTACAATTTATATTAGACCAGCTATGAATTTGTAATTAATTAGAATTTTGGTTAATTTTTGAGTTAATTAGCTATGTTAGATATTAATACATTAGGTGTTAGATTTGTGTTCAAATTCAACTGAAAAAGCCAAAGGGTTCACAATAAGATCTGTTTATGATGGAGTGTCATACAGTGTTAGCTCATTATTATTTGGAATTATCCTGATTACCTCAGAAATTTACTTTAAAACCAAGTACCTCAGCCCACAGGACCTAGTGTAGTCAACAGGCACAGAAACTGAAAGACCACTGTGCACTAGTATTTAAGCTCCTGGAAAGGGAGAAAAAATGGAGGAAATTGCACCTACTCAAGCTGAAAGAAAAGGAAAAAAAATCTGGATATCCTTACCAGTTTGAGTTATTCAAGAAAGCTATATCAATCAGGTATCTGTAAATGAAAATTCACCTTAGATATATATTATCTAATGTGCTTGTCTCCTGACATAGCCAGTCTGTGATGATTCAGAACAAGGCAGTTTTTTCTTGCTGCTGAGCACTTGTGCATTTAGAAGAAATAAATCTTTCCTGACCAACCAAAGCTCTGAAGTATGGGTTTTGATATTACTGCTTGTCTGAATGCAGAATTTGTAGCAGTTTAATAGAACTCCTGTATGGATCATGCAGATGTAACACTCAAAATGAAAGTCACCTACTGCATTCTTTTCTGCATCCCTGCTGGGGTCTAAGATCCAGACCATGCACTGTGCTCAGCAGTGGGTTGTTTCCACTTGAAACCTCCAAGTAGGTCAAACAAAATATTTTCCTCCCATCAGGGACTGAAGGAGTCTTCACCCAGGACTACCCCACTGTTCCCACAGGACCCTATTAAGTCCCCTGGGGCCAGCAGGCCCTTACCAGTCCTGCCACAGCAGGGCTGATCCCCAGCTCCCCACGGCCGGTTCCTGTCTCAGTCCTACCAAGCCACTTGTGTGCTACATCCCAAACCCAGTCCCTGGGGAGTTGCCTGATACTGGGTGCTGGTGCTACCCTCTGTGCCCCCTCAGCTGCCCTGCTCCTGCCTGAGGCACTGGGAGCGGTCTCTCAGCTCCAGGCTCCATAGTCTGAGGGATCAGTGGGCTTTTGCTCTGCCTCCCATACCCACCATTTTGGGGGCACTTTCTGTTTTGAAAGCAATGATAAAAAACACAGCCAATACTTTGTCTTATGGCAGGATTCCAGTGAGGGCTTTGTTCCATCTGTCCCCTTGTGATGGGGATATTCCTCCATTCAGGGTTGCCATGGCTCACATGGAAAGTCATTCAGAAACCAATTTCCTTTTTCCCACATCAATAGGCTGTGGTTTCAGTGGGTGAAGTGTCCACATGGTCAAAAGCAGGGTGGGAAGGATGGCATTTTAAGACTTGAAATTGGGTCTTACGTACAGGTTTTTTCCCATTTCATTTAAAAACCCCTCTCTTGTTTCTAGCATCAGACTGAAATCACCAGCCTGGCACCTTCTATCCTGCCCTCTGGTGCCACTGCATCCAGAAAATACATGTTGTCTCATTGCTTCTACTTCTCACTATGAAAAATATATTCTGCTTTACTGCATACTGCATACTTCCTCTCCAGTGTCTTGACATCCAACCACTTCTCACCCAGTGACTTTGTAAAGAAATACCAGCTCAAGGAAGTCAACTGTAACCTATAATTTGTAGGTATCTAACCAATGTAAGTAGCAGATGTCGGTAGTTTGATGCACATCAGCAAATACCTGGTGTTGTAGTGGCTCTATGCCTTGGAATACCACTTCCTAAATTAGTTTTGGGCAGATTTCTTCTCTAAGGGCTTTTCTTTCCCCACAGTTCCTACAGAAAAAGCTCTCTGCCGTGCAGCATCCAGCAGTCTAGGCTGGGCTGGATTGCATCAGTGTGGAATTTGGTTAAGTACTTGTCACCTGAATTATATGAACTGCTTAAAAAACAAATTAATGAGGACAGAAAAAGAAATTTTCAGCCTTATTTGTATTTGCCCAGGTTACCTAGACATTGTCAACTTTGTCTCTTTTTTTGGTTATAATTTTGTGACTTAGAGGGAGCTGTCTCACTGGCATTGTATGTTTTGGATCCACTGAGAAATCTGTTGAATTCCTCACACAATGCTGATCAGCAAGTCTTACACATAATTCTCTTGGTTATACTACAGGTACTATAAGTAAAGGTGCTGTTGACCACCAGGACTAAGTTGTACTCAATGTGGCCAATAGCAATCCTTTGCTTTAGAAATGATAATGTGGATTTTTGCACATCAGAGGTATTTATTAACTCAGTACTGAGAGTGAAGAGTCCTGTGAATGTCCACATTTTTTGCAAATGAGCTGTAAGTTGATAAATTTGAATCTGATTTCTGTCTAATGAGTTTAACTCAAGGGAAAACTAAGTGTACTTGAACCTGGTGCTTGAAATAAGAATGCATGCAGCTGGATTCAGTATAAAAATAGTATGAATCCATTTTACATTGCATGTAGAAGTTTTTGCACAACTTTATGCAAAATAATTTTTATTATACTACAGTTCTATGCAGTTCACTCTGTAATAGTGTTTTCAGAGGTAAGAACCTAAAATTGGAGGTCATGCTTGCTCCCTATGAATATTAAATTCAGGATTATTTTCATAATCATACAGATTCATAGCATGCCCTCGAGCAGAGATATCTTTCCACCAGGCCTGGGTAGCTCCTCAAGTGTGTGCAATCAAATGAGTGTCCATAAGTTGAGAAAAAGCTTTGAAAACAGTCAAATTAGAGTCATTATATTTGTACAAGAGTACATTTGAAGAGTAGAAAATACATTGCAAAAACAATTGCACAGCATGACTCTCTTGGGTTCTGAGTCCTCTCTCCCTACTCTTTGTATGCAGAGGAGTTCTGTATCCTTGGACACATCCCTGCTCATGAGCAGGTTATAGAACTACATCCCACAACTTCTTCTCCTCTCACATTCCCAGGAAGGGTTATCTGTGCCTGTGTAGTTCCATTTTAGTGAATCTGAGGCTTAAATCCTGGGATTGTATTGGCATAGTCTCCCATTCCTTTTGGTTTCATTCTGGGGTTGCTTTCCCTAGAAGCTGGGCTAACAGGGAGCCCCATTCTCTCAGCTGGCTAAACTTCTGACTGTAGAAGCAAATATGCTTGAGATCACATGGCAGGAAAGGAAAATGGCCTTCCTTTCCTCTATTCTACAGGCATTCACAAAAAAGAGGGGTGTGGCTCATGCTTCATCTCTTCCTTAAACCTTTGTTTCTGTAGTCTTTTTTGCTGTTCTTGTTGTAGTGCAGTTTAAGGAGAGAAACATGGGTCACAAGGATTGGGTCTAGACTGGACTGGTTCTAGAGCCATGATTTGAAGAATTCCGAGGATACTTTTACATGTAAATAAAAAAAAGATGCTTCTGGTTCAGATTAAAGTTATTTCTTAGTGAACAGGACAATTGGGAAAAATGCAGAATTTTTTTTGGTGTAGCAGAAAAAGAAAACCTTTTTGCAGAATGATTTCTTTGTAAATTCTGTAGAGACCTATACCATACTGCTTGCTACTGGAGTAGGCAGGCTGCAGGATCCATCTAAGGTTCATTCACAAATACTCATAAATACAGTATTTGTCTTAGATACGATTATGGTTTTAGCTGGGAAAGAGTTAATTTTCTTCCTAGTGGTGGGTACAGTGCTGTATTTTGGATTTGGGGTGAGAATAATATTGATCACACGTTTTAGTCACTATGAGCAGTGCTGCTGTTAGCTCAACACATATGTTTTTCTCCTTTTACCCTTCTGATCCTCTCCCATCTTGCCTGGAGGGAGTGAGTGAGGGGCTGTCTGGTGCTTAGTTGCAGAGTAGGGTTAAACTTATCACTCTTACCTTGGATAGCACCCTCAGCACACATCTGCATCTCAGGAAATTTTGCAAAACTTTTTTGCAAAACTAAAAGCATCTTCTGTGATGTATGCATATATTTCTCTCATCTCCTCTCTGCCAGCTGAATGTAGGAGTTGCAATACATTAGTATGCATTTGGTTTGTATACAGTCAGCTGCCTGTGGACATATATACACAGAAAGGATTTGGTATCTTTGTGACCTTGAGATATGAGCCATTCCTCATTGACTAGCCTAAGAATACACACCCTGGTATGTTTTATTCATAACCCTATATGTGTGTGTAAATATACACATATATGCGAGTAAATATTCATTTTGTACATATTACACATTATAATGAGTGTGATTTATAATTTGGAAAATGAAAGCTAGTGGGAAAAATGTTAAAAGTGACTACTATTTTCTCCTTTGATACCTTTCCAAATTGGTGTTTCCATCTCATTGTTTTTGTATTTGTTTTTAACTTTATCTAAAAGATTTTAAGATGGGGTATTATTTAACAAAGAGGAAAACTTTACCACTTTCTAATGTAAAGCTAATGTGACAATAAAACTGTCAACAAGGAGGCAAGATGCGTCTCACAAAAATCTTGAAACCTCTAAGTGGAATTTGCATAAAATAGTTCTGGTATTATTATTCACTGTTCTTTCAGTGACAGATATGTCAAGGCCTTAAAACCTAAAAGAACAATTATGCTATTGTATCTCTCGGAGGATTCAAGGGGTGTGTCTTTGGTGAAAAAGTGCTATTAGAGCTTTGAAAAGCAGTAAAAAGACAGCCCAAGGGGCTCTTTAGCTAGTCATTTTAAAAAGAATGCCTGGGCTTTAAGTGTCTTAAAGTACATTTATTCAACTCTTACTTTGTGCTTTAAAAAAACTGCTAATAATTAATGGCTGTAACATTTTTTTAACATTTGCATTATCTATAAATAAAAACTCTTGATAAAACCTTTATTGATTAACTCAAACTGTGATTCTCTCATGAATGTTTCTGTATTTCTGTCAAGCATATTGCAAAGAATTATATATAAGCTTTTTGGTTAAGCTAATATTGAGGAAATCATTGAACAATTATAGACCAAAACAGGAACTAATCAGTAAATCCATTACGTGAACAAGTTAGCTTAACATAACATGTCTGACATTAAAAATGAGGGATTGATAAGTAAAGTATCATTACAGCTGAATGTGCCATAGAAATCAGCAATCCAAATGTAATTTTATATTAAGCATGTTCTTGATTTTAGCTTTAGACTTGCTGGATTTGGTGTAAATGTATATATATTTATATATTTTGAAGTTTTCAGTAGAGAACAAGTTGTAACAAGCCTGTAAAGTACAAAAGCACTAAGCAAAGGAAAGACATGTAAAATAAGTATAAAAAATGGATCAGACCTGAGAATATGGAGCAAAGAAACATCAAAAAGAATTTAAATAGGGAAAACCAAGACCTGAATTAGCAAACTTTAATTGTTGTCGACACTAGCCAGCTAATAAATGTATTTTAGTGTGAGACCAAAAATAGCATGAAATTAATTTATTTCATACCCTTCACTGTAGAACAGTGTAATTATGAACTTGGCAGACAGGTGCTAGATTGGCCAGAGACCAGGTTAATATACAGTATTTGATTATAAAATGATTCATTATAAATATGGCAGGTCTATCTCTTTCTTATCAGGATTGTCATATATCAATATAAAGTAAATGAGGAAAAAGTGCTGGCCCTAGCCAGCTATTTTTTGTTATAAAAGCATACATTGCTGTTAGATCTAAAGTACAATGAGATGCTATTCACTTTTCACAGTAATAGACTCTTTAAAAATACTGGTGGTATTTGGAAACTCTTAGAGCAGTCTGTTTAATACAGAGAAAACAAGTTAAGTTACTACACTGTAAATTTTACAACAGACAGAATACAAAAACTTCCATTAAAACTCTTATAAATAACATTACAAGTCAGTAACTTTATCTTAATATTCTTTAGATGTTCTATACACTAACTGTAGAAAATACCATAAAAGCAGAGTAATGCTAGCTATTTGGAAAAATTAAACACTAGAGTTTTCAATGGTGACCATTCAAACAGTGGTTAGAAAGTCTGATGAGATATATAAGGTCCATATAACTTCAACTTTGTCATGCCAATATTTAGGTAAAATCAGTAATAGTCAATTTTGAAATCTGATATTAATCTAATTTTTATGTGATATTCACTTAGTGTTAGAGTATCTATTCTAATTGAACTCATGAGGAATATTGCAGAATGTTGTATGAAGTTATGTGTGACTTGGGTTTTGCACTTCGTGGTTCACTTTGCATTTACAAGGCTGGAAGTTTTGTCATCATACAGGCATATAGAATAAGGTGGTTTTTTTGTGATTTTGGTCACAAGTTTCCTGTATGTGTGCAGATGTGTATTTGTGCATAGATAAGTACAGCTATGCTTCTGCATTAGAACTTAATTTATTGCAGCATTCTGATGCTGGCTTTTGAGCCAACATGCATTTTTTTACACCATTAGATGATTTAGGATTCTGCAATTATATATTGTTCAAATGTGGATGGATAGCACTTTATAAACATAAGACTGAACTATACCTCTGATCTGTCCTTGAATTTTAGAATTGTCATTGACTTTGCATGAAAAATTCTCCCTAGCTTTCCTCAATGTACAGTAGTGTTGTCTTTTAAAGATTAGGATTTATAAAGCAGAACATAATTGTCAGATTTTAAAATACAGCTGGGCTTTCTTTCCAGCTGCATTCTTTGTTAAAAGCTGCTTAAATTCCCATATATTTAATGATGTCTTTTTTAATGACTTTTTCTGATTTAAACCCTTTCTCCACAATTTAATTTTTCTTCTCCTTTTCTTTTTGTCCCCAGCTAATGTAAGAGCTTTCTGACAGGACCATATTTAATTAAGGAAACAGGCCAAATTCTGCCCTCACTTAAAACCCATTCAACTTCAAATTTGTGGGGCAGTGTGGAGATGGAGATTGAGATGGCATTTGCCCTGACTGATAGATTTTGTAAAGCTACAGGCAACAAGCTTGGTCAGAATAGGGCAGTGGTCAAGCACAGACCTTGCACTGCAAATCCTCAGTGAGCAGGAAGGAGAGGAAGCACCTGCAGCTTTGGCTCCGAATGCTTTAGGCAAAAGGAGTCTCTCAATCTCAATTCCTTCCCCCAGCATTTTTACTAGCCTTCACTGCACTTTTTCATGTGGGCACTTTATGAGGAGAATGTACTGACAAAGGATTTAAAAGAAAAATAGGGCATTGGCCTTGTTATTTGGCTAAAAAAAGGATAGCAAAGAAGAGACCATTATTAGTTTGACGGAGAAATAGGGAGTCAGCTGTCAAACCTGAAACTGGTGCCAGAGTGGTGTGGAGGAGGTTCAATAAGGGCCAACTTGAGTAAATAGGCAGAGCAAAGCTCTGAAATAGGGGGAAGGAGCTTAAATGTCATAATCAGGGAGACTGATGAATCCATCAAGGCATGGGATAGATGCATCCGGTCAGACTGAAAGGCAGGGCAGATGTTCCTTTTGTAGAGGATTGTGGAGAGAAGAAGGTGATATGTGGGAGGCTAGAAAGGAAGAGCTGTAGTGGACAAGGTATTAGGGCAAAAGAAAACAAAGGTCTGGACAAATGTTTCAGAGACATGGTCAGAGAAAAAATACCTGGCTATTGAAGACACAAGAAAGGGAAAGATTTGGATACAGGCTGCTTATAATGGGGGAAAAATGAGAGGAAAGAAACCAAAAAACCTATTGAGCTGTGGGACCAACCAAGAGAAAAGGTGATGATTTTATTATACACAGTGAATGATGTCAGCGTGAGAGGCACTCATAATAGCGTTTCTCAAATGTGACAGTGCTAATGGGTTTGCAGCCCTGTGACTCAGTGAAATTGGCCCAATTTTTTTTCTTTTCTGAAAGAAGACGGACTTATCTAGGTGACAGAAATAGCTATTGTCCCAGATGTACCATCCTTGCTCCTACAGAATTCTTTAGGAATGACTCTTTCAGGCAGTCTTCCATTCTCTAAAAGTCTCTAGAAGTCAACACACACCTTTTGAATGGATATATGTAAGTAGAGAATTTCTTCCTGTGTCTGTCAATAGGATTGTTTGCTTCACCAATAGTGTGCTTGCCATTTGTTATAACCTTTCATGTTAGCAATAGACACATAGGGCAGTTGCTTCTCTCAGCCCCTCAATATCCAGTCCTCTTAAAAAATGAAAGGAAAACTGTGAGAAATATTAATTTATATTCAGACTACTGTTTAGATTACTACAGCATGAGACATTGGTTTGTATCTTGTAGCATCTTGATGAAAGTGAGGGATTTATGTTGGTACAGAAAGTGTATTAAATATTATGGTGTGTGTCAGCTTACTAGTTTTGGAGCTTTGGGGACAGGGACTATGCTTTACTGTTTATCAGGAACAACATCAAGTACAAGAGGGTCTTGACTTGCTGGTCCTCCAGGAGCTGCTCTGACAAATAATAGTAGTTGGGAAAAAGTCTGTCATTGTAACAGATTGCTGTTGTAGCTTAAAGTGAAATGGAAGGACCATCTTGACAGTACTACAAGTACTCCTGGTCGCTGGTGGTAGATATTGTCTTTGTTACAGTGAATTCAGTAAAAGGTGTCAATACTATGTCAATCCCTGACCCTGGCAGTTGCTGAAAACCCTAAATTTCTAATGAATGCAGGTGTGCTCCAGGTGGTTGGCATCCTTCACCATCAATCCCTATTCAAATACATTCACACACACATGCCCCTAATGTATATTGGGCACAAAACTTGATCATCTGTTCATCTGTGAGAAACAATCCATGGGAAACCTGAACTGTGGTGATACCATCACTCTCAACAGGGGCAATGGCTAAACAGAAATACCAAAGTGAAACCAAGAATATTGTGGCACACTAAATGTTGTGCTGTGCTTCTCTATGCAGTGTTCTGTTCTACCCCTCATGGAATAGATCCACCTCATATTGAATGTCTTGCTGTGCTTCTCTTCAGATGTTCTTTACAAAATTGGGCAGTGCACTCTGATTGTGTTTGGTTGCTGTGGGAGCTGGAGCTGCTCTCCACAATCTGCCTGAGGGCACTTCTCTTTCTCCCACAAAAATGAGAGAATAAAACAGTGCTGCCCTGACTATGGGCTCAACTGTGGGTCTAGGAGCAAGCTGTGCTCCATTAGCAGTACTGCAGAAGAACCCTGGAATTGGTGCTAACTACCAAATAAAGTTCAAAATGAAAGTGAGAAATTCAGAATGGGATGAGAACAGGCCCCCAAATTTACCTTTTTTTAATCCAACTGAGTTGTTGCCCAAGAGGTTTAATAGCAAGTCTTAAACTTGGTGGTATCATAATACTTTCCGGGTGTCAGTATTTTGAATAATTCAGATGGTGTCACCTGTCATTAATCTATGCCTCCTCTGCCAGTCAGGGTTCTGACATTGTCTGTGGGTGGGATCCAGTACCTGAAAAGTTTCATTGTGTTCCCTGCTGTTTCACATCTGAAGAAGGGCTTGCATGCCTGAAAGCTCATCTGTTCTTTTCTAACTAAGTCAGTTGGTTTAATAAATTCTATTACCCTTCTGTACTAACCCTGCTTCTAGTCCATTGCTCATTGCACTGTGCTTTTTCCTCAATTACCCTTAAATGCAACTCCTTCCTCTTCAGTTTTATACTTTTTTCGTCTTATTTTTTACTCTATCATCATTCCATGTACATTTATTTCCTGTTTATTTGAATTTTGAAAGGCAGAACATAAAACACATTTAAAAATTAGACTTCTGACTATGCTGCTTATACTCTCTTGCCCTGAGTTGCCTTTCAAACCTATAAAGTCTTGTCTTTTTCGATCCATTAATCTTTGCTTTTGAAGGCTTCAGCATCCTGATAGTAGCAGCCTGTTTCTATGAAAAGCAGCATTTCAGGACAGACTCAGAAAAGCTAGCTAGAGTAAGATTTTTCTTGACAAAAATAACAATCAGAAGAAGTTTGACCTGAAAGTATTTTTATCCAAAAATTTGGAGGCAAAAGTATTCTAAAATTCTAAGAGGAAAAAAAAAATCATTCAGGTAGGTAAATATTGATGTATATCCATATCTATATCATCTATATCTATATGTTTTTATCCCAGTCATTCAGAGAACATTTCATTACAAACCGAGGAATTCACCAAAATTACCCAGTCCACAGTGATTTGTCTCTCATACTGTTCCCATCCACTATGCAAATACTAAACTAAAAACCATTTTTTCATCGGGACTGTACATAGAAGTATGCAACCATTTTTATAACTGAATACCATTCTGTAATTATCAAAATAAAAATTAAAAGTTAAGTTTACATTTGAAATTACAGAAAAACACACTCCAAGAATCTTAACACAATTTACTCTTTCTTTCAGAAAACAATTTCACTTGGTTTTGCCCCCTTTATATTCCTTTAAATCAATATGATGAGGGTTTAGAGATGTGACTTTTATTCATATCTTTCATCAGTATTTACACTCTGACTATTAATTCTGATACAGTTTTGAGTAGAAGTCAATTGCATTTTCAACACATCTTGAAAAACTTTCTGATCATTCTCTTTCCTGTCTCAAAATTGTCCTTACCCTCCCCAAGACATCACAGAGAAGTTAATGTAGAAATGACCTGTTGGTAGATTTCTAAGAAGCTGTCAAATCAGGCACATAAATGAAGGCAAATTTCAACTATTACTGTAGCCTATCACTTCCTCATCATACTGGAAATCCCCCTCAATATTGTATCAAAAAAGAGGCATTCAAACCAACTTGATGCAGTAAACAACACTGCAGCAAAAACAGCATTATAAAATTTTTTGTGAACTTTTGGGAAAACCTAATTCCATGGGAATTTCTAGGAAAAAAAGGTGCCAATTTCATGCAAATTCAGGGGGCAAAAGCAGATTGGAAGGTTTTTCTTGGGAGGTATACAAGCTGTAATGATTGTAAAAGATATACAAACCTAATAATCATGAAAGCAGCACTCTTTTACTAGTGTATTTTAATTGCCTCATATCATGCTGGCAATATGTAGAAACACGATGTTTTACCACAAGTATGATGAAATGCATCTTTACATTAATTTCCAAACAGTTCTAAAAATGGATCCTTAAATCAATGTCTCGTGGGGTTCTCTGGGGGCTCAAATTGTTCTTCCTCCTTACT
Source organism: Pycnonotus jocosus (assembly GCA_013400435.1). Classification (NCBI taxonomy): domain Eukaryota; kingdom Metazoa; phylum Chordata; class Aves; order Passeriformes; family Pycnonotidae; genus Pycnonotus; species Pycnonotus jocosus. Next base: position 624,307 of record VWYP01005103.1, on the reverse strand, counting down.
GAAGCCCAGAAGTATCAAGGTCATCTCAAGTTTAGATGTCTAACCCTTGTGACTAAACAAGTGTGGTTGATTGATTGAACAGATTATAAGAGACTGAGACTTTTGTTATTTCTCCCCTCCTTTTGCTCTGAGGTTTCTGGGGGCATAGACAGAGCACCTTGTATGAAAGCAGAACGTGCAGCCACTAGTGGCAACAGTTTAGTGTTGAATTTGAAATGAATGCAGAATAAAAGGTGAGAAAAATCAGAAGTGTTGTGATTATTTAGATTTTTAATGATTTGCTTATCTGCTATAATGCAATCAGTGAGAAAGGTGAAAGATATACCATGTGTCCTTCGAAAGAGTAGAAAGTGTGGAATTTGGATTTGTCTTTTTCCAAAATTTCATTCAATCCTTCTCAGTAAGTATTGTCTGCTTCTAGTGGAGAATACTAATAGCCAGAGTGATGTTTAAAAATAATATAGAGAGCTTAATATAATTTTCACAGGACAGGTAGTGATAGCTGCTTATATGTAGGATGAGCACTTTACCACCCTTTGCAGTTTAACAACTGATGTTGACTCTGGAGCAATGGTTGGACTTCTGGTATGCTTTGGAAACAGTTTGAGTCCCCTGGTCCAGATTTGGGAAAGCTGCAGATCTCTGGTGTTAACACCCAGCTATTAAAATTTCTAAAGTCTTATTCATGATGTTTGTCATCTTGAGGTGCAATTGCATGAGCATGAATGATATTGCATTTATTAGCTATGCTGAACTAGAATCAGAGACACGTTTATTTAGAAAAAATAGTAGAATTATTGAATGAAGGGTGTTTACCACATCTGAGATGGTATCTTTTTTCCTGTGAAACTTGTTGTTAAAATTCCATCATCTACATTTCCTGATTATTAATCTCTCTATTCTATGTCAATTGGATTATGAGTTTCTTAAAATAGTCATAAACTAAGACAATCTTTATGGCATTCTAAAAAAAGTTCCTCTGGAGTCACAAAAGAAAAAAAAAAAAAAGAAAGAAAAAAGTCAAGTCAAAATGTGTGACCTCAGCCATCCCAAAGTAGTGTGGAAAGTACTTGCAGAAGAATGAGGGGATGTACTATAACCTGTATAACCTGGATATAGTGCAGAAAGAAACTGTATACTCTCATTCATATAGAGTGCTTATTAGAGAGATGACTCTTTATAGAATTTTAACTTTTAAAGGCAGTTTTATTGACTTACAGAATACCTGTAAGTCCAGCAAAGGATTAAATACTATCTCAGAGAAGTCCACTACAGTTTAGCAAGAGATCAAAGAGTTCCATTAATAATGCAGCAGGAGGCAAAAAATATATATACATATATCTATAGCAAAGGTTTATATGACTCTGATGAGACTCCTCTAGGGAGCTGGAAGAGATTCAGTAGGTGAGAAGGAAATAAGAGGGGGGGAGATGGGTGGGAAATTATTGCCAGTCTAGGAGGAGGCAGAACAAATTATTCTAATGGCAGTTTTTAGCAATAAATCTTGAATGCACAAGCTGATAGCAATAATTGAATGTGATAAAATCCTAGACAGTGAACTTTCTTTTAGCACAAACATGTCAAGACAAAAATATCAAGTCACATAAAGACCCTCCACCCCCTTCCTGACATCATGGTTCAACATTAGTCATGGTTGGCAAACTTATCCTGAACTTACTGAAACGAAATTTAAACAAAAAAAGCCATTGGGAAAAAAAAAAATCACCTATTCTTCAGCTGGTTGTGGTGGGAATGACTTCTAGAGGTGCATCTTTTTTGTAACTCTTTGATATAAAAAGTGAAGAGACAACATTACCACAGTTCTAAAATCCTGGAATTAATGGAGATTTAGGTAAAAAATCCAGCTGAGGCCACAGATTAACACATAAACATTACAAACTACCATGCTAAAACTATAGAAATAGTTCAAAATTAATACATTTTGCCTTTCATGATTGTTGTTAATGAAATCTGAAAACATTTTAAAAGAAAGCAAAGAATATGGTCATTTTATTTGTCTGAAGATGAAAGAATGAAGTGCTGAGAAGCCAAAGACACTCACCTTGAGTCACACTGAATTTTGACAGTGTTTTGAAACAGTTCCTGCTTTCTTGCTCAAGCCTTGAGAGCTGGACTGTCCTCTCTGCACCTCTCACACTGCATACTTTCCTCCAGGATCTCAGCACAAATAGTTTCTGGGTCTATGGCTGAAAATGTCTGTGGATTTGAACATAGGAGATAGCAATTACAGAGCATGATTTTGACATGGACAAAATTGTGACAAAATTGTTATAAAAAGATAGCAGGAAAGAAAAGAAAAATAAGTAAACTAGTCATTACATCAAATAACTGCATTAAAATTTGAAAGTAACAGCTGAGATGACTAACCAGAGCCCACTGAGGGTTTTGTGGTCATCTGGGGAATCATTTATTTAATGTTTGATACAGTGAAACAGAGCTACTGATCACTGCAGACCTGACATACCATACTCATGGTAAGCTTACATCTGAGGGGAAAACACCACACATCATTGGTACAGGCCAGTGCTGAAAAGCTCTGTCAAGCAGCAGTGAAAAAAGTGAAGACCATCAACTGCATTCAGCTCAGGGCAGAAGCGAGCAAACAGTACAAGAAAAACACACTTCCTTTTAAATATGCTATAGACAATTTTTCGGTGCTCACAATATTAAACTGCATGGTATTAACTGAACATCAGGGTGCAAGATCTGTGCTTGTTTTCTGTGGCTTTAAAAAGTACATTTATGGGAAATATGCTACTTTAGCCTCCTCCTCCCAACCTTACAGAAAAATAAAAAGAAGAAAATCCCAGTGGCTTTCTTTCTGTATAACTTTGTATACATTGAGTCCTGTTTGTTAGAGAGAATTAGATCCTTTGGCAAATGAATCATCCACCATGCCCCATCTTTTCTTCCTCAAGAGGGTAGAGCCTTAGGCTTTGCATCAAATTGTACAGTACACCATTTTTTAAGTTGTTGGAGTTTACTTCTAGTTCGCAAATTATTTGATTGAGTCAAGTGCAGTCATGAGGTGGAAAAGTGGTGATAGATGAGTATGATAAATGCACTTTGAAGAAAAGTGCCTCAAGAAAGCTGTGCAGGTGTATTCAGCTGCATAATATCAGATTTCTATGAAAAGGGTAGCCATTGATATACTAGAAGCACTCCCACTAATGGAATCATAATTAGTGCAAGCTACTTGCATCCTGTGCAAAGTTAACTCTCCCTTGTCACAGATAAGAGAGTAGTAGTATTTTAGTAAATCTTGATGTTTTCCTACTTGCACTTTCAAATGCACTTAAAATTAAATTCTTTCTTGGATGATAATTGGTGATTGGAATTGCCTGCTAGAGCTGTATTTGGAATTTTCTTGCTGTGTATGTCACTTATGAGATGGTGAAATTAAGTTTTGGTATTCAATGGTGTGGGTTGTTTAAGGACCCTGGGCTTGGGTAGGTACTAACATGGACTGCAGGTTCAAGTGCTGCTTCTGAATTATCTGCATCAAAGTTTCACGGGAACTTCACACTGACATCACTGTCCAATTGCAATCTTTGTGTACCCACTGAATAATAAAACCATGGAGGAAAAAATACAGAAAACTAGTGATGTAAAGGATTAATTCTGGATTTTTTTTTTTACTTTCAGTCATTTCAGACAATTTTTGTGCTAGACCTTGGCTTAAGAATTTTGAAATCTAAGGCATTTTAAGGTCTTCAAGAAGTAAAAAAACCCAGAACAGTTTATATTGAGGATATTATCTCCCACTCTGGAGGTTGCTTTCTAGCAATAGATGGCTGTGAATGGCTTCATTTCCGTTAGGGCAAGGGCTTCTGAACTCCTCGTAGCACTGGTACAAATGAGGAATCCCTTCTAGAACACCAAAGCAGACCTGGTATTTCATATGCTTGAAATCATTCTATTTTGGGTTTTATGATTATATACTTAGGTCTTAGCTGTGCTACTGCATGGGCCACAGAATCAGAGCTGATAGCTGAACAAAGAGTGGTTGCAAGAGATTCAGCAGAGGTCCATGTACAGCTGCCAGGTCCTGTTTGTCGATACAGTTTGAAGAATACAAATGAAATGGGGTTCTTCAAGCTTGGTGTGATGCCACTGAAAGCAGTGGAGCTTCTCTGACTTATAGAAGAGGAGCACCTCAACTGAAATATTTTATTATTGTACTTTAGTGGTTAATTGAATATGAGGAAACTGTGCACGTTGTATAGATTCTTTCTTTTTTGTAACAGCAAAATGAGATTTTACCAAAATTCTAACAAGAAGTCATTTTTAGTGTGTAAATTTCATTATTGTCAGAGGATGAATGTGAAAGCATGACTGATTAAATCCCATAGTGTTTATTTTAAACTGCTCTGTATTAGTTATCAATGCATTTTCTGTAGTTCACTATCCTGCTCAAGTAGAAGGATTTGTAGAAATATTACTTGGTAAGAAAGGGTTAAAAAAGTGAAAGATAAATAGCTCCAAGTGTCATTGTTTTAGTAACAGTAATGTTATGTCTCTGCTATGGTGCAAAAAGAAAAGAAAAAATGCTGACAAGAAAAGAAATATCTCACTTTAAAAAACTTTACTGAGTCTAAGGAAGGCACTTTTAAATTTGTGCCAGTTACAGTAATTAGTAAACTTGTTCTTAATAGTGTTGTTAAAATGTAATTTTTTCACACTTTCTCTGACTTTGACACTGCTGCTTTTTAAACTTCATTTTGCACTTTGTTCCATTGTTCTTTAATCTTCTGCACTTTGCATTTAGTATCACTGAAATTTCGCACTTACTATGTCAATAACATCTGGCAAAATTGCCACCTATTAAGAGTAAGTGTTCTTTTTTCTCCTGTGAGAAATGTGATGGTGTATTATATTGGTTTCCCTTGAGAGGCTAAGGAGACAATTTTAAAGCAGATAAATGCATTAAAGAAATAACCTGAACTACAAGAGAAGGTTAATGAAAGTCAGAAACTTTTTACTTTTTTTTTTTTTCCCACCCTTTTTTGCCTTGATAAAAGCATCCTGTACATGTGGGGAGTTCAGTTATGCAATGTTTTGCACACTTTGGATGTATGTTGCATTTAATAATGCTGCTGCAGGATAAGATATGTTTGCCTAGGCTTTTAACTACAACTTTTTCTGGCTGTGTTGGATATGTGTCAGTTTAGTGATGTATTGCAGCAAATGTGCTGGTAAACTGACCACTGCTAGAGCACTGTGAAAACATGGAAGTGATTTCCAGAGATGATGTAACCAGGAGTAGGCCTGGCTTTGGGTTCTCCACCTCCATGTTCAAGCACTATTCCAGTTCACTCATGCATGGAGTGAGCATCAAGTTCCTTCTCACAGCAGAAACATTCTGCTGAAGGAGGATGTGATGGGCTGGAGTGAAATCATCATCCCAACTTCCTCTGTACTAACCAGCCTGGATAGAAAGCTCCTGACCTTTGACATCACCCATAGCCAGAAGATTGACCCATTTGTACCTGCTGTCCTCAACAAGGCCTTCCTTATTGAAGTTAGGACATACACACGCATGTTTGCAATAGTCTGGCCTTTAAAGTGTACAACATTTTCCCAGACTGTATAAATATCTTGAGCATGCATGTGGTACTCATATATACAGTGCCTGCAAATGAAACTGAATTTAGAGAATGAAGTACAGCCTAAGTGACAAATTTTTCTTTGCCATGGATATTATCTAGGTGAAACTGAGTCCCCCATGTTATACAGACTCTGAAATGATGCTGAACTTCACATAATTGCACACAAGGAAGGAAAAAACTTCATAGGAGAAAATTCTGTACCATTGTTTACACTGTGGACTCAATTTTCATAACACAGTCTCCTATGGCATTGCAGGAATGTGAGCTGTGAATGGCTAAAGAAAATACAGCGGGTTCCAGGGCCTGTCAAAAACATGGGGAATCTTTCCTTTGACTTTGGGAGAGCTTTGGCCTGAGTCCTTATTATAAAAGCAAACGATATGGTTTGATTGAAAAAACAGGAGGAATGGGAATACGGTGAACTGAAACACAGGGATTTTGGTACTTAGGAGGATTGTGGAAGAGCATTCCATATCTGCAAAACCTCATGTCAGGACTCAGTGTTGCAAACGCTGTGATATCTGGCTTTGCATGAGGGATGTGAATTTTGCACCCAGCTACAAGCACAGCCCGAGTTAGAGTAATGAGAGCTGTGCATTCATTGAATCACAGAGAGAGACTGGAGCAGAAGAAGGTCTGTCCCCACGGAAAAGTGACTTAACAATTAGACTAAAGAAACAGACTCTTCTAAAATTGGCACACTTGAGCTTTATTCAGCATATTGTTAAAGAATAAATAGATACATTTTTCATCTCTGTAGACACATGTATGAGACTTAAAACCATAAATGGCTTGAATTTGTATGCTTGAATTCAAAAGAAATTTTACTTGAGTAAAGCAACATAGGGATGAGTTCAATGTCTTAGTGACTTTGAGATATACAATTGCTATAGAACACATCTAATCTAAAATAATTTAAACTAATAATATTACAGATTTGATACAGTCTGACTATAGTACAATAGTCTTTCTATGCTTTTCAATTTGCACATAATATTTGTAATGGCATTTATTAGCTTTTTCTTGGTATAAATCTACCCAGGTGATATGTTGCTGCTTAAACTTTGAATGTACATTTTGGAGGAAATAGAAATAGCAAAATAAAGTATGCTTGAATATTTTCACTGTTTTCTTTCTTCCGTGTATACAATTAAGGCTCAGATTTTTTGCATCTCAATTGATCCTGTATTATAATATGAAGTTTACATATCACTGGTTACAAATAATGAGGTGGTGAAGAACAACAATTGCATTTCTCCTCCCAGATTTTCCATTTTCTTATATTTCTCTTCTTCATTATTTATTGACTTCAGTTTAAAAATCTTTTTCCCTAATGCAAGTGTATTTTCTTCTGACAAACTGACTCTTTTGATGTTTTTTATTTCAAAATAATTTTATATCCAAAGAATAGTATTCTTAACAGTAAAGACTCTAATGAGCACAAACATGAATCAAATTCTTGTGTTGTCCAGTGCTACCCAGCATGATCTTGTAATGCTCATCGGTAGCCTTCCATCTAAAATTATCACCTTCAATTTCTTAATTTAGAAAAGATGATTTTTTCCTTATTCTGAAATCCACCAAAAATTTACAGTTGTGATTCATTAGCTTCCAGCTGGAGTCAGAACTGGAGACTCAAGGAAGTTCTTAAGGCGACTGCTTGACTAAACTGCCCCAAAAATCAGTTATTTTTCTGTTTAAAGACACATTGTGATAGATTACATGCAGCTAGCTCGTGTGAGCCTTGTTCACACTTTGTAATGATTTTCTTGGTAGGTAGTTCCCATGATTTCCTGGGGAAGATTCAGAGAGTAAGTCAAGGTTTGGCAACTTTTCAAAGTTGAGGTGCCAGATGGTATTTTTCTTTCCCAAATTAGAAGTTAAGCATGCTGTTTGAAACTCAGCAAGAGCTGGGAGATACTGCCTTTCACAGAAGCAAGATGCTGCCAATCACCTTTTTGGAGGTATCATCTCTCTGCACAAAGCCACAGTTTCTCAGCCCCTGTTGAGTGTGGAAGGTGGGGGAGCCTCTGCCTTTCACAGGTGCCCCTCTAAAGATGTGCTTTGTCTCCCAGCTTCTGAGCCCTGCTGGGTGCCCTCAAGAGACTGCCTGTGGGCAGTCCTGGCCAACCAAGCTGAAGGTTGATGATTCCTAGAAAAAGAATTTTGTTGAAGGAGCAGAGATGCCTAATCTAGCCCCAGTCAAGGGAACCAGTTTAGGTTGTCACAGTGGTGCCCCCATCTGATAGTTTTTTCTCTGTGTCTATTTTCATTCATGCTACTGTTTTTGAGGTTGTTTATTTTTCCTCCAAATTCAGTTTTAAATAAGTGACTAAAAGGTCAGGTCTTCAGCCTATAGCATATATCTTTAGGTGGTTATGCTCATAGTAGGTACTTCTGGGGAAACAAATTTGTTTCAGGTAGGCAAGTGATTTAGCTGCCAGCACCCATTTTCTGGCACCTAAATGTTGGCAAATATCATAGTGTACTTCCCTGTTCAGCTGCAGCCTGTCAGATGAAAGCTGCTGCATTTTACATTTTTGAACCTCTTTCATGTCACCAGAGGTCACAATCCCTTGTCTGGGAATCACTGAACTCATGAATACCCTCATGGCACAAGGTCCTTTAAGTCTTCTGCTTTGTGAACTAACAGGAGCAAGAAATGTTAGAAAAATGGCATCCTTTATAGCCTATTAAGTTAGAGATTGTCTTGTACTGTTAAACTAGTGCCTCCACTCAGTGAAAGGGCAATGCTACTAAAAAGGGAGGGGGACTTTCTGAAGCAAGTAGACACGGACCCAGAAAGGTGGTCTGGCATGTCCTTCAGCCCAAACGCCGGCTCAGCACTCCTCAGCTGTTTGCATGAGGTGAGTGTAGCCAAAATGTGGCTTTTGATAGAAGTGTGAGTAAGTGACTCATTGGTCCTAGTGGCAGAATCCTCTCATGCAAGCAGTAGGGGCCCTGCTGTGTTACCTGAGTTCACAGTGGCAGGAAGAGTTTTGGAGGACAGCACCACTGAACTGCTTTGGCATCTGGGCTCTTGTTACGCAGTGCAGTGGCTCACTGGTCTCTTGGACATGAACGTGGCATTTCCATGACTGTGAGCATCAGCAGATTCATACCTGACTAGAGCCTGACGAGTCACAGGACTATCAGAAGTCCAGAAACTCTTGGCTACTAACCAACTGATAGCTCATCTCCTGCCATATCAGGAAAATGAGTGCAGAAACGTATGTTCATGCATTCTTCATCAACCTACCAACTTAACACCACTTTTAAACGAAAAGGAATGCAAACCAACTTGACATTTATCAAGATAGCTCGGAGACAACAAATATGTTGCAAGCCTGAAGACAGGTGCATTACCACTAAGGAGGATTTTGTTATGAATGTTCTCATTACAGTGTGTCATGGATAACTAACAGCATAGAGTTTGTGCCTTGAGGTTCAGCTTTGCTGTTGTTATATTGCTGTCACATGATTTTATGCTAATCTTTTAGATTAAATGGTAAATATAGAAGTCTTTATTCAATTAACAAAGAAGTAGTCATTAAGGGATGGTGATTGAAATAAAATGGTGAGAAATATTATCCTCTTAAATAAGAAATTACTGCATGAGTGGACACAAGCAGTACAGCAAGGGATGGAATAAAACTGGAAAAGAACAAAAGCAAAACTGAGACATGCCTCAGCTCTCTATTTAGAAGGTAAACGTTCAGAATTTACTTAAGTCTTTTTTACCTACTCCACATGATGCGTGTAATGTATATCCTAAGATCTGCATGTGAGTGTTTGCACACATTACATTTGGTATTTACATTCTCATTGTTTTCAATTGTTTTAAAGTTTGCTGCTTGCTATAAGTCTCTCACTATAGCTTTTATCCAAAGTAAAATGATGGACTCTTTTCATATGATTACCTGCCTTCCTTATACTAAATATCTGAGCTGAGTGATGTATTTTAGTCCTGGACTTTTGTTTTAACCTGTATTCTGATCAGATCTGACTGTAATAGTTATTATTATTATTGTTATTTAAGTGATTTCAATAGACTTCTGACAATTACCTGGAATAATATAGCCTGTATGACAGTGCCAGCCAGCAAGGAAGAAGGAATCTGCCTACAGAGCCAAAAGAGCAAACACCCACCACTCTACCTATTAGACAGCTAAAAAACGTCTTCTCTATCCTTGTAGCAGGTAGGCAGATATGAAGTGTGGTAATTACCTGTCCCTTATCAATAATTAATACTTTTCACTTTCATTATGTTCTTTTCTTTCTGGTTACTACACCTTGTTCATCACCACACTTGCTGAGTGTCTTGTTCTATGCATTTCCACAGCTGTCACGTGTTAGTTTTCTTGTGCTTTTCTTGGACAGAAAAGAATACAGAAAATTTTTGATTGATTTTTATAATCAGTATATCTCTACATATATATATATATATATATATATGGAGCTAAATGTTCTGAAAGAAATCTAGACAATGGTCATTATGATGGAATTGGAGAGGATGGTTTTCTCTGCCTTACTCTGCCAATATCATGTCAGCTGCAAGGAAAAAAACAAGTGCTAGAAGCAGTCTATATTGTTTTGCAGGTATATTGGTTATATTGACATTTTTCTTTTAACAATCCACTGACATATCAGCAGTCATACATTGCACTGTGCGGGCGTGTGCAGTCTTACTGTAAATGCCCAGCAGGGCACTCAACTGAGCATTTTATTTGCCTCATCAGAAGTACTGAGGGTCTTTTTTTTTATCCTGGCTGTGACAGCAGGACCAGGGCTGAGAGAGCTCAGATTTCCTCTATCTTTCCATCACAGACAGAAGCCACTGAGGAACCTCTATGACCAACGTAACTTAGCATAGCTTGGCAACAGCTCTGTGCTGCAGTCAGACAGCCTGTTCTGGCTGCAGATGGTACCCTGATTTCTCCCTGCTTAAGTGTCCCCTCTGCTCACACCCAGGCTCCTGCAGAAAGTTACTGCCCCCTCGGGTCTACTGGCATGAGTCACAGAATGACTTTCTAGTCCAAAGCAGTCAAACTGATGCAGGCTGAGGAAATAGTTTTTATTGAATCAGACTGGGGAGCAACCAGGTGAGCAGGCAGTGGCAACTGTGAGGGAATGGATAAGAGGGGAGCAGGTGAGAGGGTTTCATCTGCAGTGAGAAGAGGGTGCCTGAGCACTACATAAGTGATGTCAGAACCCCTGCCTGTCTTCTGACATGGGTAAGAGGAGAGACTTTTTGTGCCCTTCCTTCCTTTTTTCTTAAACCAAATCTATCTGTCATATAAAAGTGTAGCAAACTCAGTGCTAAAACTCATTTATTATTTTAAGGAGTTGGACAGCTGTCACCCCAGTCAGTGAACAGTTTCTCTGTTTTAGTCACAGATCAAGTATAGAGACGAGAATAAACTAATTTCTCCCACTATCTGCCTTTGCTTGAAGTCTGGCTTTATTTACTAGATTAATTTATTAGATCTTTTTCTTTTTCCTTTAGCTGGTTAGTATCTAAGTCCTAGATGTGTTAGAGATAGCTCACAAAAACTCCATTTTGAGCAGTGATCAGCTCCTATCTTATATGAAAGCTATACATAGGTTTGGTCAGAACTTCAGCAGTAACAGCTTTAGGAAAACAAATTATTATAGGAAGTGATTGATGTACTGACTAAATAGGTTGCAATCTTCCCCTGCAGTAGGTGGTGCTCACTGCTTAAATAAAATTAAATAGTGACAGTGATGGGCATAGCAGTTTTTGGTTGAGTCCTAAAACCAAGGATGGACAAATTGTGAAGAAGAAGAAAAAAAAAAAATCTATGAGAGAGCAGAGCCTTGTTTCATAGGGTGCATTCTCTAGCTAATCTTTCCTTTGCAGTTTCACTTTTAAGTACTCTTGCTAAAAAACCCCTCCTCTGCATGCTTTCTTGCTGCAGAGACACCTGGTATATTTTAATGTACAGTATACTTTAGGATGGTCCCAGAATACCAGAAATGTTAAATTTTTATATAAGCAGAGCTATTTTTGGTGAGAAAAATTGATTGTTAATTTATATAAATGCTAAAATCACCTGTTCAGCTGCTCTTTCTAGGGTCTCAAAGCAAATGAAGTCAATGAGAATTTGGCCCAAATGCATTTGAAAACACCTATAACTGTCTGCATGTGTTTTAGGCAGCAAAACCCCTTCAAAAATGTGTTCTTCTGCCCTGTGTCGCTTGTGTGGTGCTGTGGAGATGTAGTTTGCTCACACATCAGCTACCTGCACGTAGCCCCAATGCTGAGGCAGGAGCTCTGCTTGCAGGTTTTCCCTGCATTGCTGCTGCAGGGGTCTGCAGATGCTGCACCTTGCCCTCTCTGCCTTCCCTGTTTGAGCACCTTCTGGGGTCCTGACAGAACCAGGGGTTTTCATCAGCAATGCAAGGTCATGGCAGGTAATGTGTGCAGACCCCAGCAGGGAGAGGAGAAGCCTGTCTCCATACTCCTGTGTTGAACAGAAGCAGTCATAGGAACTAAACCAAGCCCCACATGTTCCTTTGTAATAAAATTTTGGAATTCATAGTGGAATTTTTGATTCAGAGCATTCTTGAATTTTTAGGAGAGTTTGGACCAAGATCTGAATTTTCTGGTTTATTTCTATAATGATTCTGAACTGGATGTTGAATTTGTGAGCTCTCCTCCATCTAAGTACTTGGATATTATTGCCTTACAAACTTAAAAAAAAAAAAATTCTCGGTAGTGAAAGACTCTGTTTTAAGACTTTTTTCAAAATAGCTGATCTGGTTACCCAAGCAGATTTTAAATGTAAAATACACGAAAAATGTGTGCTAAAATTTTTGTAGTTTGATTTACAGTTTGTAAATTTATTTTCAGTTTATTATTAATGTTCCATAATAATTCTTCACCTGGTAATAATATATATTCATCTTTCCTATTTCTAAAGTCCTTTAAGAACCTAAAGAAGTGCAAAGTGTTATTAAATGAGTTTCAAATTCCAGCTGTTTTCCCTGCAATAGATTTAATCTTAAATAATAATAAATATTAAAGAAAAAATATATTTTTTTCTAAAGCAGATCTTCATGGATCACCTGACAACGTATATTTATTAGCATACTTTTCATGTATTTTTCTTGGTGATATGTAATTTTAGTTGGATTTAGCTATTACTTTGTTACCTTAAGAATCAAAGTTCACTGAGACTGACACTTGTCTCGCAAGGTAAATTTCCACTCCAGTAAAAGTGAAGTAAACCTCTCCTTCCCAGTCAGAAGAATATTCTCTTGTAATTCTTCTTTCATAAATATTGGTGCAGTGCTTAATAATGTCTTCTGTGTAGAAATCATGTCTCTCTGGAGAAATACATTGGTCTAAGAGCCTCAGAAATAGAAAAGCAAAATCCTTAGCTCACTACCTTAAACCTGGCATTTTGTAGACGCAGCGTTCTGCATGGCTTGATTTTGTTTTGTTTGAAACCACAGTATTTCTATTACTATAGAACCTGTTGAAATGCAGACTGTTAGCGTGCTAATGTAAATTCTAAAAAGGAAATGAATTTGTGCTGTTTTCTTAGTCTACAACCAAGATTATTTTGTGTATTAAAAAAAAAAAAGAAAAATTACGATGATGTAAAGGTCCGTGAGTTAAACTGCAGCCCTTTGTGTAACAAGGAAAAGAGCCACCTGAAAATACGTGTAAAACGTGTTTTGAGCTGCAACAATGAACTCTTTCAAAACAATGCTGTCACTGTTTCAGTACTTTAAAGTGACACTGTGATTTTTAACTATTAATAAGCATCCAGGGGGAGCTAGGGAGTAACAATTTTGCTTTTCCTAATGGTATGTAAGGAAATATGAATACAGAGAAAAGTAGTATAAATGACTAATTCGTATTTTGGGGTTGGGGCTTTTTTTACTAGGAACTTTTGATAAGAAACTGGTCAGCCATTCTGAGAGTGGTGGAAAGCCTGTCAAGGTCACTGCCAAGGACAAGAGAGTCAATTAGTATGCAGATCAGAGCCAAGGAGTTCAAAGGTATTGTTCCAATTCAATCACATTAGCCAGGCCAGTAATGAACAAACGGCATGACCTTAATCAGGGAGCCTGAACCACTCATTGAAGGGTAGTCTGTGTGTCTCTGTGTGTACTTGGGGGGGACCAGGAGGAGGGGTTAGGGTGGCAAAAAGGATGTGGTTTCTTTTGTTGTTGTTGTGGTTTGGCTTGGGCTTTTTTTTTTTTTGTTTTTCTTTTTTCTTCTTTTTTGTTTTTAAAGGGACAGAAAGCCCAGTCTGCCTAATTAGCCACCAGTAGTGGAAACTTATTTCTAGGTTCCTGCGTTCTGAAGTACAAAATTGCTTTTATTTTTGGGTGATAACTGAAACAGCTTCAAATGGACAGGTGGCTTGAATATTTTAATAAAATGCATTCAGTGATATGCTAAAGGGTATGCAGGAGGAGGGAGATAACCTTATGTAAAACACCAAACCAAATTTTGCAATTACAGTTTCTCTCACACTGTTCTAATTTTCTGAAAGTCTACATGCAAGGAAAATTCAGAGTGATTTTTTTTCCCCTTTAAACATAATGTAAAGTAATCCACACTCTAGTTAATAATGGAAAGAGCTTATTTAGACGAAATGATTCTTTAGAATTCTCAGTCAGATAAATATTGCATCATATATAATTATATTTTAGATATACAAATTGCTAAGTTGTTTCATGCTCTCAGCACAATGCACACGGCATGTTTCGGTGTACTCGATTTAGTACAGTCAAAAAGCAGCATTCATATTCACCTTAACAATTGCCCACTTTATTATAAGCTTACAAAATATATTTCTCTGCTATTTTTCATGTATATATAAGCACGTTCAAATACTTCTACAGAAATGTGTACATAGTGAGGACACAATAATAAAATGACAGCATATATCTGTACTCATTTATATACTATAATGTCTGCATGTTTCTGCAAAGTGGTTTTTGAATGCATACTTAGGACTCCATTGAAATTTATACATAAATCAGGTCTGTGTTCCCTTTTTTATAAGCTAATGATTGAATTTGGTAGCCCAAAATACTAAAATAGCACTTCAAAGGGTGACATTTTTATGCGTTTGGATATGTAAACACATAGTTTCTGCATGTGGAAAGATTGAAAAAAAAAAACCCTCTGCAAGAAATCGTTAACCATTGAAAATGTGAATGATGCTTAAAATACACTCTCATGGTTTACCTGCAAGTTTTGTGTTCACATGGTTTACTTACAAGTTATTGTTTTGTGTTTATACATACAATAAATTATAAGTTTTCTGTATCTCTCTGGGTAACATTTGCTCAACAGTTACTTCAATTGGATCAGATTATCAAAGAAAGCTTTTCACTGGGGAGACTGCAGAAATCATTCATTTCTCTGTAAATGAATTGTGATAGGCAACTAAGATTTTAGGAATCAAGGGGCACTTAGTGGTTTTTTTAGTTGGTTTTTTTTTGTTTTTTTTTCTTTCACTCTCTTCATCTCTCTTCTTTGCTGGGGAGGTACTTCATCATATCTCACTAAAACGGAAGATGCATAACAGAAATGAAACTATTCTAGGCTATGAAGCACCCTAGGGGTTCATGAATGTTGGGGGAGGAACACTGATTATACAATGCAATAACATATTGAGACACTATTTCAGTTTTACACTTGGTATCAAGTAAATACAGGATATCTCACCCATGAAGGGTGATTATCTTTCATGAAGGGAGGAAATGAGTTATTAAGGTCTTTCTCAGGAGCAAAACAAGGATAAGAATCTTTATTAATGTAAGAAACATTTTTTTCCCCCTACAGTAATATACTTCCTTTTTAGCAAAGATATGGATTTTTTTTGTCTTTAAATTGTCTATATCTCAGAATGGAACACATATCAGTTTTAGCTGACACCACTGCAGTGCTTGAGAATATTGTTATAAAACATGTGCTCATTTTTTTTATCTGGATCACAATTAATAACATTTTTAAGCATGCAATGTCTATCTCTCATAAAAACACTTGTAAAGTATTTGACATTTGATTTGAGGATATTAAAAGATTGTTTAAAAATAAACATACACCAGCAGAGCAGAATTTTCACACGATTATTCAGATAGTCAATAGGTCCTCTTTGATCATATTATTATGATGCTTCTGCTGGATTTCAGTCTAAGACAGGCGTATTTTTTGCTCTCTCTCTCTCTCTGTCTCTGTCTCTCTCCCCCCTTGCCCCCCCAAACAAGGTCATAGATTTTTTTAAATGAGGACTAGAAGTTCCAAGTACAAGATTAAGTAAGTTCTAACAGTGTTATAAAAGTAAGTGCTTTTTTCTATAATAAAAGGTGTTTAAAAGGTTCGCTACAGCTTTAAACAGAATTACAATTTACTTCTTTCAAGTGTCCAGGCCATAAATTCTTCTCAATTCCCTCTCTCTCTCCTTGTCGGAATTAATGAGATCAGATTTGATCAGGGCAGTGATGTGTTCAGAGCCAAATCACACAACAGCGCGCGTGCGGTAATGGAATTTGCATCTAATGCATACATAAATCAAACATCTTTCTGGACATTTTCATATGCATAATGTCATTTCATCCAGTTCTCTCTGTGCAGAGGGGGAGATTTTTCTCTCTGAGAGAATGACTTTCTTTAATGCTTTCATTTTATTTTCGCTGACTACAATCCCCGAGAATGCGCTCGGTCGGAGAATCTTTCGGGGCGCGGTTGACAGTTCCTTTTCCAAGAGGGGTCCTTCACATTTATCATGCCTCTTCCTCGGGGGCTTTGTTATGCAAATGTGGCTGAAATTGATAATTCCAAAGTGCTTCATTTCGGTTCCTTGGCGGTTGGAGATGGTAGATAAAAAGAAACTGACAAGACACACTGATTGCCCTCAATGCTTGTAACTCTCTTGCTAACAAGGCTCGATATTGTTAAAAATTCCTATTGTTATCAGGGTGGCAGTTCCATTATGCAGGCCTTGCAAATTTCTCATTTGAATATTAACCCTTTAATAGCCCAGCCCTGCTCCCCTCCCCCAGCCCCAAGCCAGTTGGCCTCGGGTGGGTCAGAATGCAAACCAGGAAATTATTGCCCTATTATTAGTGAAAACTATGTATGTGTGTGTGTTTTGTTCTGTTTTGGTTTTTTGTTGTTTCCTTTTTTTTTTTTCTGTTCCCTAAACTGCATCTATTAATCATTTTTTTCAATGACAATTTTTTATTGTTAAAAAAAAAAAAAGGTTTTAACAAAATGCATCTAGCAGAGATAGACAGAACTGAATTGTTTACAGTTAGGTTTGAGAGAATATTTACATCGAAATATCTGTTCACAGAAGCCAAATTCAGTAGCTCCTGGAGACTGGAGAAGTTTTATTATTTTTAACTTGTATGTGCTTGCACTTTATGTTCTAACTTAGGTAGGCCTCAGGGAGGGGATAGCGTGTCTTTATATACCAGAGATACATGAGATTTTTAGCTGCCGGTCCTACTGGCTGCACCATTCCTATCTCAGGCTCACCAGCAACTAACTTCCAGCCTACAGACAGGTGGCTGAAATAAAAGAGTGGAGAAAAAGGGAACTTGAGAACCACAAGGATTTCTGGAGCTGTGTTGTTTTTTTTAAGTCTTGAAGGACACATGCCTATAACTTCCACAGTTAAACACATATTATTATTGATAGATTTCACTTACATGCTTACAAAATACTGTTAATAAATGGGAGGGGAAGGACTGATTCAGGAACCTGATGCTGCAGCCTCCATGATTGACAAGAGTTTTGCTTCTATCTTCAGTGACCACCAAATCAGGCCTTAGAAATGACATAAAATCAGGAAATGGCAATTCAAACTAAAGATTGGGTCACACAGCAAAAGAGCATGACTGGCTGCGAACTGATTTACTCATTGATTAATGAAATTGTGAGGTCTGGAATTTCAAATATGCCTCTGATATTCCCCCGTGTGTGTGTCCACAGAAGGTGAATTCTTCCCCAGCTAGTGAATGCCTTCAGGCTCATATTACAATTATAGGTTAATTTTAGTTTGTCATTTTTCTGGGGCTATCTGACACAGTTCCAGTTAAAGCAAATCTTGGTGTGACAAAGGTAAGTACTGCAGATGCTGGATGGAAGTGAAGAAAGGAAGAACTGGTACTGTAAAATGAAACACAGTTCACTACTATCACCAGGCAGCTGCAACAATATAATATTTCTCTACAATTACTAAGAAGATGCATCTCAGCCAGCTCAAGTCAAAGGAACGTCAAAGTTTTCCACTTTCTTAGCTCTGAAGTCTTGCAGAGATGTGTCTGCCAAATTACAGTAAATAAAAAAGACACTTGCACAACAGTAACTGAAGATTTTTCTCCCCCACTCTATAAAAAAAAAGAAAAAGAAAACTCTCTCATGTTATTGTAGGAACTCTTGGGAAGCTCATACTTCTTTCATTTACAGGTGTGATGGCAGATTAAATCCATGACAGGAAACAGTGATAATGCCCACTGTAGAGCCATGTGAGTTACAACAGCTAAATTTCCCATGCCGGTGCTTTTTCTTTCAATTATCTGAAAACACCCTGTTAATTTTTAATGTGTTCATACCCTCACTCTGTTACCAAAACTGCTACCTTTCCCCCCCCCCCTTCCTACTTCAGAAATAGATTTCACTAAACCTGGCTGCTGTAAACTCATTATATGATTCTATCATTTATTCTATCCATTAGAGTAACCAGTGTTAGTGCTTTTCCCCCTACTTGAGTCTGTCAAGTGCTGTTATTTATGCTCAATGGTATTAATATCTCTGGTTGTATTATGGTTGTGCTCTCAAAATCTCTTGTACAATCTAAGCTTGGCAATAGTGACTGCATCAGCTATCAATAATCAAAAAGTCTCATGCAAGTTGTAGGTATTGATAACAGTCAATATTACATAAATATAATTAACATCTTCTGCTTGCTATAAAGAATAATCAGTAGTACTGACGGCTTTAAAAAGATCCTCCTCTTCAGAATCAGAGAGCATGCCCATATTATGAACAAGAGAATTAAAGATTTGACAGTATGATTTTGACTGTTTCTTTTTTTGGTTACCCTTGGCAATGACTCGGTAACCTGGCTACATAATGTTATCTGCTGTCTTTAGGTGGAAAGTTGATATTTTCTTTCTCTGCTAGAATTCAGTCAGTTAATTTCACTAACAAAACTATTTTCCCTTTTTCTGTAGCAAGAAAACCTTTTAGGTAATTTGTGACCATAGAATCAGAGCAATACAGCTAAGCTAGTATATATGCAATGATTTCATTATGCATAAGAGCAGGCACTCTTTACTTTGCAGCCCAAAACACACAAAGCACCCATTAGAATGAAGAGGCCTGTGATGTCTCTTCATGTGCAGAGTGTAAAGGTACATGAATGTCCTTGCTTGTTGGCATTTAATTTACCAGTTGCCTCTGTAGTGGAGGCTTGGCAGATTCAGCTTGAATCTGAAAGACAGGCTGTCATACTGAGAGTCTGCTGCCTACTGCTGAAATTGAGAGGCTTGGCAGATATGCAAACAGTAACTGGGTTTGAGTTGTTTTGATTACAAGTTAAACAGAAAGTCATTGGCAGGGCCAATATAAATCTGCTGAGGTTTTTTTGGCAAAATCTGTGGAGGTATTTCTATAGATTCTGCAGAATTCTGTAGCACCTTGATTTCACATCAAAGAATGTCCACCTCTGAACCCGTTCTGCGGATAAATGTGTCAGAAACGTGAGTGAACATGTTTAAGTCGCTGAGAGCTTCCAGATTCAGAAATATAAAGCACATGAACAACATGCTGTAGCACACCACCTTTGTACAGCTGATAAATTGTGAAACCAGATGTTTCACTGAAGTTCAGGTGCATTTTTGGAGAAGTAAATTAAGGTAAGTTATAAACAGCTGGAACAGGAAGGCAACATAGGTTTTAATGAAAGTTTCAGGTGAGCATGTGAAAAAAACAAAAGGATTGGACCATGTCCTGAGCTCAGCTATGTTGGTTGAAATGCTGAGATATTTCACCAGTATGTTTTGTATCATATTAATCAAGATTTTCTGAAGCTGCTTCCTGCGTGGCATGCAGTGCTTTAACAGTGGTACAATTCAGTCTACAACTGGCTTTTTTCTCTCCCTTTTCAATAACTTTGCCTGAAACACCGTATTTGACTAAATATCCAGACCTGATAAAATCCAAATTCTCATCCCAAATTTATTATTTAGGAGAATTCATCTCCCTGCCTAATCTGCAATGCTGAGCTGAGAAAAGTAACACAAACTGACATTGTATAAGCAAAAAAAAAGAGGCTGTAAACTTTAATTATATGCACTTTTACAGGGCAACCTCTGCTCAATTCTAACTTAGTGTTTTGAACACTAACACATCCTTTAATAAAACTGCCTTGCAATTTTAAGGCAAAACCACATTAATTTTGGAGGGAGGGAAAAGAGTACATATAATTGTCGCTCCTATTGTTTCTGTCTGACTGGCTGTAGACAGATTTCTGCAAGGCTGGCTAGCAACAATACATTGATTTACAGAGGCAAGAATATCTCCACAATTCAAAGGGCTAAGACACCTTTATTTGAAAACTGAGAATCTGCAAAATATGGTAAAGTTCTTGGAAAGTACCCAAATGCATGGAATCTTTTTCTCTTGTTTTTTTTATTTTTTTATTTTTTTTTTCCTTTTTTTTTTTTCTCCCTTCTCCACTTGTATCAGCTATATTGCCTGTTACAGCTTTCTAGGCAGGAAAAAAATGCTACCTTTGAATTTACACATATTATTACATACATCACGCTAAATTTTACAAGAACCTAATTTGGGCAAATTGGTTAGAATATGGACATTGCTGTC
Source organism: Pycnonotus jocosus (assembly GCA_013400435.1). Taxonomy (NCBI): domain Eukaryota; kingdom Metazoa; phylum Chordata; class Aves; order Passeriformes; family Pycnonotidae; genus Pycnonotus; species Pycnonotus jocosus. The sequence goes on along the minus strand of VWYP01005103.1, from coordinate 603,796 downwards.
TAAGTGCTCTTTATTTTCAGTTCTGACAAACTGAAAAAGCACATTATTTTCCTGCGAGAAGTAAATTTTTGTTTTCTTTGGAAATTACTCCACTGACATTCTCTTTCTCATACTGAATGTCCCTTTCCCTTGAGCAAACAGAATGAAAGAGTTTATATGAATGAACCATATTTCCCTCTGGTTAATGAATGACAATAGCATTTTAAGAATTTCAGATGAAGATTGAAAATATATACTGACTTTTTGCTTTTTATTTGTTGCTTTTCACTGTTCCATGTACTCCTCTTCAAAAAAAAAAAGTGAGTTTAGGAAGCTTTAAGCAACATACACACCCGATACTGCAACTCGATGCAAATTTTTAGAGAATGCTTACAAATGTCAAATCCTTCTGAAAGTGATATACTTTATTACTGTTCTTTCTTATAATGCAAACATTTCAGTGCAGCTCGGAGCTTATTTTTCAAAATATACAGGATTTTGATATATGGACAACAGGAGAATATGTATTTTAGATATAATGCCATAAGTGCTCAAAAGTTATTTCTGAGCTGATTTAACATGGAAAATCTCCAGGTAGATTAATTTTATAGGCTGCTTTTATGGGTGTAACATTTCAAGATGAGAAAGCCATGCTTCTGAAATTTAGTTTCGGCAGATTTCATTGGCACCTTCATCTCCATCTTTTATTACCTTAAAGTTGAAATTTAATCTCTCTTTTTTTTTTTTTTTTTAAATTTTTTTTTATCCCCCTGATTTTTACTTAATTCCTTACTGAGATGGCTTGGCCTATATTTTTGTTCAAAGATTCTGTTGTGTCTATTGCTGTCTAACTACTTACATTCTGAAGGAAGAAACAAAATAATTACAAAAGGGGGATTTAAATAACTACGCTTAGAAATTACAAGACCTGTGATGTAGAAGATTTTTACTGGGACAAGCAGCTATAGAAGGAGGTTAAGCAAATGTCACCCAAACCCCTCTTTTCAAATGGCTGAGTTAATTACAATGGTAAGAAAAAGTTGCCCCACACCCAGCTGCAGTATTGTGGTAAAGGCAGAGTTTGAAACTGCAGCCCTTGCACACAAAAAACTTCTGAAACATGACTTTTTAAAGAAACACCTATTTGTAACATTGCCAAAGGGGCTGTGTTGCAATGAAAGGAGAATGTGGGCTATACACAAGCATGTTTAGCAATGTTTCTGCATGGCTCTTAATATGGATTCAATACACACTTTATGTATGTGTCCAGAAAAAGCATATGAGCAATAGTGCACGTTTGTGTAACATGTATGTTTTCCTATTTCTGAAAGATGATACTGAATGCACTGCAACTACATATGGAAAGTGACTTTCATGAATGTGTTAAGGATGCTTTATAAACCTCACTATCTCAGCCATTTGGTTAGTTCCTGTTGTTGTTATTTGTTTCTTTGACTATTGCACAGAAATAGTCAGTATTCTGGCCTGATGGCCTGCAAAAATTGCTAAAAAAAGAGGAATGTATTTTTTATATTTCAGGAGTGCAGGTTAAGAGAAAGAAAGAGAAGCATTTAGATCAGAAAGTGTGTGTGTGTGTGTGTGTGTCTTTGTGAATGTGTGTGTGGGTGCGCATATTTGGAAATTCACAAACTAACACTTTCGGGCTATGATCTCAGTTTTTATGACTGACTTACATACCTTAAAAAATTGCTCTTGCAAATATAAATGCTAAGAAACTCTCAAAAATTGTGGTGCCTACTGTAATGAAATTCTCCGTGAGAGAATGACAGAGATACAAAACACTAAACATTGATGATTTCCTTGCTATCAATGCAATTGCATAAATTAGGTGTGCATTAAGTTCCCAATGATTTACAGCGGTTGAAACTTACAAAAGATGATTACATTTGATGTTTCTTTATGAAATACAAAAAAGCTGATGTTTACTCGCAGAGTGGTTAAAAGAAGCAGGAGCTAAATCTAGATTACAGAATCTGTTTCATAGAGATTTTTGTATAGCTTTTATATAATTTTTTTTCTGCAAATTTTCCTTAAAGATATATTTCATTAGTCAAACTTGCATCTACTATTTGTTAGTTTGGAAATAAAACTCTTTATTTTTTCTCTCCTCTTGCCCTCCCCATTGCTAGCCTATTAGTGGAAGTGGAATTTTATTGATTAGACATTTAATAACAATATTCTTTTATATTTTCTCAAATGTTTAACTTTGCATTGTAGCTGGTGTAAAGGTCCCTATGAATGGTACAACTGAAATGGGAGAATGAAGAAATGTATTGGCTATGACAAGAAGAAGTAATTGCTTTTCCTCAAAGGATCAGATGTGGTATAGTTGTTTGAAAAACAATCTAAACAACATTTTGTTCACCATTGATTTTAAAAGCATTAAAATTAGTTTTTATGCAGCTATACTCATTAAGCTTTTATGTATACTGTGTAGGGTGAATAGTTAAGAAGCAATAAAGCATTCTGCAGTAAAATATACTTTGCCAGTTGTCAGAAGAAATAAAATACATAGATTGGGAATGTTTGTTTCCTGTAGAATATTGTGATATTTGCCATGTTAATTACAATCCAAATAAAGTTATTTTATTTGTGTATTTTAAACAGCCTTGTAGCTATAGATGGCTAATACAACTATTATTGAGAGTGTTGTGTTTGGGGGTTGTGTGTTCATACTGATGAGAAACCATCATCAGCTACATATATTCCAAGAATTCTTGCATTTTAAAAAGAAATCATCTCTTAGAAATTGGTGTTCCAAAGTCTAATTGTAAATTTTAGCCTCGAAAGCCAGATGAAAGTGCCATGCTGTGCAATTCTCTTCTGTACTCCCTTTAGTTCTTCATGTCAGTATTTGCATTCATACGCAGACTAGTTCTCCTAATTTCACTGAAGTAGTTAACTATTTATTAAAAAACGAAGTAGTCTGGAAAACAGCAACAGTCTAGTGCCCAAGGAAAGGAAACTTACTTGGTTATTACTTGGAAGAGCATAACCTTTTATTTTGTTTCTCAAAAATGAAGAGAGGAGTATGTGTACAGAGCAACATGCCATCAGAGAGAATAATGCATATAAAAATGAATTCTTGTTATTGTGTTCAGGTGCGTTTGTGAATAAAAAATTGAATTTTGAAAAGTCAATTAAAATGCATTTAAATTCTTTAACACCAGAATTCTTTAATGTGAAAAATTTTTCTAGACAGTTTGTCGGTATTGTCGTAAGCAGTGTGCTGTGATCAGAACTGGTTTCCCACACCTATGACTGTAAGATGGCTCAGAAATGCATTACACCTTCCTGTTTCAAATCAAGAGACCACTCTTGAAAACATGGAAGTACTTATAAAGTAAATAACCTTTAATTAAATATCATTGTCTAGCATTAATCTTTATAGCTCTGTTCCCTATGGAAATAAAAGTGGATATTCAATTTGTTTTGATTATGCATGAATTTTTACAGAAGCATTATTTCTATATTGCTGTGTTCTTCAAGAAAGCAGCATATTTGTGTCGGCATAAGCCATTAAGAAGATGGTTCCTCATTAATGTGAGATAAGAGTGACTCATTTCTGTTGTATATAAATAGATTGACATTTAGAAAGATTAATTATTATTTTTAAGAATAAACATCAATTCATATGTGGCTGGTGTAGCCTTCCCGTTCAGTCTGAAATCCCAGTTATTTTCAGAGTTAACTGTGAAGTGAAATACAAAGTGTTTCTATTGTATTCAATAGGTATTGTTTGTGGTACCTGCTGATTTCAGAGATGTTTAGTTGCACAAGTCAAAATACACTTTTCTCCTAAACTAGGTTCTTTATGTACACGCACAAGACAGATCAGGGACACACTTAAATCCTGCTTTCATAATATCTCGAAAACAAGCTCCGTCCAAAATGGTATCTTCAGCCTCAAACAGTTTCATTCATTTTTCCATCTTGATTTAGGATAATTTTGTGACAGCTAGGTCAGGAAGGTCCACTAAATTTTATCTCAGTGCTAGGTCACAGTGCCAGGGTGCATCCCACTCCATCAGCCTCTTGCAGCATTCATCAGCAGGTCTGCTTTTGCCAAACAGGTTAGTCTACTCTTGGTGAAAATACACCTTTCAGTGCTGAGCTAATGCTGTCTCCGTGCTAACCATGGATGAGGGATAAACAGAGAGGAAAAGGGTGGTCTTTCCAACTCTTCAGTATTGGAGTACAGTTTTCGCTCTGGCCTCTCATAGTGAAGTGAGGATGGCAAGTTTCATGGTGAGTGAGGAGGTAGACCATAATCTCTGTAATAATTCTCTGCCTGACATGGTCTGAGGATACTTGTCCTCAGTGGAGTAAACATTGGATTTTTCTGTAGCTGTGCAGCAAGACACACTTTGCCACTCCACTGTGGCTATGCATTTGCAGGAGATGTCAGAGAGTGTTTAAATAATGTGTAATGGCATGTTGCTCTTTCATCATTTAGGGAAGTGGCTCTCCCCTGTGACAGTCATTATATGCTCAGTGCTGAACCTTGGAAAACACTTTTAATCCTGCCTGTTGTGCCCACACAGCTAGGCAAATGCATACATTCAGCACAGAAGCATTATCCCAATGTATAACATGATGTTTAGTGATGAAGCCTGAATAAACTGAACCAATGCAGACCCTGGGAAACATCCACTGCAGAGGCAGAGCTGTGGGCAGATCCATCAGGGTAGAAAATAGCCCCAGGAGCAGAATTCTCTGAACCAGGCAGGGATCCCAGCGATTCCTCTCTCAGCCTGGCTTTCTACTCTGCAAACAAGGTGAAGAGATAGAAATAAACAAGAGAAGTGAAACAACACATAAAATGAAGGTCACAGCAGAATGTGTGATTTTGAGGAGAAAACAGAGAAGCAGCATTCCTCTCATTCTTGCACATATAACCTTCGTTCTTGTTATAGGAAAGGAGTAGGGGCTGCAAAGACAGAATGCTTTTGGATGGCTGTCCTGCCATCCCACTGTGTATAATCAGGATCCCAGAATTCATGTGTAGTCAACAGAAGGACATGGGATTTTAATGCTGTTGTTTTGAATTATATTTCAGAAGCTCTTCTGACTACATAGAAATCCTTGACACTGCCAGAAGATAAACAGCACTGGGTCTTACTGCATTCAACAATTACATTCTCCTGAGAGTCCTTCCCTTTCTTTCACTTAGTGGGAGGTAGAAAGCTGTTGTTGGGGATGTAGGCTGTGCACTGACTAGGCTGGGAGTGTCACAGCCAAAGGGCACAAGTGTGCTCTTCCACAAGTGTGGGAAGAACTGCAACAATTCTTTTTACAAACAAGACAGACCAAATTAAAAATTTTATCTGCATATCTCAAGCATTCTCTGGATTAACTCTTGCTTCAAATATAACAGGTGTCATTGGATACGTATCACCTTTTTCAACTATCCAGTAACACATTTGATAGTTGCAGTGGGGCATAATCCACCCTAAACCTCACTTAAAGGTTTCAATGCTGTTAACGCTGAGCATCTGGAACACAACTTTAGTCTTTAGCTGTTGATTTTTGCGATTTTGTAATTTTTTTTTTTCCTTCTGGATGAAGATTCCTCTAGTATTAATTTCTTATATATCTCTAAGAGATGTGCTTAAACCACAATCAAGTTATCCTTTGCATTACTCTAAACCAAATAAATAGAGCTATTTAGGTCTTTCACTCTAAGTCCTCCTCCAATTCCAGCTCTGAGATCTTTCCTGCTCCAAAGTCTTTCCAATCCTTGTGGGACTGGTCCCACTGCTATTAAAAACACATGTAACTTTTCTACTTCTATTCTGTATTCCCCTGTTTATTCATCTAAGGACCAAGATAGCTTTTAGCTACAATGTCACACATTAAGCTCCTGAGAAGGAGATGAAGGGGATTAATGGATCTAGAAGTCAATTTTTAAAAGTTTACACCAGAGTGAATGCTATTATAAAAGCCTTTAATGAGAATGAACCTGTGCAAATATCACTGACTGCACCTCTTCAGCATTTGTTTTACAGTAGAGATGGTTGCACATTAAATGTCTTTTGGCAAGGGAGTTAAGGATTCTATTGGGAGCAATATAACATCCACTTTTTGGTACTCTATTCCTTGGGAGATCATATTGTTTCCTACTTGAGTAAGTCTATCAAAACCTGCCCTTGCTCTGGAAAGCATCATTTTGTTAACACTCATTTTCAATCTTTCTGAACTTGCCAGTAAAATATATTTCAATGGGCTTGTTCAATGTGGTATGAACACAGACAAGAAGATAATTTTAATCTCTCTTTTTTTTTTTTTCAACAAAAAGGAAAAAAAAGAAAAAAAAAAAGAGTAGAAACAGAAGCTGAAAATTGTCCTGAAAATATTCTGATCTAAAACTCAAAAGGTTGATTATTTGCCATAATTTCTTCTCTAAATTATAACCAATTGGTTCTATTGCAGATGCTACTTCCCAGTGTAGAGTGAAACTCTCCGAGGAGTAGTGATAAGTGAGTGAAAGTGTATGGAGGAGGGGGTGAAAGAAGAACAGTCAAGAGGATGTGGTGAGAGGAAATGATGAAAGGGCATATTAACATAGCAGGAAACAGCAGAACATGTGGCAAACACACTGAGGACTGCATGCATTTTATGTGTCAAATTACCTCCAAAGAGGGTTTTTTGGAATTTAATGCATAGTAAGAAAGTATATTGCAAAGCTCTCAGGACCTAATTATGTGGGACAAATTAGCCTCCAAGACCTTCATAATCTGTCTAAAGATGTGGGTGTAGAAGTAAGTTAACAAGCAGGTTATTTTGAGTAAGTGTCTGAAACTCCACTTGTGCCACATGTAAGAGAGTTTATGTGCAATAAATAGAAAACTGCAGGAGGTTTTAATGCACACCTGAAACAGCAGAGTGATGTAAGGGAGATAAGACAAAAGGAGAGAGTTCACGGAGGCTCATTTGGACAAAATGGGCTCAAATGTCTTTGAAGACTGGTAGCAAACACTGCAAAGCCATAGTTTAAGTAAGAACAATCCATAGATTCTATTTCGTCATAATGAAACACATTTTCCATGGCTTAGGTGACTCATCTACTACCTCTAAATACCTCAAAGTGTTTAAAGACCACAACAAAATTAAGATCTGAGAGAATCTAAACCAGACGCCACACCTGAAATTTTAGCCTTCAGTTGGGAACCAAGTGGAAGCAAAAGCTTGTCTTTTGTCAGAAATTTCAGATGAGCAGCAATAATGGTGTCTGTGAAACAGCCTTAGCAGGGACCCTTACAGCACAGACAACATGGTTGAGGGGATATGATAGAAGCTGTAAAAAAAAAAAAAATCAAATTAGGTATATTAGTCCTTATAGAAGTTATATGTTAGGAAATCTGCTTCTTTCCTCAAGCTGAAGAGTATTAATAACAAACTGATTCATGAGACCTTAGATTAGTGATCAAACCAATCATTTGTGTGGAACATTTAGTGTGTTTGAAGTAATCTCTGTTTTGAAAGATAGTGAAAAAGAGTTGAAAATTTCTGTTCTCACTGTGTCTTAATCCAGTAAATCTGTGTTTAAATCCACTACCTATTTTTACTGTTTCCTTTAGTTTATGCACTTAGAGATGTGACTGAAATGTGATCCTTCAGTTACTCCAAGAAACTTTTATCTGCTGGGTCAAGATGTTTAGCCAGCTTGATCTAAATCATTGTTTTTAATTCAGCCTGACATTTCTACATCTCCAGAAAAGCTCAGATGACACAGTTTTTGAAGAAAAAGTTTCAAAAATACAGGGATTAATCCCCCACATCAGTCCCTTTCTGGCTGGAAGCATAGTAATGAATACATTTTACTAATTAAAAAAATTTCCGCTTCAATAACAAATTATAGGTTTATGTGAAGCAGTAGTGTCCAAAGAAGAGGATATATCTTGAGAGGTGGACTGTAGTAATCTTTTTTCCCTATAATTTTTCCTTTGTTTTAAATACACAGCTATTCATAATTGCCTTAGAAACACTTTGTACAGTGTGTAGCAATGTTCCACTGGTTCAGAAAAATGAGAACAAAATGTTCTTTGCTCAAATAAACAAAGTGTTAATCTTTGTTCTATCTATTGATCCTCCTCAGTGACTGCCCTTTTGTTCATGGCCATGGAACTGCCTGTCACCTGGGGAGCCATGATTTTAAGCTTTTTTATCTGGTTTTAAAATTAATGTTTATAAGGAGAGTACTTGCAGTCAAAATGTAAATAGAAATTTTTACTGGAGCTCTTAAACCCTTACAGTGTCACTGTAGCTGTACACTGTGCACCTGTAGTTAGAGGTATCAGCATTTCTGTTGTAAGGCCTTGCATTGAAGAGAGATTTGGTTTAAGATAGACAGCAAGTATTTTTGCATTGTCATATAGCTCTAAAATTCTAAAATGTGCCTAAAATATTTGGACACTTTTACATGTGGGAAAACACACACACACGCACACACATATATATAATATACATATATATATATATCAAGTTGCTTGTCTTTTCTTTAATTTCTTAAAAGTTGCATTAGTTTGGGTGTCAATCTAGAAAGATATTACATGGTAATTTTTTTTATTTCAAAGAAAAAGAATTATAGGATATAAAATGATGCCTTTAATGAATTTGTGAATCTCTACAAAGCAGGATCTCCAGTAAATCTGATAGCCATATGAATGTACTTCAGGCAATTACACAAGAAAGTTAGTAAATAAAAATGGAAGCTGGTTTTATGAGTGAATATTGAAAATGATGCTCTCTTGTGCAGAGAGCACTAGTGCATGTGAAACCCTATGTGCTTTTTACATAATATGCCTCTCTAGTTAACATATAACATAAAGTGTCACAGATCTTTTAGAGCTTGATTCACTATGAAAGAAACACAGCCATCTGTAGTGTGAAAGTTTATGACTCAATTGTCCACACCTTACAAAGTGATTCAGCAAAGACATATCTGGGCCGTGGAAACTTTTCTTTCCTTTATTCCATTAGTTCTTGCTTTGAAAGAATAAAAAAGATCTTTGAGATGCAGTATGCATTTTAATTCTTGTGTAGTAAGACAGTGTGCAGATTTAAGCATGTGCTTTTAGTTATTATTTTTGTTTCACAAGACCATTTCCTCCTTCTGAATCATATTTTGAATTTTCAAAGGTGGATTAATAAAATGTGAAAAATGGCAAGTCATTTTCAAAGTGATAGGCGTATGGATAGATTAGATTAGACAGAAATCTGGACAGACCATTGGAGAAATGTTGTTAGACAAAATGGGACTTCTGCAATTACTTCTAGTCCAGTTGTGACCCATTTTGTGGAGGTTATGCAGTGCTATTTTTTAGCTTTCTTTTTCTTACAAATGCAAAAATCCTATGCAGAGCCTTAGCTAATATCCCATCCTCATGTCCTCATACAAACTGTAAGGCAATGTCCAAAAATAATCAAGTTTGACATTATAAATAACATTGTCCTTCCTTTCTTTCTTTCTTTCTTTCTTTCTTCCTTCCTTCCTTCCTTCCTTCCTTCCTTCCTTCCTCTCTCTCTTTCTCTCTCCCTCTCTCTCTCTCTCCCTTCTCTCTGACACACATACACTGTATATATAAAATGCATAACTCTTCTTTTAGATTTGGTGTAGGCAAACAGAATTCATGTTCCTAGGATCCAACAGATCAGCTGATACACAGTAACTGCAAGGACTTCTGCATTTTCCCTCTTTATTTAGCACTCTCACTAATCTCGATTGTGTGAAGAACTTCCCTTTAGGACTCCCTGCAACATTTCCTTCTTCTTCTCTTTTATTTTCATTGGAGTGGATCCACACCTGACATTGTGAACAAATGAGTTTCAGTAACTTTTAAATCCCACTTCAAGTCTTACTGCATTCTAACACTTCCTGACAGATTGGGGCAACCCTGTTATAAACCCTCTGAAGAAATGGTAAATCTTTTTGCCCTTCATGATAGCTGCCAAGTAGGAGAAGCTGAATGCACATCTAGCCTCACTTTGGAAATCACCTTGCTTCAGGAACATGCTATTTCTCTCATTTGATATTAAATCTTTGCCAGAAACCAACAGTTTCAAATGAGCCAATTTTTTGAGATGGAAGAGCAAGAAAAAGTCAAAGGTATCCCTCTTTTTTTTTTTTTATTTTCTCCTTTTTTTTTTTTTTTTTTTCCCCTCTTTTTTTTCCCCTCTTTTTTTTTTATTTTTTTTTTTCCCGGTTGTTTTTAATCTTGGCATTCTGTTCATGGAGCGATCTTTGTTGCCAACATGTCTGCTGCTTCTCCATCTCTCACCCTTCAGGTTTCTTAAAATAGCTAAGAACACAGAGTTTCTAAGCCCGAAAAACACACTTACTGGGGAAAAGGGTATGCATGAAGTTAAAAAAAATATATATTTATACTGTAAGCCCTGCAACCTGGCTTTCTGCCCACGTTTGGGCATCTGTGCTGTCTCTGGATACCTCAACTGACACATGCCAGATCCAAAGAGGAGGAAATAAAGGGCACTGCTGGTTCAGTGCTGAGCCCATGAGCACAGTGCAGTATCTTTGAGAGGTGGGGTTTGCCACCATTAGTCTGCTCATTATCACAGACCTCTGGAGAGTAAGGTTCAGTCTTTATTATCTGAAATTAAAACTTCTTTCATAATACATACTGTTACTTCAAGCAGAATTCATTTATTCATTCTTTTCATTATTTCACTGCAGAATCTGGAGTATGTTTTCAGGTGAGTGCATCTTCAAGTGCAAATCCAAAGGAAGGCATACAGGGCATGGCAAAAGGCAGAAGATGATAATTTAACACATCAGATAATTTAACACATTAGATGATAATTTAACACATCAAAAGTTCACATATCTATAGTTAGTACTGAATTCATGGAAATAGAAACAAAAGTTTTAGAAGGCAGCATAGCAATTCCTCAGGTCTTGGCACAGAAATCAAATCCTCCTCTGACGAAGGGGATGGGCTTTTAGAAGGAAGAATTCAAATTGGAAGAAAAAATGCTGGCATAAAAATGAAGAGGAAAGACAGAAGGAAAAATTCTTGATGCATATAAGCTTCAGAAAAACATAGGGAATTCAGAGGGTTGAAGGAGGAGTAACCGAATTCAGGATCTAAGATATATGCTATTTAATTTCTCTGAACCATTTCTGTTTTCACCTTTTGAAATTTTCATGGATTTGACAAAGGATTTTATTTATGGTCAACAGAGATGGATATATAGAGAGAAGCAAAATGATGGAAGAGTATGACTAACCCTCTTTGTTGCCCTAAAAGACAGTTCTTAAGCCCCCAACAGCAAATGACACTGTCAAAAAGATTTCCAGTAGTACTGCCTGCCCTTGGCCCATCCCTTACTACCTGGAAACACTTGGCTACCAAGGTTTTTTGCCTTCACAGGGTTTATGCAACAAAGAACTGTAAAAAACTAAAGACTGTCAGCTCCAAAGATATTTTTATCCTCTCTGCAGGATTCAAGGATATGCAAAGAGAAGTTGGCAGATTTATGGTACTGAGTTAGGAACTGGTTCTGCACCGGCTGAAGAGCTTGTTGAACTTGCACAACGCATAGGGTACAGGCTGGGTGGGTTGTGCCATCTGCTTAGAAACAAAAAGCAAGGGAGAATTTCAACAGCTGTTTGTTGAGTCAGATACTCATCCCTGATTGTTTGTGCCACAGTGGCAGATTACTGCCAAAGAAATGCATCCCCTGTTGCTTAATACACCTGACCTGGATGTTATAAAGTTACACCTGCTGGAAACAAGCCTTATGATGTAGTGCTCATAAAATGCCAGTGATTCTACTAGAGAAATGTTCTGAAATCAGCATGTTGAGTTCATCCTTGACTCTTTGTAGGTAATAGTGATAAAGCAGGGGGCAGTAGGGATTTATCCCAGCTGATTCTACAAGGTGATGAGTATGATGTTTATATTAAATTCAGGTTTTCCCCGAGTATGCTCAGTTTTGTTGGGTATGACATACTGCATGTGAGTCACTCATATTCTGCATGAGTCATATGCTGAAGTGTGAAAGCAATGCTGTATCTCTGCTGTTGTTACCCGCTGCTCAGCTGCTGCCATACCACACAGCTCAAGCCAATTGAGCTCACCTTCCCAGTTTGAGCCAGCTCTCATCAGCTGTCTGAGCCCTATAAATGAGATCCATAGAGTTGTCCAACATATAACTAATGCAAATGCCATATGTGTTTGGGATTGGTCTTTGAGTTACGAATCTGTGGGTTAGAACCTCCAAGAGGTCTTCTGAGAGGATTGTAAAGTGTCCAGAAAACATGTTGGCATCTATAAAATGTATTTTGAAAAAATAATTTATGTAGTCTTTTAAAGTGCACTTGTCTCTAGTACAAAGTAGATAAAGTGTGTTTGTTTTCCTCACAAACCTGACATTTTAAGACTGCAAACCTACTGTATGTTTGAGGGATTTCACAAAGATCAGGTGAACTAAAAATGCTTCAAAGTCTGAGAAATTCTGGGGCAGTCACACCCTGGAGGTCAAGCATTAGTCAAACATGGCACATTCATTGTGGAGTACTGAAGTGGTTTTGGTTTTTTTTCACAGATGAAAAAATAGATCTTCAGTTTATGGGTGAGTGTCAAGAAGTTGCAGAATTTGTTTTGGCTGTGGCCATCAAGTTGTTCCCTGCTGTGTCTATGGTCACCACATAGAGCCTTTTTTTATTTGTGGCACACAAATTTTCTTCCAGTTAGGTGGTAATGAATACCTCTGGATTAAAGCTGCTTAATAAAGGATATAAAGAACAGTATGGCTATATTATACCTGTCATTTGTAAGTGTCCAGTGATTCTCTAATGCTGTGTGATTCATGAAGCTGAAAGAAATGATTTGCCTAAAAAAATGTTAGTGTTGATTCTGCTTGCAGAACCCCTTAATTCCTGTTACACATGTCAGCATATTATGACTGTGAGCTGTCAAATTCTAATGACTAAAATTTCATTTTTCTGTATTTTCATGCTGTGTTTGAGAACTATAGGTTGGAAATAATTCCCTAGCTAAATTCTTCAAATGATAAACTCAACTGTTTTTGCTCACTTTGTTTCTGTTACTTTCTAAATTTGTGTTTACATTAGTGACTTTCTCTTTTTTTGTTTTTCTAAGAGAAAAAATTGATTTTCTTCCCATAACCACTGTCCATTTTAAAGAACATAATCTTAGTTGACAGCACACAGATTTGATGTAAAAATATTTTTATCCACTGATTTGATCAAAACATGGATTATTTAAAAGAAGAAGAAGGAAGAGGCAAGGTTAGAAGGAAACAAAAAACTCTTACCATTTCATGTGGTTAAATAACCTTGACACTGGAAAATATTTTTGCCATCCTCCTTGAAACAGGAATTTGTTGACACAATGTTCAATAATAGAGATACAGGACTAATGCTAACATGCTTCAAATACTGCATCAAATAGCATCTATTGATCCACCTGTTATTATGCTTGTTACTGAAATGCTGTATGTAAAGCAAAGGAAACCAGTTTCCAATTTAAGTCATTAATAGATTGGTTTTGAAATTTATGTTATACATGTCCAACAAATCAAGAATAAAAGCATGTTAAAGGCTGTGTAGTCTGTATTGAATTACTTATTTTTTCCACAGTAAAAGCCTTTAGCTAGAGATTGACCAAAGAATTTTAAATATCTCATTATATATATGTCATTGTTCAAAGTGTCCCTAAATGGGATTAAACAATACTCACTCAAGAGTTTCCTGTGATGCCTATTCCCCTCCTCTCACCCCCCTTCCTCTCCTCACCTTGACTTAAATTAAGGCTAATGATATGTTTTCAGTGTAAGGTAAAAGAAGGATTTTCCTTGAATGACTTTCCAACATTTTCAAATCTAATTCATTATAAGTACTTCTATCAAATGATTACTTATTTCATCTCGTTGTCTTAGAGGGTTTAACTCTAAAACACACATGTTTGATGTGGATTTAATGACCATGTTATAAACTGAAGCAAACTGAAGCAGCATTCACCTACAAATTTCTGTTTGTGCACAGATTAAAAATAATGCTGGGACAATTTTTCAAAGAATAATGGATTTTTTCCTAACTGCTGTTTTCCCCCTTGTGCGTACTAGTTTGTCTTGGTTGCTGATTCTTCAATAAAAGGTAGAAGACAGCCTCATGAGCTTCCAAGGAGAGGGAGGAAAGGGCAAAGAAGAAGGAACAGTGGAGAGAGGCTATTTTTGCATAAAAGTCTACTTTGGAGTACCAACCCAATGATCCCACACATTTTTAAACAAAGGGCCTCTTTCAATAACCATTCCCCTTTTCTAATCCTATGTTAAAAATACTTCCATAATCATAGGCATAGTAACACTAAATATCTTTATAAGGAGAGAAGAAGCAAATAGTTTTGGTTTCTCACAAAAAAAAAAAAAAAAAAAAAAAAAAAAAATTAAAAAAATTTAAGAAAGG
>VWYP01005103.1:558118-589327 GCA_013400435.1 Pycnonotus jocosus | reverse complement strand
AAAAGTTGAGATAATTAAGGTAGCGAACATATTGCACTGCTATATTGGTTCAGTCACCTGATCTGTCTCTCCGATCACTATTTGCACGATATACATGGTTTTGACGGGCTTGTGATAGACTGCTGTCTGAAATTCTTTAAACTGGGTCTCCTGTTTGGCAGTGCAGCAGACTTTGCTATTTTGGGTTTTTGAAACAGAGCCATACTCTGGGAGGATAAGAGATAGCTGTGACTCTGTACTGACTCATCAGAAGGAAAGCCAGGTAAACTCAAACCCAACAGTGGTCCTGTTTGTGCACAGATGTGCAGCAAAAATGATCCCACTGAAATCTGTGTTGTTACACCTTTGTGCACACCTGGGTATACCTGAGAATCAGACCCAAATAATTCTACGTTAAGAATATAATAAGAATAAAATAAGCGTTTAAGCCTGCAAGAGGTAAGTGGGAAAATCCAAACTTTCTGAGATTTTATTTCAGGAGGTGAAACTGCTCAAGTCCCCCTTGGAGGACAGGCTGTGTTGAATCTAGGAGTGGCTTTGGCACAGAACAGTAGATGCTGCCGAGCCTGTCTTTGGCCTGTGTAGAAGGAGAGAAATTGATTAGCCACTAACATAGCTCAAATCTCTCTGCTCCCAGATTACAAAAGATAGCAAGAAAGACTGAATTTTAAAATAAAACTTAAAAAAAACCCCAAATTCTCTGGTTTTGTATGAGGAACAAGGATGTGAAGAACAGTTCAAGTGCAAAATAAAAAAAACCCTACTCAATCTATTTATAAATCTATATTTTACTGTAATTACTTGCATTTTGACTTTAAACCATGTTGAATGTCAATTTTGTCTTAGTGACCCTAGGATGTATATAACTCTTCAGAGCTCAGTCAGGACTGAGGGTGGAAGTGCAAAGAGTGGGAGAACTCAGGACAGAATGGCCTTGACCCCTTGAACTTTTTAGCTGGCTTTGTAGATATTTCCTCTAAACTCTTTTTTTCTATGTGGCTTAAGAAAGAAAATAGAGTAGCTGGCTTTTTATGCATGGGTTTGAAGAGCTCTATTGCTGAAGGCAGGTAGCATTTAGGAGGTGGGAGCTGCCTTTCATTTTACAGGGACTTATCAGGTCTTGCCTCTGTACTGCAGATGTTTTTTCATCTAGAGCATTACAAAAGTATTTTAAAACCTTAACTTAGCAAGGATTTATTTCGAGGAGATGAAGAATGAATCTGCAGCTAAAAGGGCAAATGGAGTCTGCAAAGTTTATATGAACATGCTATCAACAAGGAAAATCTCTAAAGCAGTCTGAAAATTAACTAAACACTGTTTTCCTTACTTTGGTTTGAGTCTGTTAGTTGTGGTTATCTCTTGTTTGTGTGCACAAGGTATATAAAGAGCCTCGCTTCTTTTAAAGGGCAGGGTGCAACTGGAATCCTCAGGTCATATCCTTTTCTTGAACATTTACACTGGAACTGTCTCTGAAGTTTAGCTTATGATGCAGCAACTTGAACGTTGTTTTGATGGCAAAATCCATTTAAGACATTCCCCATTCCTGCTCAGTACTTTGTTGCATTCTATATGGAGCAAGACCAATTATGATGTTGTCTTGTGAAGTGACTCTTTGGCATAGCCTGTCTTTAATCCATGTCTGTCACCAAAAAAAGGAGCATATTGTCAAGGCCTGCTTCTTGCTCACATCAGAGAAACCTGAAAGTAATCAAAGTAGGCTTCCCTTCCCTCTTAAACAGAAATCACAAAATTTGAGGCAAGATTTTTGTTACTGTTGTTGTGAAACAGGAATGAAAGATTTCCAAAGGCTGTTCCTATAAAACAGGGTTACTCAATACTCTTACATCTTTAGACTCCACGGGATTTCTCTTGAAAGTTAGGAAGAAAGGTATAGATCCCAAACCAGATTACATAGATTGTTATCAAAACAAAAACAGTGGGAAAGAAAAAACACACACAGATTTTGTACTGTAAATCTCCCCAATCATCTGTGGATAAAATTGCTGATTTTCTTTTGTTGGAGACAGGATTTGCTAGCAGTGAATGTGTAGGACAACTGCCTTGTGTTTCTGAAAGTGCCTGAAAAAATGGAAAGATTCACAGAGTTTGCAATGAGTGTTTCTCAAAATTTTCATGAAGTGTGTAATTTGCCTCTTGCTAATAGTTATTTTCCTTCTTAAAATATTTCAGTCGAGTAACAGCAATGATAGTATGACGTGGGTTAGCTTTACAAATTTGTTTACATTTAGTATTTATATTGCAGTCAAGCGTAGCAGCTCTCCTCAGGGACTCATCTCTATTCACTGCTGCCAGTGCAAACTGCTGAGTGCTTTCGTCCTGCTCTGGTTCTTACAGCAGAGCTCCCTCACACTTGGGGTTGTCTGATGGATGGGAGCACAGATGACCAGGTCTGGGGCTTCTTACCTCAAAGACTCTATAGGAGCTGGTCCTCAAAGGCTGCAGTGCAGCAAAGATTTATATGTGTTCTGAACAACCCATCTGAGTTTAAGCTAATCTTTTCAGGATTAAGATCCTGAAATTTAAATGGCAAACTCATGCAGCATGAACAGCCAATAATCTATATTACCAGTCTGTAAACAACCTAAAGGCTGAAAGCTTTCTTCTGGCCTATGAACGAAGGGAAGAGAGAAGAAGGTTTGCTTCACTTAACAAAGAATGATCCACTAATCATAGACAAAATGAGGGCAAGAGAGGACAAGATGGTGATGAGGGCAAGGAAAAACAAATCCTTAGTAAATAGCTTCATTTACTCCAATATTTCTTTGTTGTCATGATGTAATTTAACTGCATGGCATTCAAAATTGTTGAGAGGATGTGCTACAGAGGAAAATGCATCCATGTGAGCTCGGAGGGATGCAAATCTGTGAAGAAATCATAGCCCCAGTGCAAAATTTATAGGATCTTATTTCCAAGTAGGTAGTAATGTACAAATTCGTCACAACCAAAGATGAGTTAAAGGAAGATGTCATGCAGGAGCAAACTGCAGAAAACCCATCAGCTGCTACCCCACGTGACAGAGCCAGAGGCAGCTCCAGAGCCATTAACACAACTGCCTAGGGAGTTTGACAAGGAAAAAGATTCTGACACTGGAATAATATCTGCCAGCACTTGGCATCTGTGTCCTGTGATGGCCAACCATCCTACATGGGTACTGACTCCACTGCTGGAAAAAGTAGGAAAAAGAGAGCAGTAGCAAAGAATTATCATTTCTTGTATGAACTCATAATATTCACGGATATTTGGAAATGGGAGCTGGAAGGGCAAACCATTTTTTCTATGCATATTTGCAATTTTTATTCACTCAAAAAGAAAGTATCAAAAACACGTATTTGAAAAATATCCTGAGAACATTTGATTTTATAGGTATGACATAGTGAGTGACAATAAACATTGAAATAGCATTTTTACAGTCTCAGACTTCCCAAAGCTGACCCTGAGCTAGCACTAGTTGCTGATTTCTAGAGTGAAAATTATTCTCATTTAACTCAAGTGTTTGGTTTTCTTACACTTTTTTTTCCTGTTTGCAACCAAATCAATAATCTGATGATCAGGAATAAAAAGTAGCAATAAGTAAGAACTAAATCTGGCAGTTCCCATGCAAACATCACTGGTATGCTGGCTATTTGAAACCTCACTCCAGCACTTAGTTCCAAGGGCAAATCTTTTCTGAACAGTTTTTCTACTGCTAGCAAATCAGGCCCTATGCACTCCTTGAAGGATAGCACCCGTGGTTTCCAGTGCCCGAGTGACAGACTGGTCTAGCAGGTCCAGCCCCTACAGGCATTCATTCCCTTGAGTGTGTACTTTTGTAACCTTGTTGCAGTGTTTGTGAAAAATGGCAAGAATGCCTGCAAATATCCTTTGAGCCAATCTGCATTTTTTATCTGAACTCACAATATGAATGCCTCTGCAGTAGCAGCAGCATTTGTTCACCTTTCATCATCCCAGAAAGGTACAGCCTGCAGGAAGGGAACTTGGGGTACCTATACTCACTTCAACCAGCATCCTCTTTGCACCTTATGTGTTGAAAATGCCCCCCACCTCTGCTCCCAAACCACTTGTTTTATTTGTTGCTCTTGTGACACTGAAAGAACTCCCTACTCGTCCTGGCTGCAATGATGGCTGAACCGCCGGTACTGGAAATAAGAGTCTGGCCCTGGAGAATAGAAGGCTATAGCCTCTAGCATCTTGTTCCAGTCCACTGGCATCTTAACTAGACAGCATTAGCTTTAGCATGAAATCCATATTCCTAGCCTTGTGGAGAAGAGAGGCAGGTTCTGTTTCCTTTTTGCTTTCCCTGCAATCATCAAGCAGCCCCACACAAAGTTCAAGAGACAAAAGACTGTTTTTCTGTCAGCTTTTTGTCTCTGCATATCTGCTGGTTACCTGTACCCTGCGAAGGGTGTGGTTCACTCTGTGTGAACCACAGCAAGAGGTAGTGAGAGAATAACCCTATCCTGAGAATAATCTGAATAATTTATTATTTAAATGAGATTTTGTGAGGTAAAACGATGAATCCAGTGCAGCCCCCTTCTGAGTTTTAGGCATTGTTTCTTCGAAGGCATAAATTTGCTTTGCAAAGGTTTCTTGATCTACTGTGGATGGTATTCCTACTTATGTTGCATGGTGACAAAACCTAAAGAGGGAGTCAGATGTGTGCTCTACAGTACTTGAGAATTTAAGTTAAATCTGTAATTTTCCCCCCTGCATTTCCTCAGAGAAATTAGCTATTCTATTCACTGCATAAATTTTCAGGTTTTGCTAGCACGACACTCAGGGTGTTGAATTTTTTATGACAAAAATGCTGTAATAATTGTTGAACAGATGTAAGTGTTGGAGAGTGGGCTCTGGCAGACCTCATGAAACCTCTATTAGCAATTTAACCCTGTCGTTACTTGAGTGAAATGGAAGTGGAAAAGGACGGAGTTTTGAACTGTTTCATTCAGACATGCACAAGAGGCTCCCAGGTAGGGGGTAAATGACCTTTAATTAGATGTATTCCTAATGAAAAAAGGATTAAAAAAAAAAAAAATCTGAATGAGCACTAACTCTATACAACAGCACTATTAGAGCTCTCTGCTGTGATGTGCGGAGCTAAGAACAATTCTGGATGGAGATATCCCAGTCCAGTGATCTGTGCAGTCTGAAATATTCATAGGACCTAATCCTCCAGTTTTAGGTCAGTCTCTGTAATAACCTCTCCTTCACTGCAGCTGAGTTAGCAAATGATGACAAGACAAAAAGTTTATGTCCAAGAAACCAGAGGTGCTTTAGATTTTCCACACCTGCCCTGTTAAATAAATGGCCTTTGAAGCCTCCAAGGCTTCAGGAAGGGAATTGAAAGAAAACAGCAGCCCAACAGGAGTGTAACTGAGTACCCAAGGGAACTACCCCTACATGTAGGTGATGTCAAAAGGAGGAGTCTTTCTGCAGTTTTGTACCTGAAACAGAGACTTTGTGTATTTGTAGAATACACAGAAGTTACACATATGCAGATAAACATTCATATAAGCATAAACATAAACACACACGCATAAACATGCCCATCTTAAAAATATGCCTGCATTTGAAACTGGTACATATAGAAGCATAACTTTGAAATAATAACCTATGTTTGACAGAAGAGAGTAATTAGTATTAATTATAGAGCCCTTAGAACATGTTATCTGTGTGCTTGGTGGGGAGAGTCATACATACGTACAACTTCACCACACAAGGGTAACGTAGAAGTATAGGATTGTTTTGAAACACTTTGATACCTAGATATATTCTGATTTTTTTGAGTGAGTGAAAAGATTTCCTATGGTGAATCTCACTTTGCTATTGTAATTTTAGTTAGCAAAGGAGCTTAAGGAAAGAAATAATATGTTTGACTCTAGAACAGAAGTAAAGATGCAGAAGTCTATCCTGAGTAATGCTGTCTATGTCACAAATTAAGTCACTTTGCTTGGTTTTGGCTTGGTGTACTAAAGGCCAAAACTTGTTTGGGGTTTCTTTTGTGTGTTAATATATGTAAAAGCTATGTTTATGCTTGCTCCATCTGCTTTTGTTTTACATGCCCCTGTGGTGCTTAGTGAGGCATGGGGAACTTTAGTGCAGTGGCTCAGAAGTTTTGTGGATAAAACCAGGCAAATTCTAGCTCTAATTTATTACACACACAATAGCATGCATCTATAACACAAGTTACTAAAAAAATTTAAAAGACGTCATTTTTTCCAAATCTATGTATGTATGAGATTTGCTAACTAAACTTCTCTGGGATGTCAGAGAAAGGCTGGAAAGATGTTTGAACACCTGGCTATTTCTTTATATACTCTAATCCAACTAGCTATGTTAGTGAGTAAAAACAGAGATATTTCCAGTATATCTATATCTTCAAGAACATATTCAAACATTTGTAGATGGACTGCTTCAGAGACATGCTTTCACAACCCTTCCCTGTAGCTTATTTGCAACTTGGCATTTTTTTCTGCTTGTCTTTGTTGTTCTTTCATATGCTGTGCTCTCAGAACATTATCTGTGAAACAATCTTATATAGGAAGTGATGTCCAGTAGGAGTGCAGCAGAAAATAAGATAATAGTGTAGAGAAAATGTCACTTATGGATTTGATTATCATTTAAACTTGTCTGCTGCCTATTACATATATAGATGTAGCAATTCAAAGTATTTGTTTTGAATGATTTATTCTTATCCCTAAAACACAGTATTTATAGTTACATCTTCATTTCAGATTTCATTCAAAAACTGCTGTACTTTGCAAGGTGCTCAAAGTCTAAATAGGGGCTGTCTGTAGAGTGTCACTCTGTAAAACTGATGTGATGATCTCATAATTTATGAAAGAACACATGGAAATTTTTTTCCACCATTGAGTTCTCCTCCCTCAAAACAAAACCCAACCTCAAAATGTGACTTCTCACATTGTAAGATATTTTCTGACTTTTTCAAATTTGGATGTTCAGATCTTCTTAGAAAGTACTCAGTTTTTTATCAATTCATCAATCAGTACTGAAATCTGGTCTTATTTCCCATGCTTTGAGAGAACATATCTCACCCAAGCTTTGCACATACTACAGCTATTTACATTATTTGAATAGAAAGAATATTTGAGAAAGCATGAGATGGATAAAGCTGAAAAGAAGTGGGATACCTGAAGAATGGTCTTGCAAGTTTGAAGTTAAAAAACACAGTGTCACTTACACACACATGGCAACCATGAAAAAAAGAGATGTCTTTGGTAGTGATACTGACAGCAGAGAAGATACTGACAGCCTTTTTAGAAGCCCATATAGGTTTTTTATTACTTGGTGCTGCACTAGAAGAGATAGAAGGAATTAATTTTATGGATATATTTTAATAAATTTTGTTGTCTATAGTCAAACATAAGCAATGTATGTTGATAGGAAAGAGCTGAAAAAATAAAATTAATATGATATTTATTACCTATATATTAAGGTCACCCTAAAATCCCAGTTGGAAACTGAAAAACTAGAGGAAAGCTAGTGAGTAAGCCTACTTGCTACTGTGGCAAGGGCTGTATGAAGATACTACAGCTTGATGAATATGCTTCTGATATGAACAGATGAAGAACGACGTAGTTTTACTCAAAACAACAATGTCACACAGATGCAAACCCAAAACTCTACCCTATGCTTCCTAAAGAGGCTTCCAGGTAACTTCTGTTTCCTAAAGTACTACACTTGGTCACCTGGATGCCAAAGCAGCTTGTTTGTGGTGGGTTGGCACTCTGGAAATGAATCTTTAGTTAACAGCAGTGTGAAGTGATGGGCAACATGATCTCTGTAAGGAAAGGTGTGCTCCGAGAATGAGGAAGTATTAAAAGCTGGATGAAGACTCTTCACCACTGATACTGAAACCTGAAGTCTTGTTAAGCAGCCGAGAGGACTGAAGCTATGGATTCACCATAAAGAATCTCAGTAGCAAAATGCAATATCTTATGTGCCATGACAAAGTGAGGCAATCCCTTTCCTTTTTCGAAAAGCCTGTATGCCCCTTGCTTGAGGACTGAGGGAAAGGAAATATAGCATAATATGTTCCTGAGACCAGGTCATTACAGAACTGTAGATTAGAAACTGTAAAAATAAGAGTCCTAAGGAAATGGCACTTAAGTTAATGAAAACTAGAAGGCTCTTGTCATAAGTCAGAGAATTAATTTACAGAAAATGTTCAAACTTCATTTTAATCATGTCATCTGCTTATAAAGGTTGACTGAGTGGTTGATACAGAAAAAGAATATATTCCCAGAATTTCAGCTGCAATTCAGTCCAGCCTAACTGGAAACCGATCTGCATTTTGAAAGTAGTCACTGATTTTCAGTGTTTATCTTTGACCTACAGGAACCAAATCTAAGTGGGATTTTCTCACAAAAATCAAGGACGATGAAATAAAAGGACTTCAAATCTAAGCCCACGCCTCAAAGAACATTGTCAGAGAAGCCATATACCAGAATGAAGCATGACGTGGGAAAAAACCCCAAGATAAACCCTTTTACTTGAGACTTTTGATTCAGTACTCAGGTATGAGACTTGTAACCTTATGGTCAAAGAAAATAACATAGAAGTAAAATTCATTGATTTTTCATTTGGAATTTTAGGTTTTATTAAATTACTCTTATTCTCACTTGTGGTGAGTTTACCATCTCTTTCTTTCGCCATGTTAGCAGGCTTGGTTTGTGATCTTGAACTTTGACTGTTGCCACTGCTCCTCACCAGTCGTGCACTGACTTTTTCCCTAGGCAAAACGCTTCGGTTGATCTGGGCTCAAGGGCAAAAAAATGAGCTAATTTTTCTTCAGTGTATGTGAATCATGCCTTGCCTAAGCTCAGTGTAAAACTGGGGTCGTTTGCACCATGTGTAAAGCTCTCTTTATGCCGTTGGAGCGTGTCTGCATTAGAAGTTTATATTGCTGTAGTTACAACAGAGTAACTTCCCCGGTGCAGGAGTCGGTGTAATTAACGCAGGGAGCACAACGGCCCTGCTGCCATTACTTGTAATGAAGACTAAAGATGGAGCTTTCAAAAGTGCTGAAGTGACTTGAAAACGAGACTTTCGTTGTACCACAGGTCATGGGTTCATTAATCACTCTTAAACCATGTCTACACAAGGAGATTTTGTCCCCACCAGCAGGAGTACTGTAGTAATACGTACTGTGTTCATGGTACCAAAGTAGATCCACAATTTCAGGTAAGAGACTCTATCAGGACTTATTTTTATGGGACTTATTTAAATAACATATTCAGCCGTATTGCAGCAGTTGCACCTCTTGAACCAAAGTATATAAACAAATGCTCCAGGATTTTGATAATCCCACACCTCAACATTGTTGTTCCTCTGGCCATATAATCAGAGATTGAGATCTGATCACATTTTGTTAGTGTTTTTTTGGAGGGAAGAGGGAGGAAACTATAAACCACCAGTATTTGAAAGAAGATCTGAAATCACATGGCTTACTGGTGTCCTCTAAAGACTAGTTGCAGTTGGCCAGTTCTGTCCTCATCAGCAAATGTCACTTGGGTTACAAGGAATCCATATCCAGTTTCAAAGAAAGGGAGAGTTTTTGAAAGAAGATAATTTTATTTCTACATGTTACTTTATTTCTGCTAACAGTGCTAAAAAAGCAAGTTTATGGGCGTTGTGTGTTTAATACAAAAAAAGTAGATTTGCTGATATAACTGTCATTTGCACTGTTTATATTTAAATGTCCTTTAAAAAAAATCATCAAAATTTACAGATAGTAAAAGTGTGCAAATCAGAACACTTATCTTCTTTTTATAGACTAAAATCAAATTATTCCTCATATTTTTCTCAGTTACAGAATATTAGATTGCAGTGTCTGGAAGCTACTTGTTTTCTTGAGGAAGGTATATTCCCAAACTAAAATTAAATACTACATCAGGACTTTTTGATTTTTTTAAAATTCTCAACAATTATTATTTTTCCTCATGTATTAACATTTTACCATTCCTAAACCTACCCATGGCAACAGAGAGTAGCTAATTTCCCAATCAGATTCTTAATTAATTACCTTGTATTCTGCTATCTTAAAAACACAGGTCGAAAAATGGTATGTTAACCTTTTAATTTTTTTTTAACCTAATAAAATAACCAACTTGTGTTGTGACCTGTAATTCTGAATCTGATTGAGTTTTCAATATACTGTAATTCACAGATTTTCTCCCCTCTAGCACTAGGTTTGTATCTGTCACATGGTTTTCAGTGTTCCTAATGAGCTGTTAACAAGCTGTCAATTACTTATGCAAATGAAGCAAGCAGAAATGGAGGGGTTGCTATACCTAGAGTTAAAGTGTGCTACCTCAGATTGTTACGAAATAAATCATTTCAGTTTTAATAGCTGTCTGTGCCCATGCGGCTTGTGTCATGTAGGCACTTTTTCATTATATTATTTACCCAGCAATAAAATGCTGCAGGGGACTTTGGGGTGATTAAAAATTTGTGGGGGAGGGGAAGTCACTCAAGTGACTTCATTCTTTGCTGCTTTGCACCTTCTGCTCTTCTTGGGTCGGGGCTATGAGGCTACAAGCTGTCAGGTGCCCTTAGCCCTGTGGAAATAAATGACAATTCAGGACTTTAAGTCTGATCCTGGCTGACTATCTAATGAAGGGCCTTGCCAAGGTATGTAATGGAGTCTCACAAATATATAAATAGTGGAACTAGGAGCTGAAATTGAATTCTGCAGAGAAAGATACAATTTTTGTATGTATTCTCATCCTCCTAAGAGCTTTCCTCATAAGTTTCAGACAGAAGAAATTTTGGAATTTTACTCGTGTAATTTGTAAAAGCATTCTCTCCCCCTTGCTAAAGTCAATGAAATTTTGCCTTCAAATTCTCTTTCTCTTTGCTTTAGCTTTCAATTGATACTTACTGTAAAACATTTTGTGATATTTTGTATGAATAATGTTATATAAAATGAAATTGCATTGTATTTATGACCAGCACTATAATAACAGTCTATCAGTGTTTCCATTATAAGCCCCTATTGTTAAGGGCTTTAGAACTCACCCATAAAAAATCACTCAGGATTGTAGCATGGTCTACAAATGATAAACAAATCCTTTTGCCTATTTTTGAGTAAGAATATGTGAAATCAAGAGTGAAAATTAAAAGAATAAGAGGTTTCCTCTCATTTAGGTATGTACATGTGCATCTATATGTATACATTGTAAAAGATGGGTCAGAAACATTTTTCCATTATTTAAGAAAATGTTATCAAAAAGCTCTAGGGAAGTGAATGGATCACATTGTTTTGCTCCAGCCCACACCTAATCAATTGGCGCTTGTTAAATCTGCTGGCAGGATCAGGCTCAGACTCCTGAATTGACACTAATTTCACCAGAGTAGGAATATCTCATGAGTGGGAGGCTTGTAGCCAGTCCATACCCAAGACCAGAAGGTGCAAACCATAAATAAAGCTGCCTGTTTGAATTCCCCTCCCACTTCAACTTTTTAATCACCCCAAAGTCCCCTGCAGCATTTTATTGCTGGGTAAATTTGCACATTCAGCTAAATCAGCTGAAAGGTCATTGGCATGGGTACTTTTCTTCTGTCCTTATGTCCATTATGTTTAAGGTTCAGGGACCTGAATTTGTGCATATTGAAGCCAGGAAACCTGGTGTGCAGCAGAGAGAAGTGTTCTGGTAGGAAGCCAGGAGAAGAATTTGAGAGATATAATGACATGAAAACCAGTAAATAGAAGTGAATGAAATAAAAATCAAGGATGCCTTTTCAGATGGGAGAAACCCCAAAGAAACAGCCTGTGAGAGAATTAGTAGGCTAAGTCTTTCACTGATCAATCCCGATGGAAGCTTTCTGGTCAAAATGTCAGTGGTAACTTTATTTTCTGCTGGTATGTACAATAATCCTTTTGTTCCATCTGCAAACACTAGGGGGTAAATTTTTAGCGTGATGCTTAGGGATTTAGCTGTAGGACTCCCATTAACGATAATGGGAATCATGTAGCTTGAGCACTCTGCATCGTGCTGAATATTTACCCCTCAGTTCAGAGCACTCTCTCGTTGAATTTTTAATTATATTTACAGATAAATTCCATAACCAAATATCATCAGCTCTCAAGCAGATTGTTTTATTAAAAGGTGCAGATTTCCAACTTCATTTTGAGCTGCAACCTACAGTGATTGGTTTAGAAGCTGAGTAATTTTTTTAAAGTGTCTATTTAATAATGCCTGATTTGTCAGCTTCAGAGCATTTGGGAGAAAATAAATATTAGCAAGCATACCGCCCTGCATACATGTGCCAGAGAAATGCAAAATACAAATATTCTACCTTGTACTGATCTTTCAAAAGGTGTGTCATGATGCAGCAAGCTCTTTCTGGGAGATATTGCTTCTGCATAAATCTGTGGTTAAAATCAGTAGTAGCATACAAACACTCAGCACTAATATGACATAGGTGATATAGTTATATTTGCATTTGTGAAGGTAAACAATAGGAGTCAAAAAAGTTAGGAAATTTGCCCAAGGCCAAAAGGGTTCATGTAAGAAAGGATATTAGAATTCAAAAGTCCCTTGCTTCTATACTTACATCAAAGTCTAACACCAATCTAAACAGGCATAGAGGAGTTGGTGTACCCATGCTGATCTGCTTAGCTCCTCTCTGAGACATGCTTCCACTTGCTTTTGCAGCTCATATTTCCTGAAATAGCCACATCCAGCTCTGAAATGACCTGTGAAGTAAAAATGTTTCTGCTGGTTTATTTCGTGATTGTCTAGCAGTGACATTAGAGATACTACTCTTTGTTTTACGATATAGGTGAGATTAATATATTTTCAGATATTTTCCAAAGGAAATTTAAAGTTAGTGATGAAGGGCTGAGGTGTTGCTGTTTTCCTGGTGCAGCTATTCCAGGGGCCCCCATGCCAGGCTTCAGCTGCTGTCAGCAGAGGTGTTATGAATAAAAGCACAAATTGTAACATCATTTTAGTGCCACTCATGACTGATACATGTCACTTTGGCTTGTACCTGAGGACTAGACTGAGACACAGCAATCCTGAGATCAAAAAAGCACTAAGACGTTTTGACTGAGCTATGCTGTCCACTCCAGTTTCTCTCCACACAGTATTTAGGTGTCCTCAGCTGAAACAGAATTTTAAAGTGTGTGACCATAAAAGCTTGCCTGCATAAGAGGCTGCCTTTGAAGATGTTTTCATTACTCTGTAAATGGACCCAAAAAATCCATAAGCTGAAAATTCCTGCATCAATCAATGCACAGGAACTGTCCTGATGTGAAAGCGCATGCTTTGGCTCCATAGGGAGTGTGGTGATTTCTGCTAAGGGAATACCTGCATTTGAGCAACTGACTTGAGAGCACAGACCCTCCCAGGGCATGTTCATACTTAATCCTTACAATTCACAGTACAACCACCAAAGTTCAGATAAAAAAACACATGGTGCTTCCTCATCCTTTCTAGCAACCTATCAGTGAGGGAAGCAGAGCCGCAGTGCCTCTCTATGCTCCTAGAGCTCAAGTTCTTACTAGAGTGGGACTGGTGGTGTGTTCATTTGACTTTGGCAGAACATACCTGAATACCCATCTCCATTCATGGCAGCACTCTAGAATCAGGACTGATTCCCTCTCAAAGTCAGTGGAAATCCCTATTATAGTTGATAGCCTAAGATAAAACCAGAATATTCTTTGGGAAAAAAAAAAAGAAAAAAAAAAGAAACAAAAAAAAGAATAGTGATCAGTCTCTCTTCCCACTGCTAGTGATTGACAGGGCAAGAAAATTGCAGAACCTCCACAAAATTTTTCCCAGGAAAACTTATTTTTTGTATGCTAATCTTATATCTGAATATATACCCTAATTGTAGTATTCATATCTCTGCCCTTGGTAATCATCAGCCCATCCCTAACGTTTCATTTGTTCAGAAAAGGTAAACTCTTTGCACTTTTCAGTAGCAGATTATACAAAGGAAACTTTATGGTATATATTACACTCACAAAGCAGTTTTCTCCATTTTGCAATCACTTAAAAAAAAAAAAGAACTTTCTTATCTCATCTTCCTTCCTGCATGAATGTCTGAGATAATCAATGAAGTTCCTGTGTAGAGAATAAATTGAGCTCGAATGGCTCCTCTTAAACTGTACAATCAAAGAAAGAGGAGGTTTTTGCTGATGATTTTGATATTCAGTTTAACTTTCTTCACAAGGCTGTCAGCTTAGTGAAAGTGAGGTCAATCTGACCACACTCTTCCTAAAGGATCCTCTTCTGAGCCATCTACTTGAGTATACATCTCCTGACAAATCAATGGCAGAATCGAGAGGCATGTACTCTGCCCAGAAACCTGGGGGCTGATTGTCCTTTGTTGTGCATCTTATGCAGTCATTTAGGTGAGTTCAGCGTGGGTGTGAGACAGTGCCTGATAGCAATAGTGCTGTTTAGCATCTGCATCCCAGTGATTTAAATGCTTGCCTGAAGATGCAGGACCATAGAGATGCAGACATGAGTCCTACAACACACAAAAAATTCAGGTCATGCCAAGTACAGGGGAGTTGGCACTCATTGCACTCACATGCACATGCATACGCACAGAAACCATTTCAGTGAAAGAGCGGTAAATGAGTGACAATTTTAAATTAAGTTTGTGAAGTTGCTGAGTCAGAAATCTGAGTTTTTTACAGGACAGATGTTGGGAAGCAAACACTAAGCAAATTATAGAAACTTACAGAGAGTAAAAATCCTACCCTTCCCTCTTTCAGTGTAGTTTTGCATTTCTTGACCATAAGCATTTGCTGAAAACTCTGGGATAGGGGCAGTTGGTTTTGTGTGAAGTTATAGCATAGTGGGACTGCTGCACAACAGCAACACAAGTAAGTATAATGAGTGAGACTGGAAGTGCCCCCAGATGTTCTTTTGCTAGCTTATCTAAATCCAGACAATTTTCTCAGGAGTGAACGACAATTGTTTGAACCAGTTCAAATCTGTCTCTAGGGTTACTGCCCTCAGACATTTACCATCACGGACCTTTCCTGCTCAAGATGAGAGGGAAGCTGTAGAGAAGGAAGAAAACCTGAGAGCAGATCTAGAGTGCTGGAAAACTTGTCAGCTTTAGAGTGTTTCTTAAAATTCTTACCTAGTGTTGCTGAATCTGTGCCTTGCACTCAGGCTTTGTTGGTGAGTAAGACTCACCTGTTCATGGACACTTGTTCATCTCTCTCATCCTCTCCCTTTCCTCCCACAACTTCTCTTCTGAGCTTGTCTGCATCCTGACATGAAGTGATGTGTGTGAGAATAAGGATATTACATCCTGGCTAATATCCATTATGTTGCTCTCTATTAGCTCTCATTCCTTGGGAGTGCATTACTGCATTATTTCTTTTGTGCCAATGCTATTCTATCAAAGGCAATGCTGGTTTGCTCAGTTGTATCAATGACTTCTTCTAAGGTGGCCAAGACAATATACTGTAATAGATGTGATTTTTAAATCAACTTTGCAAATGTATTTTAAAAATTTTACAGCTTTGCAGTCAAATCCTATTGTCCATTATTCCTAATGACGATTACTCGTTAGCAGAAAACAAATAAAGTGACTTTTATACACATAAAATAAGATAAACTAAGTGAACACAATTCTTGAGGAAACTTAGGAATAAGAATTTTGATTTTACCCATACTGTAGAAAGCTTTTCTCTTGCTTTGTAAAAGGGGAATCAAAATACATTACATAATTTTGGAATTGTATATGTTACAATACAAGAGTTACATTGACGAGTGAATTGAAAAACACATTTCCACTTATTCTAAATTATACTGAATTCAAACCTTTTTTTTATCTGAACAAATGAATTTAAGTTTGTTCCTTCAGTTTTAAGAGCATTAAAACAATGCTACTTTTCTGCTTCATGGATACTATTTTAGACAGCTAGGATCACATTTCTGTTCTAGAAATGCTACAATATTTTAAAATAATGTTGATATTTAGAAGAATTTCTAAGCTCTATAAAGAAAAGAAAAGAAAAGAAAAGAAAAGAAAAGAAAAGAAAAGAAAAGAAAAGAAAAGAAAAGAAAAAAGAAAAGAGCTCTCCATGCTTGTGTTCTTCCCAGGAAAAGTTGTCATTGCTGCAGTGCTCTTGAAATTTCTTTGTATCCCATATTAGCAGTGAAAAATGTTAATTTACAGTTGTTTTTCATAGCAATGTGTATTTTCTAGTCAAACTTTCTCTGAATGGTGAGTGGTATTTGTTAACCTAAAAAGTCTGGAGCCATATTCAGGGGTCAGCCTGATGCAGACGGTGTGTGTAGCCAATCTGCCACTCAGAAGCAGAGAAGATGAGGCTGTTTTGTTACTCAGCACAACTTGGAGGAGAGTGGAGCACTCTGAGGTCTGTTTGCACCATTTCCAGCTGCCTAGGGGTTGCTCTGGTTTGTGATAGAAAACCTGGAGTGTGTTCTGTGGCTCCTGGGCAGAGCACATTAGACATTCCTAAAGAGAAAAGGTCCCTGGCACTCTGTGGGCTGGAGTGCTCTGTCCCAGCTGAGTTTCCCTGTCTGGGTTTTCTTACCTCTGCTCCATGCACCCGGGCAGTGAGTGCAAGGGCAGGCACATGAGAGGCAGTATATCTGAGCAGCCATGTTAAACAGAGCTGAATTTAGGATATGCAAAACTCAGGTGTTCCTTGCTGCTATCCAGCCTCTACCCCACAGGCCAGAGAGGTGAAGTTTAGGAAGCTCCCTGCAGTCAAAGGGCGAGTTCTGACCATTCACTCAGTCAGCCCTGGCTATTTTTTTGTCTTGGGGATACCTTTCTATTCAAAGGTAGAACTCACCTACTTTTTCATACTTAATTTTCACTTAATATTTCATTTTTTTTGTGTGGCCAAAATAATGCTGCATGCTTATTTGAGCGATGAAGCTTAAGAATAGAAGAACAGTAAGAGAAAAGAGAGGTGGAAGAAGAGGGGACTGATGCTTGTAGGGATAGGGACAGGGCAGGAGGGATGCAGGTTATTTATCAGAAAGACCAAGCTGAAAGGCATGTAAATCCAGTTAACAGCTTGAAAACAGATAGCCACATTAAAGGAAGTGGAAATAAAGTCAATTTGTGGCAGGAGGCATTTGTTGAGGGTGTCAGCTGGTGAATTGCAACTAATTTGATGTAGTCTAATCACAGATTTTGGCTATTTGATTACCAAATTGGGATCCAACCAGTGGTTCTTCCAGGGCAGTAGCTTCAGAAAAGAGAGTAGCTGGAATTATCATGAGATCTGATCCATTCGTTAATTGAAATTATTTTTCAATAACTGTACCAGATGTGATCTAAAACCAAGAAGTGAATAGTTGCTGAAATGTGGTGTGAAATATGGCTTTTCAGGGAAGCTGAGGATCATGAACAAGGAGCAAGGATTAAGCTAAACTGTGACTGTGCACATGAAGGTTCACATGCCCTTGCACCAGCAGTGAGTCTGTAGAGACACTTCACTGTCTCTGTGCTCTTAGTCTCTCTCTCTCTATTGACAGTCACCCTCTATTGACAGTTGCTCCCATTTGGATGAAAGGTGTTGTGAACGCCAAGAATCAGCTCACCTTTTAGTGACCAGCTGGTAGAAACACATTGTTACATGCTGGAGGGTTTTATGTGCCTTGTACACCTTTGTAAGAGGCTGGGCAGCCTCTCTAGCACTCTTTACTATCTGGCATTAGCAGGAAGGGATGGTTAGGGGAAAACAAGAGGAAAGAGGAGACCTATAAAGTGATTTTTTTTTTACTGAAAATCAATGTTCAACAATTTCCTGAATCAGAGGTTATATCCAGACTTAGAAAGCTATGCTCTACAAATTTATCTAATCTTTTCAAATCTTTTAGGTTTTTTGGTCTCTTATAATCATGTTGCAGCTGAAAATTTAGCCAGTTTTGTTCTCTGAGGAATAATGGCTTTTTCTGTTGCCAGTGTGGTTCTTGCTCACTTCATTGGGTGTTCAAAGGAACAAGTGAACGATATAACCTAGGTAGTTTTTACAAAGAATTTTTTCCTTTGGGTTGGTCTGGGGATCATCAGGATTGGACCCTAGCACCAGCAACCTCCAGCAGACTGGAATGGCTCTGCCTTTAATACACTCCCACCTCTGTGTGTTATACAGCCGTAATACTGAACACAGGAGGCAGACAGATGCCCTCAGGCACTCTCCGTAAAAACTTTCATATCACAATGGAACTGAACGTACCACTATAACTCCACGTCTCCTCTTCTTCACGGAAAGAATATTTCTGAAAACCAGGAAATGTCATAGAAATGTTATAATAGACACATCCAGAATATATGGGTGAGTTAGTTGTCCCCAGTGATATATTTAAGCTGTTCTTTCTGCTATATAGAGAGCAGGTTAAATATAATTAATGTTGGTCAAAGGGTCCTTTTACTTTACATAGTTTATGAATGTATTACCTCAATTATCAGGAAGAAATAAAAGGAAAAGCATATTTCTTAACATCTGCTGGTATAAGCTCCTCTAAGTAATTTCTATTGCAATGTGAATTTTTGCTCTCCAAGAAACATGAATATTTTCTCTGTCCTTAAATCCCATAATTGTTTTATTGCTACATTAAAAAGTGTAAATAATCATTCCCCCTCCCTGTAATAAATTAGATGCAACATGTCTAGATCAGAAAATTAACATTTCAATATCTTCAGTCACACAATGACATCATATCAATATTTAAAATCATTTTATGCATGTATTCCAGGTTGTCCAACTTCATTAGGGGCATTCATCAGCCCTCCGGCTACAGTGTATTCCCACTGGAGTTGTAGGCCTCAGGCCCTACCAAACAGAAATTTAAACTAACTTGCCTTTTTAATTCACATTATTCTCAAATATTCTCTTTTTTAACCCCCTGCCATGACCAAGGTGTTTAGACCTAGCTATGATTTTGTTCACATCAACATTTAACAGAAAAAAATCCCCTTTTTAATTTCAGAATGTAAATAATAGTCTTTCTCCTTTAGTTTCCCTCCTCTTTCCCCATCCATCACTATTTCCTGGGTGCAGTAATAACTGTACTTCTTTTAATGTTCAATGCTAACTTAATAATTTTAGATACAGGTTGATAGGGATATGAGTTTGTTGATTTTTTTGTTTAAAAAGGTACAAACATTTCAATCATAAGCTTCATTCTTTTTCATTCTTTCTCTTTCCAAGTAGTATAAAACCCCCCACATGATCTATTTTTTTATACACCTAAGGATGCACAGCATGAATGCATTTCCCTGCCAGTGGCATCAAATATTGTTTCATTAGTATAAAACTTTTTCCCTTGAGAGAAGACCCCCCAAACAAACACACCAGTCTACCCATTGTTCGGATCTATAGGATGACTGTGGACCTACTCCCCGGAATGTTTAGTGACCTTCAAAATTCCTGGGTAAAAGTCACACACACTACACAGAACAGGAAAGAGAATTATGATATGAAAAATACTTTTTTGCTGATGACCAGAGAGTGTAGCTTTGGCTGAAGCCTCTCATTTATCCTCCCATATATGTGTGGAAAGTCTATAAATAGCCATCATTTGATACAAAAAAAGACAGAAGCATGTGGAGGCAGCCAAGTTAATATGAAGTGCATCTGAAGATGGAAGAAGCCTGCGAAAGACACTGGTGACTGAAAAGAAAAAGTTGGGTTAAATATATGTCAGTGTATTAGCTCTTCTGGCCAAAAAGTTCTGACCAGGTCATAACCGTGCATTCCTTTCATCATTTTGCTCCTCTGACTGTCACAGCTCTCTGGATTGAAGACCTCTCTTCATTTTTGGCAAAAAATGCAGTCTGTCAAAGTAAGGGTTTTTCCACCTGGTCCCTTTAGTGATGGTACAAATAGTCATCATCTAGAAAAAAAGCAGGTGCTGTCTTTCCTGTCAAAGTCCTGTTCACCTTACCCATCCAGCAAAACTCTGAGGCTCAGTTTCTCAAAGACATAGAAACCAACAACAACAACAAAAAAATCACCTCCTAAAACCCCTATTCAGCAAGTTGGGGGTTTCCATGAGACTGTACCTTACTACAGGGAAGCAGCAGCTTGAAGTACTTCTGCTGCAACCCAGAAATCTCCACATGGTTTTGTTTGGGGTTTTCTGTATTTTTTGTTTTGTTTTGTTTTATTTTTTTGGTCTCAGGACGGTGAGACAGGAAAATGTCTCACTTTCTATCTGTGAGGTGCTCTCAGTCATTCTGTTTCCTGTTCTATTTGGATTATCCTTGTTGAGCAGGAGTCTGCTGTGCCAGCTGCGCCCACAAACCGGCACTTATGATCTTTATCTCCAGGGCAGTCCTAGACAAGAGCAGTGCTGATGACAGCCCCCCAGCCTGTGAAGACAGTCCAGAGTCTGCTTGTTTTCTATTTACAGTTACCTCACCACCTGACCATGGAAAAGTTGGAGCTGTGGAAGGAATTTGTGTCCTTTGGAACTCCTGGCAGGTACTTTACAACAAATGAGATGGATTTTTTTCCTGGAGACCATGTCATGGTGTGGCCCCTTCCTTGCAGACTCCAGAACAGATTGTCATGGACCAAAACCCTATTCTCCCAACACACTGAAAGGACAAGCTAATCCTAACGTTTCTATCACCATTCAGGCCCTATCCACAGACATGAAAACAAGCCCTAGGAATGAGATGTTTGAGACTGGGAATGTCCCTGGCTGTTTAAACAGAATGCTGAGAAAGCTGATGGTGATGGTGGTGAAAACACAGTCAAGATTAGATCTCTGGACACTATTGCAGTGAAGGATATAAATAAGAATAATAACAACAGAGGAAGACAAAGGGAAAGTGGCATGTGAAATGATCACAGTAAGGAGCAGGGTGTCAGAAGAAAACTGAGAACCGAGCTGAGAAGGAAAAGAATCACCTTTACCAAGCATTAAGAGGGAAGAGAGTGGATAAGGAGGAAGAGATAAAGAGGAAAATGCAAAAACTAGAAAGATTAGAAAGGAGTGAACACAAAAATACAAAATAACGAAAAGAGATAAAATATTAGAAAAACTGGAGAGATACTTAAACTACAAAAAGCCCAAAACTGAAACTAAGAAAGAATAAAGAGGGAGTAAAAGAAAAAGTAATAAAAAGAAGGCCTAGTAAAGAAACAAATGTAGCAAATACATTTAAAATTTAAAACAAAAAAATTTAGAAGAGAAAATGATTCTTTGAAGATACAGAATATGAGTGAGAAATTAAGATTAGTTTTCTAATTTGTAAAGTACTGCTCATAAAAAGGGCTGTATAAATACTTGTCATTATTGTTGGTTATTATTGCTTCTTTTTTATCAGGCAACCTACACTGATGTAGCTATATCCAGGACTTGGAAGAGTACAGTGCCTCTTTTGATACTAGTTGAAATAACAGACTTCTTTATTTTCAGAACAAATTCTGATTTTTCTTTATGGCTGTGGCATCCTTGTAACTGAGACCTGCATAATGCAGCTCAAAGGAGTTTTCTGGACTAATGG
This sequence comes from Pycnonotus jocosus, assembly GCA_013400435.1. Lineage (NCBI taxonomy): Eukaryota > Metazoa > Chordata > Aves > Passeriformes > Pycnonotidae > Pycnonotus > Pycnonotus jocosus. The sequence continues at coordinate 567,811 of VWYP01005103.1, read as the reverse complement.
AACAACATTTTCCTTTAGGTCTTTGGCTCCACATCCCCATCCTGCCAGGACAGGTATATCTCACATATATAAGGGCTGATAAGTCTCTGCCTCTGTGAGGTCATAGATGCCATGGGAAGTAGTGTTTTGAGTCAGGCTGGAAGTATGCTGGGAGAGGAAGGCATGTGGGGAAGGTTGCAGAGTGCTAGACTGCTGAGTCTGGCTATGGCCAGGGCTTTTTGCTCTCTCATTTTCATGAGCACATAATTCGTTCATAAATTTTTTAAAGAGGAAAGAATCATTGTTTAATGAACTTCTGTGAAGAAAACTGAGCAAGGGAGAAAAGAAAAGAAACACCGTAAGCTCCTTACTCCCTAGACTTATGACCTGCATAACTCCAACCATTGTGTTATTTAGCCAGCCTTCATCTTTAGCCGACATTAAATTTGTATGCTCCCACATGGTTGACTTGCTACTTTTTTTTTTATCCATGCAGCTGGGATTCTCTGAGGAAGCATGATGGGTCAGGAGGAGGAGGAGAGGCGAGGACAGCCATCTCCAAAATGCAGTAGATGTGCCTTTCTGGCTCTACACTGGTTGCACTCAGGCAAGCTGACGGGAATCGGCGGTGGCAGCCATGCGAATGAGGTCAGAGTTGGTTCCTCCGTGGCTTTTTTATTCTTCCGAGCACTCTGAAAATGTGGGTGTGCATGTTAAAACTGCCCTGTGAGGCAGCTCTGACATGTGGGGCTGCCTGGCACAAACACAGCACATAATAACACAAAGTATTTGGCAGCGTTACAGGGCTAATCTTTACGTAACTGTTCCCGAACAACTTCTCTAGTGTGCTGAGCACAAACAAGCTTTCCATCAGCCTTCAGCTGCATGCAGATTGTCTTGTGTCACCTGCTTCTCTGCTGAGCAAATACTGGCTGTGGTCATGGCAAGGCAAATCTTTTGCATTTGGAACTGACTGTCTCTAAATTGCCTCCTTGTTTTCCAAGACTCTTCATGAACCATAGGCATGTCTGTCAAGAATGTCCACTTTTATGGAATTTTTCCTCTTAAGCACAAATGTATGCTGGAAATTATAGTGTGGTCTGTTTTCAGAAGAGCAGTAGGAAAACAGGGCCTGATTTTTCAATTTTTGCCCCCCTGTAAACTTAATCCCATGGAAGGAGGGATGTGTTTTGTAGTTGAGCCACTGGAGTGGGACTTTGGGAACCTGAGACTGGAACAAAAATGTTTCATTGCTTCTACGCTTTGCCCCTCTTGTCAGATTTTGATGTAAGGTCTTTATGATTATTTCTTATAGTTTTGTTGCCTGGTTCAATGGGGTCTGGTCTCCATGGAGTCTTTTGTACTACAGGCAGCACCATCAGGGCACACATTGACAATAACAAAATCAGGGAAAGAAAATAAGGACTAGATCTTCCCTTGTATCTTTGATCAGTACTAGTAATGGGTTTTCTGCTCTTGCATGAAGTCAGTCAGGTGCACACCTTTTCTCTGGCTGTCAGAAGATTAGCGTATTTTGCTTTCTTCCCTAACCTCAAGTACCACCATCCATCTGCCCAGTACTGCCCAGTGCCACCTCCCTACTCACAGCACTCCTTGATTTGTGTGCTCTTTTCACTCAGCGCTGCGCAGCCACAACACATGTGCTGCTGCGCAGCAAAGCCATGTGGCAAATATATAAAAGCATGTACGATTCTGAATGCTGGAAGAGAGCCCTAATTCTGTTGGCAGCGAAGCTCCCTCTCCTTCTTTCCTCAGAGCGGGGCCCGCTGCATTCCTCGGTCCCACAGACATAAACCCTCCTGGATTTCTTCTAGTGGGGCGGCAAGCTGCCAGCCTGCAACTTCACCCTTGGCACTGGCTCCAGGAGGGGCAACACCTTACCTCCAAGCTCAGGGAGCCCAAACTCCCTGCTCCAGGCTCACCTTGCTCTCTCCGATCTGGGTTCAGTCTATCCAGAGCCCCTGTCCTGGTTTCTTGGTTTAATCTTAGCTGGTGAGGAAGAGTTCCATACCAGGAGGGAGGCAGAGCAAAAGGAGATTGCCAGACCCAAATGTTCCACACTTGCAAAGATGGTTTCTAAATACTGAACTTTAAAAATAATTTGGCTTGCATGTGGAGTGGTGAGAAAGGGGAGAGCTTTCTATTTGCCTGCTGGGATTTGGAGTCTATAGTTTTCTGGGGACACAGTTCCAAGTTTTTATCACCAACTATAGGGGCTAGAAAACACTCTCTCATGTTAAATGAAAGCTGAAATTCCTCCTAGTCCTACACACTGACGATCTGGAGCTTTAACCCTGACTAAATCACAACATCATCTTTAGAATCAGCCTGTGCAAGATGTCTCTCACCAAAGAAAGAAAAATCCATACAGAAAGAGTTGTTAAGGAGTCCTTAGCAAGTGCAGCTGTTAAGGGAGCAGTCACTGAGATACAACCAGGAAGGAGGAGAGGCATTTTTCTGTGATGTGAAGGAAGTTCGTGCAGCCAAAGGTGAGGAGATAGGGTCACCATGGTCTATTCCCAAGACCACCCTATTGCTCTAGCAGTGTATTGATTTGTGGATCTCTGCAAAGCACACAGACCAGGTCAGAGATGTCCTTATGATTCTTTTTGCTCCCTTGAAGGTATGGATTTTTTTTCTTCTTTCACCTACTTTTTTCTCTATTTCCCTTTCACTTTTACTGTGTTTCAAGGCAGGAGGCTGTTAGTGTTATTCTAATTATTATCCTTTTGTTTTAAATAGGGCTTAATTTTTAAATCATTTGTGAGTTTGCCTACAGTGATAAAATGCTTTTCAATTTGCTTCCAAAAAGAAATATTTGCTAAAAAAAAAAAAAAAAAAAAATTAAAGGGCCCCACCTTTCCAAAATGAATTTTTTTTTTTTTTTTTTTTTTTTTTTTTAATAAGAGCACTTCATTTTGGAAGTGAATAGGGTGCTCTGGGCACGGGCACTGCAGACCAATTTAGATTTCCTAGATTGCTTCAATAATCTGAAGAGTACTCCAGTAATTTTTAACTATTCTCCAGCACATGCCTTCAAACTCATTCATTTTTAGCTGAAGTGACTATACTTAGGACAAACTCTGCTGTTCATTTGAAATAGTTCTATTCTGCATATCCATAGACTTCAAATTCCAATACAGAAACTTAATACAATATTTTGCTGTGAGACTGTGTTACCACTTAATGCCATAACATTATTAGTCAACATTTTTTATGCACTACTCCCTGTCTGAAGCAGGGCTATGTCACCACATCCAGTCGGCTGCAGGAGACAAACCCATAATTAGGAAAGACAGCCTTTACAATTTAGATTTTTTTATCCCAATCTTTCTCCTGCATTCAGCCTTGAGATTCAGCTTCTTTTATGGCTTTTTAATCTGAAGATCAAAATGTTTTTGCAGATAGTTAAAACACAAAGTACTTTTATGGCGCACATATTTTCTGTTTGAGTAGGAAGTGAAGTGCATCACTAAAGATCTCACAGAGCATCATCAGTGGCAGAGACAGGAAATAGTAAAACATGAGCAATTTTAATCCTTTTCTTCCTTCCTGTTGCACACACTCCACTTGTGTAATATAGGGGACAGCCCTTCCTGGCACTTTTACTACTGTATCTAGACTGTTGCTGTTCTTCAGGGAATAGTTATATTTCAAACACCATCCTGATGAGAAAGCTCATGAGCTGTCTGTTGAGGATTTCATGCCCTAATTCCTCCCACCTTTACCTTGCATATAATAAGTAGTTATTCTAGTTCATATTGCTATAAAAGCATGTCTGCATTTCTAAGAAATAGTAGCATATTGTTCCAGGGAGGCTCTATGCTGCCTTAACTAATTAAAGCTTAACTGCTGGGCAGTGCTGTATACTTTGCAGTCCACGTAATGTCTTATTCAATCATGATGAAGCATTAAAGTTGGGAGGTGGCACAGTTTGCATTGATCTGCTGCTGGCATGTCTTTTTGCTAAACGAGTGCCCATCTCTCACAAAAGGTATTAAGAGGGGCAGAGGGTGCATGAACATGCCCCGGACTGTGACCTCTGTGGCAGTCCTGTGATGCTCCTGGGGAAACAGCTGCCCTAAGGCTGTTTTTGCAGTGTTTTTATGCTGGCAGGGAATAATTTGGTGATGCCTTAGCAACAGTCTTGCTCAGACACTAAAGCCAAAACCATGGCTTTTTTTCTTATCTTACCATTTTTAAATGAATGTGGAGAACACTATGTATATGTAGCCTTAGAGGCTAAAACTTGAGGTATTACTTAAGAGCCTTTTGACCTGACATGACCCTGATGACAAAGTAGACTTGAGACTTAGACTCCAGAATGTATCCCAAGTAATTTTGAACATATTTTACCCAGTTGAATTTTGGAGTTTTCAACTGCTACTGAGAATTTCAATTAAAAAAAAATAGACTATCAGAGTATGATAGACAGAGAAAAATATTGTTAACATAAAGATTCTGTTGCCATTTAATAATTACTAATGCAGTCTGCATAGGAAACTCTTGCTGTTTTCAGGAATCTCGTAGATGTAGATTTGTTTTCTACTAGATATTTTTTGTTCTTGTCTTACAAGATTTCTTTCTAAATTTAATGTTTCAAGGAACGAGAGCTGTAGAGGAAAGATAGATTGAGAATATCGAACTTGAACTTGTGTGGTATCAGAATTTCTGCTGCATATTTCCTCTGTATGCCTGTCCCTCCTTGTTGGGAAGGCTGTTCTTCTGTCAATGTAGCACTTCTTGAATGAAATGCTAGCTTAGTCCCATCCACTTACAAAAATTAAAGATCTCCCAGCTTAAAGAGTGGTATCTTAATCAATTTCTGGCTGGGAGATTGCATTATCCATACTTACATTCCCTGAAATTTCAATTGGATTCAATCTTTTTCTTCACTTAGAGCCATCCTTTTTAAAGTGTTAAGTGCTTGCTCTGTTTCAACTCTGATGGAGATGATTTTCAAGAACAGAAATTTCATCATCTGCACGGACTTTTGTGCTCTTTTGAAAAAAAATCTCATATCTATTAAATATATACTCTCGCTTATTTACTACAATATTTTGGTGTTAATAAGAGAGAGACAGAACAATGATTTCACATAATTCAATTAATTTTGATGACGAAATCAAGCACATTTTTCTTTCCCAAATAATGGTTCAAATGTTAGGGTTTGGGTTATAGTAATTCAGTCAATTCCTCATATAAAGATAACATTATTGTTAAATTATATTTCCTATACATCTTATTCTAAGATTGAAGACATAGATTCAGAAAACAAAATACACTATTTTTCCCATATGATTAGCCCCGCAGAACTTGATTTTCTTTTAATTTGGCTTTATTTTTTTTGTTTGTTTAGTTTTTTTAGTAATGTGCCTCAATGGATGTCAGTGAAGTACTGTGTATAATTCCAAAGTAAATTAAGCAACTATGTAGGCCAGAGTTTCCTTCTGAAACTACATATGGAGGCAGCATTTGCTAACATAATACTTTATTATAATTCATCCTTGCACCTGTCCAGTTAGCCATAGATCCATCCAAGCATGCAATATAGTGTAGGAGGATTCCATTCTGCTAGATTAAATCTTCAGTTAAATGAGCTAAAGTGTCTTAGGGTGTATATGGCAAGATATCTCACTGAGAATAAGTTGAAGAGATGAGGAGGGGATAAGCATGTCTACAACCTACAGACAACTCTGTGTATTTCATACTGATTTCCTTGTACTTCTAAGTCATAGGTATATTTTTAAATCTGATATATAAAATAGGAATAACCTCTGTCTATTCTGTAGAAATACATGGTTCTATATGTCGAATGCAAACCAAGAGTCAGCCCTTCCTGCTAGATACATTTATGTACCTCGAAGTATCAATAGATTCAGAATTATTACGGGTCAAGTTACAACTTCAATACAAAGAAACAAAGGACACTGTCTTCCAGTTTCTCAAAAATAGGTAGAAAGATAGAGAAAGTATAAAAAATTAATCAGCTTTAGCTCCCCAAATGATGCCTGAGTTTTAAATGCCTGCTCTATCTTTAACTGCCTCTCTGCCTGTTACAGGGTATCAGAGCTAAACGAGAAAAACCTGATGGAGTCTGTGCAGAGTTTGAAATGCTTTCCATAGGAGAATAGTTTAAACGATGCAGGTTCCAGCATGGATTTCCTCCTTGTCTCTATCTGTGAAGATACTCCAAACCTGACCGAATAAGGTCCTAAGCAACCTGCTCCACTTGGCTCTGCTTTGCCCGTGGGGTTGGACTAGTTGATCCCCAGAGGTCCTTATCAAACTCGACTATCCTGAGATTTGGTGATTGTCAGTGGTGAAAATGAGGAAACTAAAGGGTAGAATGGAAAGCCTTTCCTTGCTTTCATTTTGTTTTCATTTTGATGGGCTAGTCAGAAATGGTCCCATAAAGAGGAGGAAACGTGAGATGGGAGGGAACAGTGAGGCCAGAGAAAAAGTGCCTCAGAGATAGGAAGGTGGGACCAAAGCCTGATTTGGGGTAAGCAACATGGTTGTAGAGAGGTATTAGACAGAGCCAATTTTGTCAAGTAAGGATTGTTACAGAAAATTTGGGAATCACTGGTCCATGACACACAGGCTTTGTTGGCTGAGTTGTACCAGTGGAAAAATATACATTGGCAAAAGGAGTCTTTTTTCTTCAGCTACCTTTTTGAGTGGCATAAGCCATGCCAGTGAAGGGATTCTTGCATGTATACAGAGGGTGTTGCTTGCATATCTATATCAATTAAGGGTGTGATTTTTTTTCATGCTTGTGACTGAAGCAGCTTTGTCAACAACACTTTATAATTTAGACCTGGCCTGAGAGCTGTCCTGGCTCTCAAGCAACTACAGAATGTTGGGAATTTTAGAGTGAACTCCCATATTGTTGGCAAAGAAATAAAAGGACAAAAATTCAGCAGGATAATTTTGAATAGATTTTTTTTATTGTTATTCACAGCACACAGAGAATTTCTTTTTTGTTTGGAAAGGTGGTGACTGAAGAAGCAAAAATAGCAGCTGTGCAGCTTCATGGCAGGACATCCACTGAAATACAGGATTTCTTTGTAATCAAAAGCCAAAAGGTTTCTGTTATGAACATATCCTAGCTAGAAAGGGCTTGTGATATAGCTGGACTGTCAGACACTTCCATTGGAAGCTAAGTTTACAGTGGTACAAAAAGCTGATAAACTGATACAACTTTCTGAACAAGATAAGTATAGACCAGAAATGCTCTTTTGTAGATAAAATGGCATATACGTCAGGGGAGTGCAGCCATAGCAGTGCTGGTTAGGAGAGGAAAGTGTGGTTTCTTGCTCTTTGTCTTCTTCACAATCTTAATCAACTGCCAGGCTGGTGCATGTCTCTGTGAAATTTATTCCACCCTGAAAAAAATTCCAACTGTATTTGTGAAAGTCTTGTCATTTATTCTTACCAGAGATCCCTGTATTTTGGTCAGAACAATAGTTCTGGCATGGCCAAAGTGATAACTCCAAGTACAGCGACACAACTGTGTTTAAAGGCTTGATTTCCCCAGAGGACAATCCTAAAATCCTGCTGATACAGAAAAGAAACAACCTTCCTTCCTCCCTCCTTCTCACGCTGGCTCTGGAACTTGTTTGATGCCCTAGCAAGCTGCTTCAGCTTACTAAACAGACAGAAAATGAATGCAGCAAATACCAATGCTGCATTTTCTGCCAGTTTAGTGAAATAAATTGCTTAGCTTAGAGATCAGGTGAACAGTCAGTGTCTCTGCAGAGCAAGAAGCAGCAGTGTATAGCTGAGAGCAAAGGAAATTATTGGAAAAATTCTATTTTTTTTTTCTCAGTATTAGACTGATTTAACATTTTTGCCAAACTTCATAATGCTGGCAAGGTTACAAAATGATTAATCAATTCAAGAATGTCCATCCACACTGAAGTATGCATTTGTTTAGCCGATTCTGAATATCAGAGTTCTAAGACTTGTCTGCACTTGAAAGTATTTCACAGTGTGGCTTGAATGGCACTCTCCCATTCCTCTGAAGAGATGCAGTTTATGAGAGTCACTTGCTGAGACAGCTCAAACCCAATTCCAGGAAAAGGCCTTCCTTTTGATATCAGCATTACCAAGTCTGCCTTAGGCTCCTTGTTGCCACAGCCATTTTGATCAGAAAACACTTTTTTTTTTTTTTTTCAGGCTTGTAATCAACAGAAATGCTTATCATACTGGTAAAACAGTGAAATGGAGACCAAGTTAAAAGCAGTGTACTTTCAGTTCTGCTGGATAAGAAAATAAGCATTTCCTTGATCACACAAGGAGCTGTCTTTCAGATGGGGTGCTTAGCATTTAGCAGTGCACTGGTTACTTGCAGAAACTGATGCAAGTTATTTTCTCTTTGAAAAATTGTTTGGGTTNAAAATGGTTTGGGTTTTTTTTTTTTTTTTTTGTTTTTTTTTGTTTTGTTTTGTTTTTTTTTTTTTTTTTGTTTTTTTTTTTTTTTTTTGTAAGCTGATAGATTGTCAACCTTCAGATCAGTGAATACTTTGGGATTTTTTAATTGCATGCATTACTTCACCACTACCCTGTATGTTATGTATGCAAAATCCAGCCTCAAACTTTAATTTAAGAAAAAAAGTATATTTGACTAGAAGACCAAATTGGGGTAAAAGAAACCTGAACAAAAGACAGTTTGGAGAATAAATGCTGGAAGATTGTTTCTTTTGTGAGTCACAAGAAGTAGGAAATATTCAGAGTGATGCCCCATGGCAGGGTAATATTTGTGAGTGCTGAAAATTGCACAGATATTAATACAAAGCCATATGAGGAGGGGCTGAGGTCACTTGATCTGTTCAACCTGGACTAAAATGAGGCTGAGGGGAGACCTCAGCAGTCTACAACATTGTCTTGAGGTGCAGGCACTGCTTTCTTCTCTGTGGTGACAGTGGCAGCACCCATGGGAATGGCCTGGAGTTGTGTCAGGGGAGGTTTAGGTTGGATATTAGAAAATGGTTCTTCTCCCAGTGTGTAGTTGGGCTGGAACAGGCTCCTCAGGGCAGTGGTCACAGCACCAAGCCTGAAGGAATTCAAGAATTGTTTGGACAATGTTCTTGGGCGCACTCTTGGGGATGGTGCTGTGCAGGGCCAGGAGCTGGAATCGATGATCCTTGTGGGTATTTTTAAACTCAGGGTGCTCTATGATTCTATGATTCCATGATTCACTGCACATCAGCAAATTTCTCCCTAACAATACACAGTCCATTGCTCATTATTAGTTGCTATGTAGTATTCATGCATTTAAAATCATCCAGCACAGGAGAGTTTGATTAATTTCTCTGTAACAGCAGTGACTAAATTTAGTGGATACTGTGCCTGTTATGGAGCAGAGGTTGGGATATTTCTTGCCTTTACCTGAGGGGCTCTTTTAGCATTACTTTGTGTGTCATAAATACCATGTGCTTAGAGAATAGGAGTGACTAGTGAAAAGCTGAAGCAAACAACCCACAAGCTGAAATGGTTGGATGAACTATTCAACAAATACCTATGAAAAATAAAAACAAAATCCATTTGCAAATTATTCATTAATCAAAATAACCTGAATCTTTAACCGGTATAATTTGTAGCTAATAGTTTGTGAAGCTGTAATTGGCAAAAAACATTTGAAAGGAATGAAATACCATGTCTAATTTTAATTGCCTTTTTTTTTTTTTT
>VWYP01005103.1:489622-555259 GCA_013400435.1 Pycnonotus jocosus | reverse complement strand
TTTTTTTTTTTTCTGTCAGTGTTGAAGTCTTTTGCAAACAGCTGCTTTTATTCTCTGAATTCCTGTGGATATATCGCTGTTGTATCCATTTTGCAAATTGGTAAACTGAGGAATGCCTTGACTGAGGAAACTGAGAAAATCATACAGCTAGCTGAGAGTCAAAAGCAGAAGTAGAACTCGGGGATTCTGCTCTCCTCTCCTTTTTCTCCTGAAGCAGACCAAAACCCCTGGAAATGGTTTACAAAGGAAAAATTACTCTTTGCATATTTAGCTCTGTTTGAACTGAATGTGAAAGAAATACTCCATGGTTTCAATGTAATAACCTGACTCTATTTTTTAGTAGAGCCTAGTTTTCATAGGCTTTCTCCTCATAAATGGAGTCAGCAATTTGCCCTTCTGCCTAGTGCAGCTGTAGAAGGACCACAGTCCTTGCCAAATGTACAGGGGGGCCCAGAGGAACAAAGAACTGGTGGAGCCTGAGGCTGCATGCAGAGGTTTTTCATCAGTGGGAGTAGCAATAGAGGAAGACTAACATTCTTCAGTATTTCTGAGATGGGTCAATCCAATTCAGATTCTTTAGAAATGAAAGGAAAAAATATGTAAACAAGAAATTTCTGGAAGGCAAAGATGTGTAAAGTGCAGTAAGTACCTCACCAGCATGAGATATGGCAACTTCTAAATTCTATTATTAAAAGACTTTCTGAGAGGGAGAATGAAACTCGAATTCAAGGATAAGTATACATGAGCACCATCTGGCTCTTTAGTCTCTGTTCTTTAGACTTGGACAGTCTGGAGATAGAGAAGACATTATTAGGATTATCTCCTCACAGTTTTGATGCAGCTGCTCATGTGATTAAAACAGCAGTCAAAAGTTGTACTGGAATTTTCTTTTTCTTCCAGAACAATTACTGCAAGATAAGGATGATGTTTGTGTGCTGCAAGGGGAAAGAAAAGATGCTGGGAATAAGAACAGCAGCTTCAGATTTTTTGAGCCCTTCTTTTCAGATTGTGACCCCTTGTTTGCAGGCTTTGAAACCCTGATAGAAATGGTGTGGGTTTGGGAGGAGGTAATCTTGGCTCAGGAGGTCTGGCAGATGGTGTTGGCAAATGGCACTGCAGGCTCCTGCAGCGTGGTGCAACACTCTGGAGGTGGGTAGGGGAGCAACGAGGTTGTGGGAAGCAGCTGGTGGCAAATACACTCAAGATGGCTTCAGTGAGCAACCCCAAACAGCCTGGTGGAGAAGGACAGAGTAAAGCTCGGAGCAAATGAACCAGCACTGTGGTTGTGTCCCTCTTCAGGAGGATGTGTGCAAGGTGAAGGTCAGTAGTTGATGGAAATGCAGGTAATGCAGTGCTGTCCTCCTCGCCCTTGCCCTCTGTGGGATAAACCCTTTACAGAAGCTGAAGGTCTTAGAATCCAGAAAGGCTGCCATTAAAAATATCTATCTTCATGACTGGAGGAACTCAGTTCCCTTCTATAGTGGTGTAAATCCATAGGCTGTCCACTGGAGACTGTGACACATCCTCACAAACCAACGGTACTTGGCAGCTGGTCAGACAACTGAGCTGCTTCTCTTCTCTCCCTCTCTTCCTATTTCCCTCTTTTAACATTAAAAATGAAGAAAATAATCCAAAAAATTAATATCAACCTTTTCTGTCTCCAAAGAGATTAGTAGCATGGAGGAGGTAGTTCTTTCTCATCTATTGATGCTGATAATTTTCAGCTAGAGGAGATTTTAGGTGGTACTTGGGGATAAAACAATAACATAAAACTAAAAGTCAAGAAACTTATGCTTGCATACTGATTTGTTCAAAGCACTAGGGGAGGTAAGCAGAAGAGGTCTGCAGCATTTACACATCAGGTGGCACCAGCTCGGAGCTTGACTATTATGGGTGTGAGTTTGTGCAAAACAGCTTCACACAGCTTTGCCCATGCATGTTCATCCAGAGCTGTAGTATTTTTCAGAGCTGTGGACCTTTATCTGCAAAGCCTTAAAAACATGATTAACTTAGTTTTATAAATATTGCAAAAAGATTTTCTACAACAGTGAAACAATCAAGAAGAATGACACTAGTCTCCAAGTGCATTTCTCTAAGGCTCATGATATCTCTGGTTAGTATTTACTTTACTTCCCTATCTCATCATTATTGTCTTTTAGTCATAAGTGCTTCATCTTAAGAAATGGCTACGATGCAAGTGGCTAGTAGATATTCAGGCCAGACATGGGGAAAGTACACAAAAAAGCACACTCTTGGTTGGCTGAATATATATCCTCATTGCAGTCCTTGAACTGGAGTCCATGCCAAACATTCTATGCTGTTGCTTCCAAGATGGACAGATGGGGGCCTTATAAAATAAGACAGGATTCTCCTTCCTTGCCAGTGTCTAAGCATGCTGCCTCCATACCTGTTCCAGGTGTTGATGTAAAGGAGCAAGGTGACTCTCTTGCACATCATGCATAACATGCTCAGTTAAACAGAATTGAATATGAATTGTCACATCTTTTGCTGTTGCAAATCAGTGCTACAATTATTCAGTCCACTTATAATTAGAAAGATGGGCTATTGGTTAAAAAATTCCTTAATACTGACCATTTTGAGATCATATCCCCTTATATTATGAGGGTTTGGGGGGCAAGGATGTTTAAAGAGTGATTTAAACATATACAAAGAAAAAGTGAATGTGAGTATAGATAATGTTTTTTGATATTTTATTAAATGTAAGAAAACTTGACAATTGTGGGTTGGGTTTCCCCCTTCCCCCCTTTTCTGTTCCTTCTCTTTCCTTTTATATATCTAACTCCATTTACTATGATCTATGCCTGAATTGCTGGTGAAATTATGATATCATAACAGTCAAAAAGATAAAGGGGGGAATGAATCAAAGAAAGTAAAGGAGTTTTAGTGGTAATTCATGGTACATTTTGTATTTTCTTTTGTTAACATTACTGAGCAGTACTGCAGTATTGTAGTATAACCTTTTGGAGGGGATAAGTTTAAAATCTTTCTTCTTTCCCCATCTTCTTCAACTATGCTATGTATTTTTATATCAGTAATCAGTTCAGTAATTAAAATACAGGAAAACCAAACTGAAATTTAAAAATAACTCAAAAAAATCCCCTAAACCTCACTCAAGTAACAGGAATAAAATGAACCTTTTGGCATTCTTCCTTCATTTATCGTGAAGAATATGCTTTATAAACTATCACCTGGTAAATTATTTGTAGATCACTTTTTAAAAGCTCCTAAGATAATAACATATCCCCTGAAATGAAGAGGCACATAGTTTTTCTATTCTTTATATGAGACATGCTTATACTTTAAAAATATTTGCAGCGGGTTTAAAGAATGATAAAAATGTTTAGGTTTGTTTGGAGCTACAGCACTTTCCAGTGATCTGAGCTGCAGACACAGAAAAGTGCAAAAACAACCTTGAAAATGCTTTGGCAGGCTTCACATGTTAATCACTGCAGAATGGCTTCAAAATTAATGAACAGAGTGCAATTGTATAAGTGCCTCACTCTAGGATGTAAGTGAAACAGAAATTTAGTGTAGTAGTTTTCAAGACAATGATTAACATTTACATTTATCAGCTGAAAAGCCCCAAAATGTTATAAAAAGCTAACTTTTACAAAGTAGAATACTTGCTTCCCTGCTAATAGACAGCTCTTAGCCATCTAAAGTCAGTCTCTTTCTTTCTCTCCTTCCTTGCCAGAACAATTGTAAGGCTGACAGTAATGCCAAATTCATGTATGTTTTTCTTCTTGTTATGCCATTAAGATGAATCATTTGCAGTTACACTATATTGCTTCTTCCTTTTAAAATGTATTTTTTTGATTTTACAGTTGTACTCTACTTTTTAACATCCATTTACTTTATTTGTATATTTTTTAACTTCAGACATAGTGCTAAAAATCTTATTTATTCTGAGGAGTTCAAGAAGAGAATTTAAATGCATCACAGGAAAGGTAGATGTACCTGAACACTCATTGCCAGATGTAGTCTAAAATGTTGTTGTTCATTGTTCCCTTCTACATATTCAAGAGATATTTGATCAAAATGTATAACAAACATGAAAACATATAAAAGCTTTGAATTTTCTATGAGGAAAAGAAAATATGGAAAAATAGTATGATATTGTACTCTGCTTAGGGGCACTGGTTAGGGTATTTATGCTGGAGAAAATAGCAAAATGAAGAGAGTCTGGCTAGTTTCTTGGAATCTTATGTTTAATACTTCTTCAGTATGGAAATCATGCAAAATTACTTGAAAATGGCTGTCAAGTGTTTGATCATAGCAGTATAGAATCCCCAAGAAGAAAAGGAAAAAATCCCAGAAAAGTTTTGAGAAGGTTTGAATATCAAGTAACAGACTGGGCTGCTGTCTTCATACTTCTGGTGCGTTTTTAACTAGGCTACCTTGTGTTCTTTTCTTTCCTTTCCAAACCCAGTATTTAAAAGTCCCATATGGCAATAGATATTGCTGGAATAGAATGCATACTGTTCTGGAATCAATTTTATCTGAGTTAACTTTCTGTATTTTAAAATGCAGATGAAATATTTTTCCTTCTTTACATTTTCTTTTGACCTGGTCCTTGTACCCTCTCCATTGTCTTGCCTGCAGCCCTCTCAATGGGTGTTTATGTAATATACAGAATTTTGTCAATCCTGTACAGATGTAGAAGGGGCAGGGGGGAGGGGAGTAGTGTAAGAGTTGTTCTACCCAGTGGCATATATGCTTAGATAACAGACAAAGGAGGATTGAAGGTGACACATTCTGTGTGATAACACCAGACCAGACACATTAGGTATGTACTCCTCATTAACAGGACAAGGATGGGAAAGAGTGTGAATAGGAAAAGCAGAATCTTGCTCAGAACTTGTTGATGCCAGAAGCATTATTTGACTTTGGAAGAATGAAGCTAATGTTTAAACTTAATTTTCCCCTGTGATCTGAACTGATGACTCTGCCTTTTATTCACAGACCCTTATCATAGGAGTCTACTTATGCTCAAGGTCATAGAAAAAATATGAACAGGGATACTGTTATGGAATAATCCAAAAACATGCTTGTTCTACTTCATATCCTGCTTAGCAGAGAGACTACTGCTTGTGACTGACAGCTCTTTTCAACCATTAGAGATTTTGTGTCAATAGGTCAATAGATTTAATATCTTGGGGATGTCCCCTTCAGATTGCTGATCGGCACCTTACAACAGCCAAAGGCCTGACCTCAGACCATTTTCAGATTTAAACTGAACCAACTGGATGTCGAACTAGGGCTTTGGGAGACTAATCAGAACAAGGTGCATAGTCTGGTAGTACGGCCATGATCTGAACTGGGCAGATGTTGAGTTCACCTTCTGCAATAAAACTACAGACAAAAGAAATCATGTATTCTTGATCTGCTCTTTGCTGAGCAAAGGTGTTTGCAAATCTACACTAATATCTACAATTGTGCCAAAGCGACATACATTTAGAAAATGAATTGTGGGAAACTACTTGTTTGTTTCTTAATGTATTTTTAATAGTGGTTTTGATTGATATGGAACATATGCCATGTGATCACTCTCTTCTTGTACCTGGTGTCATACAGAAAGTAAATGTAATAATATTAGTGACTAATGGATCATAGGAGTCTGAGATTTTCTTCCTCTCCATAGTTAGTTCAAAATATTTAAGAGGTGATGATAATTTCCGGTTTTGTTGAGAAATCCTTAGTCTAGGCAGATTTTAACTGGAATCAATACACAATTACAGACCTTTGTCAGTTTCCCTTTAGTATGTTTTTTGTTTGTTTGTTTGTTTGTTTGGGTTTGCTTTTAGGTTTGACTTGAGTTGGGTTTTGGTTTTTTCTCCAAGGTGATATTTGTATTTCTGGCTTCTTATTGTAAGACAGTTGATGGTACTTTTGAGATTGCATTTCCATAAGTTTTAGGAAAATAAATGGAAAATTAGAGAGTAGTTACCCACATCAGTTCTCTGTGAGAAAGATACATTTCTGTAAGCTAAAGCACATTAGTCAGCTGAGAGTACACATGGATTGAGACATTACCAATGTCCCAGCTAGAGAAAAGGCTTCAGACAGCTTGAACTCTGTTAGATATAGAAAATACAATCATGATTCAGGAAGCCATAAGCTTTAGGAGTTGTATAGCACACTGTTTCCTTTCCTGAGTCCGAAGGAAGGTCTTGTGCAGGGTCACCAGAAGCTCAAGGGTGTGTCACTAACAGCTTGATGGCAATTGGAGCTCTTAGAATGAGTAGCACTGTCACAGGAGGATGGTTTTTTCCTGTTCCCAGTGGATCTCCAGAGCTTCCATACACTAATTAATGATGGAGGCTGCTGTTGTGGGAAAATAATATAAAGGCCCAGATTTTCTGCTGCAGGCAAGGAGCAAGGAGTGCTAATTGGGAGGGAGGTGTGAGCAGAGATGCCACCTTGCACTGACTGATCATTAGCCAGCTTTTGTCCCTTGCCATGAGCTAGAGCAATCTGAGGGTGACTGTAAACTATGTGAACTGATAGTGGCACCATTGTGTTGGCTGGGCCATACTGGTGTGTCACATATACTTGCCAAAGTCTGTATTTTATCTACTAGGGAGCAGATAGCATCATACTACATCATACATCATGCTTGCAGATATCTGCTAGCATCATACCTTGGTTTTGAGAAAGGGCTAAGGACTAGTTTGAACAAGTGGGAGGAAATATTAGGTGAAGACCTAAGCTCTTATTTGGTATTTCTTCATTAACTTAATTCTTCAAATGCTTAGAAACTAAGGACTCTTTGCAGGAGGAAGTGAATGGAAAACAAGCTCTCTCTGAATATATTTTAGTGCTTCAACTTCTGCTACTACCAGAGTGTAGGAGGTAGTCCATCTCCAGAACATCCTATGCAATCCATTAGGCTGCAGCTCCAGAGCAAAATCAACTTCTCTGATGATTTGCTGGAGAAAATCTCTTTTGGGCATCTACAGTGTCCTTTTGACAAGCTCCTTTATGCACTGGTCTTCCTCCTCTTTAGCTTTCTTACAGGAGTGACAGGATTTGCCTAATATATATGACCAGTATATGTAGGTCAAAGATAACATGAAGAGGTAAAAGGCAAAACAGGAAAAAAAAGAAAAACAAAGGCCAGTTAAAGATCTGGAGTTCTCCCTTTGAGTATGATTTATGAGATCTAACAGAAATGTGAGCTGTCCTGTCAGCTTTGAATTTGATTTTTTCCTGATTATATTTTATTGCAGAGAGTCAGTGCAGAAACAGAGTTGTTACTGTTCTTGCACGTTATGGTACTTTGGCACTAGGCCACTCCATGCATGCATGCCAAGATGCTTTTATAAAACCATTAAAAAAAGCAGTACTAATTAGATATTTAGAGAACTAAAAATCCTGAAGATTAAAATACCAGTAAAGCAGTTATGACCACAAGTGTGTTTTACATAAGTAAGCTCATAAAGGGTTTTCTTCACTGGTGAAAGCAAAAATTATGAACCCCATGTTTCTTTCATAGTAGAACAGGTTAGACTACTAAATGCTTTTTATATGTTCTACTACTCAATATATTTTTTTGTTTGTTATCTTTTCTTGCAGTTATATTTAAAGGCCCCACCATCATACTTGTTACTGCACACACAAAAATATAATCTCTACCTTAAATTGCTTGCAATCTCTTAACCTTTCAGTTTAAAAATGTGATTCAAGACACATTTTAAGGAAGCAGATAAATACTGTCAAAGATGTAGCAGAGAATGAATGCGGGCATGATCTGAAAAGCTTTATTTAAATTGTTTGTTTTCATGGAAGTTTTCATATACTGCAAACTTCAAAGTTCCCCATACTTCTTAACTGAGCAAAAGAACATGTCCAAGGGGAGGAAGCCTCCTGTGTCATAAATGGCTTGGAGAAGATAAAGGTGGAAGAAACATTCAAAGAGGAACTAGGGGTCAGTCAATGAAAGGAGTGGGGAGCAATTTAAAAACAAAGAGAGGACAGCTGCTTGTACTTCCTCACAAAATTTTGATTGAGTGCTAGAGAATATTGTGGGCACCAATAGGAAAAAATAGCTTCAAAAAAGATTAGACAAAGTCATATATGTTGAGATGAATTTACTGTGTCCTTTTTTTAGGTTTATCAGACAAGTTGACCTAGTGCAATGGCTAAAAGGAATCTGTAAGTTGCCAAATGGATTCAGAGAGAGAAATCTGGGGAGCAACCATTCCATTACATTTCAACCCTAAACATCTGATACCATCAATAGTCAAAGACAGGATACACAGGCCTTTTGTTTGGTCCAGTTCAGTAGCTCTAAAACACAAACACAAGATGCTGACATGTGAATAGCTGCAATAAAGTTTGGTCCTTTTTTGCATTTTGGATGCATTCTAGAGACTGTAGTCCAAAGCTGAGAAGTGGTCTGAGAACAGAAGTGCTAACCTTTCATTGCAGCTATGAGGCAAAGCAAACAGTCCTGCCACATGACATGAGGATTTAGTCATGGATCTGTGCCATGCATCCTCCTTTCCCCATTTAAATTTTTTCTATATCCACATCTACCTTCTCTGGATCAGAGTAAATGTGACTTCCTTCTGAAACATGGCAATGATTCTAGGAAACTGGACAAAGCTTTTCCTTGCAGCAACGTTTGGCCACAATCTGTATTAGACCAGTCTTACACCTTTGTGTAGAATTAACAGGTCCAACAGGTCCAAGATTGGAAGTAGATCATCTCTTGGCTTTTTTGGACTGTAAGTTACCAACTAGCTCATGCTTTGTTTTCAGAAGGTGATGAAAAGAGAGGCTTCTTTTCCAGCTGAGTGCAGAGTACAGGAGAGAAACAAAGGCGAGTATGTTTCTGTTATGTGTCCTGATTTGCTGCTATCCTGTTTGATATTCTTCTAAATAATCAAAATGCAGGGTATAATTTTGTCTGAGATGTGGTGATTCAGCCTTGCTGTATTTGCACTGCACTAGCAGGTGCACACGGGCGTGGACACACACAGGCACACATATAGGCACAGAAATAGCAGGGGGAAAAGAGAAAAATTACATAATTATGAGAGTAACAGAAAACAAAACAATGAGGTTGGGATATTTTACCTATAGTGGTGTCTGATTCAGAGACTTTTTGCCTTAAATGATGTTTATCATCAATGTTATCCTGTGTGGATATCTCTCTGTTTTTGTTCCCTAGATTTTGTAATCCTCTTTCAGTTTTATACCTTGTTTTCTGTAGCTGTAGGGTATAATATAATAAAAAGGGTATGCATCCATCTGTGAGTTGCACTTAAGCTGATATGTGCACTGTGTGTACATATACATAATATTTTTAGATAATATATAAATGTGATACATATATAGGCATATATATATGCATACAGAAATTAATACTTTGATGTATTTAGCATCTTCAACTAATTATACCTTGCAGTCTCATGTTAATTCCCATTTGAACATTTGGCACTATTCCTCCTGATTCATTTATATTAATGAGGGGAGGATCCTCTGAGCAATAATCAGTTAAAAATCATGACTAGCTTTGTTAATAAATACCAGATTGGTACATGATACTGTATTGGCTTGTCCTTAATTAGGAAGCACTGGAAGGAGTACCAAGAGGGAAATACTCATAAATTTTTCTTTTAAAGTCTAACTGCTCTCTTTCTGGTATTTGCATCTTTGAAACAGAGAGAAAAATGATAACTTTGAAATTTTTTAATTTTCCTGCACTTAAAACAGCTTATATTTAATTAAGATATACATTTGATACAGAAATTTTTCTATGTGAGGTCCATGTGAGGAAAGAAAAGTCAAGAAAAACATCAGCAGCGTTGCTAAGTATTAGGTAATTGAAATACTTAATTTAAATATTAGAAAACTGGAAGTTTTATGAAGCATTTGGGGAGGCTGGATGACTCAGGGAACTAGTAATGAACTAGTGAAGTCTTCATTTCTAGGTGATTGATTGAATTGCATCTAGGAGAGGTGAGAAAGTGGTTCCTGTAAGCCTGTGTACAGCAGTGGCTGTGCTATCAAAGGTCTTACCATCAGCCAGGATTCCAGGAGTGAATAGGCAGATGTTAGCAAGGACAAGCATGCAATATTTGTGGAGTGTGAATTTTCTGGAATGGTAACGAATAAGCTTCTCATATAGTCAATGACTTTTTCCTGAGTTTTTATCACAGAGTCCTTTAAAGTGGCAATTTTTTCTGGCATCACTTATAGTGATTTCTTTCCCCTCCTGTCTTCTAAATACTTTACATCACTCTAAGCTTGCCAATGTGCAGTCCACTGGTGCTCATTTATGCCAAATACCTCCAGCATATGGATGCTTATTTTATCAGTAATCGGTATTATGAGTTATTAATACAAGAAAAGCGTAATTAAAGATGCTTAGTTTTTGAGATTAGTACCAACAGGATGGGACTGACATCTCTGTTCTATGCAGGAGTGAAAACTGAAGTCATCTCTTCTTATCAGAGTCTTTTGAATAGGTTTGTGCTTTGGAGCCTGAATCATGGTTGTGTTGATCTGAACTGCAGCAGCACTGACTATGCTCCTGCCAGGACAGTGCTGCTGGAGAGGATACAGCAGTGAAAGCCTATTATTTGTCGGTCAGATGGGCTTCAAGGTGACCTAACAGGAAACTGCTAATATTGCTTATAAATTGATCTGATCTTTTCCAGTCCACCTGTGGCATATCCTCACAGCCCTTCTTCCCTCCATCCATTTGTTCATGTCTGTACTTCCAGAAGAGAAGCCCTTGCACTCTGACATTCATGGGGCTGGGGAAATGTCCCAATGGGACAGTGGGAGGGTTAGTTGTGGCCAGGCATTTGGCACAGTGCTTACTCTGGCTAGGCACTTCTGATCTGGAAGGCAAGAGATCACCATATAGTAGAGCAGTCAGTTTGTGAAGCTGTGCCTTCTTTTTCCCCTCCAACATTTGCTTTCCCGGTCTGTTTATCCTGGAAGCAGCCTGGGGCAGACATTTGTTCTTACAATGTACTCACACAGGTTCTGACACAGTGAGCTGGACCTCCCTTTTGCTCCAAAGGAAGACTCCAAAGAATTGCTGAACAGCGAAAGGTCCTGACAGGGCAACAGGAGGAGCAGAACCTTGAGGGCAGTGTGGGAAAGGAGCACTGTGGGAGGCACAGCACCTTCCTGTGTGAGTGAGAAGAATGACTCCAATGGCAAGTCCGTCTAGAGGGGCAGGTGGGAGCAATGTCTTCTGGTGTAGCTGTGCTCAATTAGGATGGACCAAGCCCTTGGTTGGTGGCACGGGATGGCAGCCCCTGGGCTGTAGATGAGAGGAGGGCAATGATGACAAGGCAGAATTGATATACAGTGAAATGGATTTGTTTGGAGAAAGTGACTTTCAGATGTTTACCTACATCAAAGTTTCTCCAAATATTTCTTATTTCTCTCACTTCACCTTCTCCGGTTATGTCTTTTTCAGCCTCTGTTGTCTTTACTCACCCTCTCTTTTCTTTTCAATGATTTCCTGTCTCTTGAATCAATAGTTTAAAAATGCTGGTCTGTTTAGGATCAGAGAGGCCTGAGGAGATTTTTGTTGAAAGCATAAAAAACTTTTTACAGGACTGGGTTTTGTCTCCTGATCTAACCAAATCTGATGTCCTGCTTGTCTCCTCTTTCACTGGTGTGGAGACACAACATCAGTTTTCTTTCGGGTTGTGAAGAAAGACTGGGAGAGAAGCGCTAGAGGGTGAGGGAGAAGAGGGGTTGTTGGGGCTGGATGGTGTAGGGTAGTTGTTCCTCTGAGCACTTCCCAGCCTAAGCATCTACCTGAATAATCACTAGTGTTTTTGACTAAAGAAATAAATTTCAATACAGTCCCAATTTCAAACTCTTTTTATCAATCCTAGGCAGAAAGTCTTAATGTTTGTCAAAAAAGTGTAAAAAAACAAACTGGGAAATTAATTAACTTGACTATCTTTTAATTGCTCATACAAATGATAAAATATTTCTAATACAATAACCTCAAAACTATTTAAAAAAATCCCTTGACAGAATCCTTTGAAATTTACTAGTGACAGAATAATTGCAAATGTATATAGAACAGCTGCTTTCAAATGCAGGTAAGCTCCTATTGAAAAGAGATAAAATCCTAACTGTTTATGCCTGCGTTTGATGATAGTGCAGTTGAGTATTGTTTTATTTAATAATGTATTCAAGCACCTGTTTAGAGAAGGTATATTCCACTATGGTCCAAAATTAAAACAACCCCATTACTTGTTCGGGTTTCATTCATAATTCTTGTATCATGCTCTGATTACAGTATACATTGAACCTCAGATGAGCATTACCTAAGGCACATCGAGTTAAATGCACTCTATAAACTAGGCACAAATCACAAAGCTACCTTTAACTTGCACAAAACAGCAAGTGGAAATTGATTAAAATATGCATTCAACTAATATAACGGCTGGTCTCAGTATAAAAATTAATTAATGCTAATAGTACACAATCAAAACTGCTTTTAGAAATCTTCTTAGAACATTAACTAAAATGTTCATCTTTTTAATGCATTTGACTGAACCTCTGAGACTAAAAGCTTTGCTTCCTCCATGCAAATGTGAAAAAAAATCACAGCCTGAATTTTCAAGTGGTTATTTTATAGCAACCTCCCCCAGCCATTTGCTTTTGGATTTCTTGTTAACCTGAGCCTGGTCCCAGGCCATGTGTGAGGTTGTACTATTAGCTACTACAGATTAAGGTGGCAGCCCTGGGAATCGAGGCCAATAACATATGCAGATTGAGCCACAGAGCAGAGAAGGAGATAACTAAATGAAAAAAAAGGGGAAAGGGTACTGTGTTTAAAGAGGCAGCATAGCAATATTCTAGGCTTTCAGCTCACAGTTATTTTGAGCATAAGGAGTAAATATTTGTCAAAAAAAACCCCAAACCAACCAACAAAACAAAAAAAACCCAAAACAACCAAAACACACAACCTTCAGGACACTCTCTTCATTTTGGTTTGTTTGGTTTTTATATTTGGGCAGGATATTTCAGTTGAGATGAATTTTCCTCAGCTGGTTTAATTTCCAAAATATAAAACTTTAAACAGTCAGTTCTGTAGGCACAGCAAGAGTCTAATCCTCTGGTTCTCATAGGATCTTGCATTGTGAGAGGGGATTTGGTGTGGCCTCAGACTCGGAGCCTCCAAATCAGGAATTTGCTTTGGATAGTATCAAATCTGTCTGTATCATTGGTGCATATCTCCAAGAAAAAGGCTTTAATATAGGTTTTCAGTTATCTAACAATAGAAGTGGGTTTGATACGTCTTTTTCATTCATGTATAAACATATACACACACACATATAAGCATAACTACATTTTTATATATAAACCTCAATTTATTCATGGGTACAGAGTTGTTATCTTTTTTTTGTTTGTCCCCT
The DNA here is from genome assembly GCA_013400435.1 of Pycnonotus jocosus. Taxonomy (NCBI): domain Eukaryota; kingdom Metazoa; phylum Chordata; class Aves; order Passeriformes; family Pycnonotidae; genus Pycnonotus; species Pycnonotus jocosus. Next base: position 541,832 of record VWYP01005103.1, on the reverse strand, counting down.
CTCCTTATTCCATCTGATCTTGCTCTCTGGTTTTTTTTTCTGTTTCTCCAAATCCCCCTCAAACCTTTCTGAATTATAGGTCTGCTTTCCCCTCATTTCTCCAGATACCTCTGCAACATTCTAAAGGTGCCTAAAACCAAAAACATCTGATCTTAAAGACATGCTACCAAAACCTACAGAAAGAGCAGCAGTCTTTATTGTAATATGTATTTGTCTAGACCTTATCTGCTGAGAGCTTCAACAAGATTTCTCAAAAACCTGCAACCTTGACATACACTTTTCACTGTTACATCACCCATCAGATTTTTCCCATTTATGTTTTTAGCAATGGTTGCAATGAAATTTGTTGGCACTGTTAAAAAAACACAGCCAAACAAAAAAGAATCTTCCTTTTAATGATGCAAACATAAGTAAACTTCTCTCTTTGTTGATACATTTAGCAATCTGGGCAAAGAGGAATCTTAGATTCAGCCTCCAGCTCCTATATAAGTTGGAAAAGGTTGCTTGGACTCCTCATTTGTCAGACTCTAATCTTCAGAAGGAACCACAACTTGTTTCTCCTTTGCTCTTTCTTTGTTTTGTGAAACTAGTTTTGGTTAAGTTTTACATTTCCCTGGGGAAACTTAGGGAAGTGCCTTGAGAACAAACCACCTCTTGTCTTCAACATCTGCTCCCTTCTGCTTGTGTACTGTGTCAGCCTCACAGTGGCCAATTTGCCATCTTCTCTGTTTTGCTTTGGGTACATATTTCATTGCCCTTTACTTTCTTTACAGGTACAGCATATTGTCTTTGTTCTCTTCTAGGCTTACAGTGACCTGGGCCATCTGAGCCACAAATATCTGTCACTGCTGTCACAGAGATCCAAAGTGCTGCTCGTCTACAGAAGGATACTCTCAAGGCAATCACTGATGCTGTCTGTTCCAGGCTTTTTTCCATTCCTTATACATTTTAATAACCAAACCATTAATATACAGAATCACTTCATCATAAGCCAGGTGAGAGGTAGCTGGACTTTTTTTCTTTAATTTGCATTTATTCTAAGTTTCAAAGAAAATTTAAAATTACAAAATCTCAACAGATGACTTAAGGAGACATTAATAATGGGAATATTAAACAATTAAAATAAAACCTTTAATGTAATTGCACAAAGTATTCATCTACCCTTCCAAACAGAGTGAGTAGTTATAAGTGAGTACAGATGGATGTGTGCTAAGCCATCTAGCTTCCTGGGTAGCTCAAGAAATCAGTAAGCTACCTGGAAAGACACAGATAACTGGACCTGTGGGATACTCAGAGCTAAGTGATCCTGAAAGGAAGATGTCTTTCTTTCAACAGTATTTTCAGTCACACATTAGAGAAATTGATAATCATTAAAGAATTATCCTTAAGGAGAAAATACAATCTGTGGTTACATACTTTGCAATTTCTCTCTGGGGATGATGAATTATTGGTAGTCCTGAGAAAGGATCCTTAATTTTCATTATTTCCAAGCACACAGAGATGAAGTTGTGGGTAAAAGATTAGTGAAAGCCCACTATGATGGGGTGAGCAGCAAGGGTGGCTTGAACCTATTTGAGAACTGCTAAGGCACTCACTGGCTGTTCCAACTACATTAAGCAAGAATGCTGAAAAGTACCTCAACTTAAGGAAAAACTCTCTGCTTTAACAGAGGTGCTTACTATAGCACAGGTTCAATGGAGCAAACATTTGATCCAGGGAAATCCTGTACAATGTGAATTTTATGTGAAAGTTTTCCTTGATCACATCACAACAAATTACATAAATCTAATGTAGGAGTAGATTACCAGGGAAAATCATAGGTCCATCTAATACATTGTCTTTTAGAAATTGCTTGTAATGGATATTTAAAGAAAGAATTTCAGAAGAAATCAAATATAGACCCTTTCCTAGTATAGTATTCCAGTTTCTGGTAGTGTGATGTGTAAGGGGATTCTGAGCTGAATGGGATATCTCATGTTGAGGGACAGACTTTTCTTTTGTGGTTTCCGACTGTTGTCTGATGTTATTTATGTTAGTAACATCCAAATCATATTCTGCAAGGACCTCCACTGTTACATCTAAAGATACTTCCCTTAGCTTGTTCTAAATCTGATATTTGATACTTCACTTTAGACAGTTAATCTGAAGTGCTTTGTCTCACTTATTTTTTTTTTTCTTATAATTCCAAGTATGACATGATTAGTTATCTTAACTTCAAAGTTTTTCCTTTGTATAGATTTGGGTTTTATGTCACCTGCCCTTTCATCACTCAAAGAAAAGAAAGAAACAAAAATAAATATTCATCATAGACTGACTATCCTGGGAGGACATCATTGGTGAAAAGTATTTTTTCTTTCCTAAAAATTAATGAGATTATAAAAAAGAACTGACCACACTTCTTATTTAACTGTGTTTCCCAAGTTTTTGTTTGAAAAATATGTAAATTCCTTGATAGGAAGTAAAGATCTTTTTTGTTATAGTGCAGAAAGATGTGCAGATGGCAGGGAAAGGTGCCAGCTAAGGTAACACTCCAGTTCACATGATCTGGTCATAGCCACACAGCTGTTCGGAACCCTGCATCCAGAAAGCGTCGGGATCTTGGTCTGAGAAAGACCAAGGGTGTTAGTATTTTTCATGCTAAAAACAAGAAAGGAGGAGGAGAACTAGTCATCATTTTCCTCTTTGTTTTCAACTTTTAAATTACACATTCACAATTTGTGGTCAGATATATTGAAGTACATATAGACGCTTCTGTCCTCACCTGGAACTGTGGGTACTTTTTGACATGGCAAAACAGAGCTTTTTCAGTTTAGTACTTGCAGGATATTTAACAATTAAACACTAGATTGCATACCGGCAAGCATATACTCTTGATTTTATTACTTTATTTTGCTTGAAAAAGCAATTGATCTGTTGGAAAAGCAGATAAAGTCTATACAGTATATTGTTGTTATTGGCCCTACACCGTCTAAAGTTGTAGAGAACAGTATTTTCAATTTTACTGAATAGGTTTCCATACAACATAGCGTTACTGGTGCTTCAGTGCACAATGTCTCCAAGTATCATACTTGTATCCATATGTATCCAGGTCTCATAGTCAGGAGTAGCAAACTTATGCATTCTATACCATAATATAATTTGCTTTGACACTTCATCTCAGAGACAAGGAACTGTTTACAGACATTTTAACTTGGTATTCTACAGATAGCTGTTTCTCATGTTTACAAACAAGTTACATTAATGTAATGATTCTGCAATTACATAAAAAGATTACCAGACCACTTGAAAATCCCCTACTAGCATTCTCATTTATATTAGCGTACTGTTCTCAATTAGAGTAATATACGTCTGATGATTCACTTTACTGCAAAACTTAATTTGGATTTCTTGTTAATTCACATTGTGTCAGTGTTTAACACCAAATATTAATAAATGTCTCTGATTTTTTTGGCAGAAATAAAAAAAAAAGTTAATTGGACTGTTTCATAGACCAATTTTTATGCACCAAAGCTTATTATTTGATTGCTGCAAAATAACCCACCTTCAGCAGGCTCAGCACATCTGGTTGATTTTCTGAGAGGGGATAAATAAATTTCTCTGACTTGATGGGTAACAGTGCTGGTGATAGAGACATCAGTGGCATCCAGACAGTGATCATCTCATTGCAGAACAGAAAGTAAAGAAAAGAAGAAAGTAAAAGCTGCCCTCATTTGCAGAAAGTTATCTTTTCAAGCTGAACATTAGCTTGCACTCAGGACAAGCCTTTCATCTACCCTCATCTGCAAAGCCAAGTTACTATAATGGAAGCCACCAACAGGCTAAAGAGGGAAGGAACTTAAAAGTTTGAGAGAAATGTATGTTAAAAATCTGTTTAAGACCATATGAAAAACTGCTCACGTACATACAAATAGGTGAAAATTCTTTTTCAGCTTTATTTACCTGAGAATGAATTTCAGTTTGAAGAGGCCTTTATGTCGTTTCAGGCAAAGCACCTAAGATATAAGCAATTTTCAACAAGAGTACTACACATTTGTCTTTATAACAATTTGTATGTAACAGCTTTTATGCAAATGATGCTAAAGTGGCACCTTTTTTCTAAATTGGACATTTTTATGGTTATAATTTTCTTCTGTAATAACAGCAAAAAAATGGTTGTCCCAGTGGAGTTGAGCATTTCATCTCTAGTGCTGTTTTGTGAAGTTGGAATGACAAGTTTCTTTCATTTGCACAAAGAATGACAAAAAGAAGTATTTTTTGTCATTCTTGTCTGACTTGGTTGAGGCAGTTACACTTGGAAGCAGCACCAGTCCCTTGACACCAACCTTTTCTCTGCCACCAAGAATGGTATCATAAAGTCATAATAAAACTTAAAGGAACTAAAAAATATTGCATTCTCTCTGTTTCTGCTCTTTGAAGGACATAAATCACTTTGTTAGTTTAAGTAGTTGCTGCTTTGGTGTGGTCTTTGGCATTGATTCACGTTATTCTCCAGAGGTCAGACAGGTGACTTTTACAGACCATGGTTTTAGATTTAATTAACTATGATACAAGAGAATTTATGTATTTCATGCAAACATTCCAAGGCATTAGTATAATAAACCAAGTAAAATAGGCAGGTTCTTGTTGCTTAATTGACTATGCAGTTGTGCAACAGTGATGTGAGAAATTCTGGGTCTTTAACAACGATTAAATTCTATCCCAGCTACCAATTAATTAGTGATCTGTAACCAGGAAACTTTATGATGGATGATTTTACCTCCATAAAGTGATAAATTGGTAGACTTTAATTGAGACGTACAATAAGGTTAACAAAATCTAATTGAAATCTGATACTTCATCTCATAAAGCAGAATCTCATAAAATATAATTAAATGTACTATTTAGTAAAAAACCCACAAATGTTTATTTGAATGTGAACAGCCAATAAATGCTAAAGCCCCTTGTGTGTCTCTCTCTAAACTATGTAGGTAATATCTATATACCTTCTATATATAAACTATAAATTCAAAGTCTATTTTTAATCAATCTTCTGTTAGTACTAATTTCTATTTCTGCTACTCAAACATTACCTCTAGTGCTCCTTGGCATTCTGCACATTGGCCTAGTGTGCTGTGTTTGCTGGGACAGAGTTAATTTCCTTCACAGAAGCTAGCATGGAGCTATATTTTAATTTGTCCTGAAAACAGGGGTTAGAATGTCAAAATGTTTGTGCCATTGCTGAGCCCTGCCTACACAACATCAATACCTTTTCTGCTCCACACCCCACCAGTGGTATGGCATGCACAAGGACTTGGAATTGGACACAGCTGGGACAGGTAACCCCAACTGACCACAAAGGGGCTCTGTGCCACATGACACAGATGCTCAGCACATTAAGCTGGGAAAGAAGAAGGAAGGAGGGGACCATTGTAGGGATGGTGTTTGTCTTCCCAAGCCACAGTCATGTGTAATGGAGCTCAGGTTTCCCAGGGATGGCTGAATGCCTGCCTGCCCGTGGGAAGTGGTGAATAAACCTCAGTCTGTCTGTATACACAGGATTACGCCATCCCAGGTGCAGAACCTGGCACTTGTGTTTGTTAAACTGCAGACAGTTCATGACTGCCCAGTCCTCTGATTTGTCAAATTCTCTCTGCAGGGCCTCTCTGCCTTCAAGGGAGTCAAGAGCTCCTCCCAGTTTTGTACCATAAACAAACTCACCTAGTGTACCCTTGAGTCCTGTGCCCAAGTTGTTTATGAACAAGTTGAAGGGAGTTGGTCCTAAAATGGATCCCTGCAAAACCCTGCCAGTGGCCTGTTGCCAGCCTGATGTCACCCCATTCACACTTGGGGAATGTCATGGAGCTAACCTTTATTATTGTAGTAATGAACTGAAAGGTTAAGTTCAGCCCTCCTTTTTTTTTTCAGGGTGCTTATAGCCTAGAATGGTTTTCTATGGTATTTCACAAGGTGTTCTCTCTCTGCTCAACAATTTCTGTCTTAGAAGTTCCTATGCTTTGCATTGTAACTTCCATTTCAGCTATACAGTATCTGTACATATAATTGCTGAACTGCCAGAGGAAACTATGACTTGAGACATCCTAGAATTTCAGCCAAGGCAAAGCTTCAAAGCAATTAAAGCCATAACTGTGTAAGCAAAGCAATTTCCTGAAAATAATGACTGTAGGAGGAGACAACTATATTGACAAATATATTACAATGTTAATGTTGAAATTTTGCTTCTAAATTTTCAGAATAAAAGTCTGTTTAGTCATTAATGTTCCTCTAAAGACACTGGCAACCTACATCCTCCTATACCTGAAAAGGCAAAAAAGCAGTGGATACAGCTGAGTAGGTGAAATATTTTGTATGCTTGGGGCGCTCCCACAGAAACCACGTCTTGTCTTTAATCATTTGGATTACTTAAATAATTTCACAGTATACCATCTAATTTATAAATATCTGCTTATGAAGGAACACTTCTGGTATTATGGAGGGGAGGGAGTGGATTAATGCATTATTTACATTTTAGAAGCAGAAATGTCTTTTTCTCAGCACAATATTAATTAAATACTTCGTACATTTAATAGCACCTTTCATCCAAAGACCTCAAAGCATCTCTATATTTTTGCAAGTGAGCAAACTGAGGCAGACAACTACCAGGCAGCATTTGCAAGGTCACCCTGTATGTTCCTGGTGGAGATAACAATGGATACTTTAGTGCATTGACTAAGAATCCTGAAACCAACCCCTCCAGCCCACTGTGCTGAATGAGCAAATCTATGTACACTAATAGATTATTAATGTTTTGACAATCTAATGGTTTGCTTAGTTTGACATACCTTTAGGGCTTTATAATTAAGGAAATATGTGTTAACATTGGTATTAAAATAATTTTTTGCCAAAATATTCAGTGGAATCAAGTTAACAAATGCTTGCCTTACTGTCCCTGAAAACTAGTGAGGAAAACAGCTCATATGTGATGTGGAATAAAAGGGCTGATTTCACATAAAAAGATTATTAATGCTTAATGTTAATAAGAGTTTGGAGCATATATTGAGCATCACTCAACAAACAGGGCTGAGAAAGTACCCAAGCTTCAAAATATATATATATATATTTTATTTTGAAAGTCCAAATCACATCAGGCCTAATTGGTGTCTGCACCATGACCTCTTTGCACTTTTCTGGTAACATAAAAGCACATGGAAGTGTGGATATATATTAATATACTTGTCTGTGGTGGTCTAAGGAGATTAAGAGCCTGAGAAAAATATATCTCTTCCATGTTGCCTTCTATATTTGTTATTAATTTAACTCAATAGGAAAAATGAACTTATACAAGTCCTTCTGATAGTGTTTTTAGTTTCATACCCTATATTTACATCTGACTAAAAGACTTTTTGGTGCAACCTCTGCTAACCAGAATGATCACTGTGCCATGAATAATCAAATTAGATTAGCTAAGTCTGCACAGGTCCAATTGTCCTCTTGTTGTCTATGGAAAAAACATCCTTTGGTTTTAGACTACTTTATAGTCCACTACCATAATCCCTGATAGCCTATCACCAGAAAACCACCCGAATTTCTTTTTTTTTTTTTTCCTTAAAATATTAAATATCCTTTATCCATTCTTGTTTATCTGCTGGCTCTCTGTAGCCTGCATGAGAGTTCACTATCCCTGTCATCCTGGTGCATTTTTTGCTTCGTTAATTATGAAAATCACATGGTGATTACAAAGCCTTCATGTGCAAATCAGAAAACATGATGCACACAGTTACACATAGCCATTTACCACGCTCATCAGTAACTGCAGGATCTCAGGAAGAACACTTACAATTCCCCTTGCAACATTATTTCTCAAAAGCATTCCTTTCCTATAGCAATGTAATGGACTGAAGGAGGCACAGATCCTCATCTCCCTAACCCTGGTGTAAATTAGGAGCAGCTCCTCTGAGATCAGTGCAGTTGCTCTAAATAAGCAACAGAGATCAGAGTCTGGCTAAGGAACTTTGCATACTCACTATTAAACTTGGAAAAGGGAACTCCTGTCTGTCTCAATTTCCCAAGTGCTATCTGTCACTAACAAGGCACACACACATTAATTGTGTGTTTTAAAAGTTTGTTTGGTTGAACTTGTCATCCTAGGCTAAAATTGTGTGACCTAACTTGTAGTAGCTTTTGCAGTGAAGGTATCATTTACTGTTGAGTATATTTTACTGTGCTGTTATAGATCTTTTCACTCAACCAGCTGTCTAACATGTTGAATAGTCTTTCATCTTGTCAAACACTTCCATTCCCCTTTCTACAGCTTTCTCAGCCAGCATGTACACACCTAATCAATCTAATGCCACTGTCTCCAGACTTTAAAACCAGAAAAGCACTGCCCAAACTACTTTTTTAAAGAGACAGCCTTCCTTTTCCAGTAAATTCATCATCAAGAGGACAGATAAATTGTTAAATGAGAAGAAACACATCTCTGAAACTGTTACTCTAGGTCCAGCCTCAGAGCTCGAGTTCACTCACTGAATCTGTCATTCAGTAAAGGCTGTTGGGGGCTTCCCTTCACACTGATCATGTATATGTTAATGTAATTTAATTTAATAAACATCTTACACATGGAACTGAGTTTAAATCCTCTTGCTTTTGCTTACTTATTCTTTTTTTTTTCCATTTTTAGACAAACAAGATTAGTCTGCCTCAATCTGTTCAATCCATTTTTTCTCTTTTTTTTTCCTTATCCTTATCCTTATCCTTCATCAATGGGAACTCCATTAGTAGATTGATATTTACACCATACAGGAGGCAGGTGAAAAAAAAAAATCCATTGGCATTGCTTTCAGGTGGCCCCTGCTATGTGATATAGTGTATACTTTACATGGTATGGAGTATTCATTAGGGCTGTTTTTATTTTTAGTACTTTTATTTTTATTAGATATATTACCTCCTGAGACTGTATGAAGTGAACCATGTCACTGGGTGAGATTACTACTCAGTTAATAGCAGTTCTGAAATCAGTCAGTTGGGAATAGGCTATGTTGCAAGAACCTCTAAAATGTGAATATATGTGATGGGGGACAGGGTAGCTTTCCAAAGGGGAGGGTTTTTCTTCTGTTGATGGATTCTCTTGTGGAACATTTTTCAATTGCAGGCTCATTTCTATGTGTGCTTTTAGTTAAAACAGATAACAACACCTGAAACAAACACTTTTATAGCCGGCAGGTACACATGAAATAGAGAGGCCTGAACAAACAGGTAGAGGTGAGTGCTTTGTATTTTCAGTCTCATTTTGAATTACTAAGGATGGAGGGAGGTAAAGACACTTCAACCTTTAAGCCCCTTTGACATTCACAAAGTGCTAAAAGTCAGCTGGGGTCTCTGCTCTGACAAATTTGCATCTCTTTGAATATGACGCTTGAAAAGCCAAGCCGCTAGATTAAATTTTGCCATGGAGAAAATGAGAAAGGCTTCCATCTCCCAGGTCTACTGGGAGGATCTTTATGGTTGATTTACTTTTTTTAAATAAATGTTTCTTTATGTGTTTTCTCTAGTTTGTGTCCAGCCTTCCTCTGTCATGCATGCTGTAACTTCTGCCAGTTATATCAGCCCACAGTAAGTCAACCTGGGCAGAGCACAAGGTGAAAGAATATTTCAATCTAAACTGCATACCCCTTCTGTGTTTTCTGATTAAAATTTGCAAGCAAACCTTGGAATAAACTATACCTGACATGATTTCCAAAATAATTTACGCTGGTTATAAACCATGGGCTAAATCCTACAAACCCTCCCTATGCTGTTTGCATGCAGAAGGGCTGCAGGTTTGCAGGAGCAGGCCCTGCTATGCAGCTGAAACCTTACTACAGAGGACAACAGGCAGAATAATGATTATAGGGAACCCTTAAAAATATTAAACTGATTACTCATTGAATAAAATCCACTAAAGTATGAATTATCTAACGAGCTGATGCTGTGCTTCAGGCTGACTTATCCTTAACAATGACACCATAGATTCCTGTGGATCTGCTGTGGGGAGGGTGAGGGCAAGTTTGGCACTCATTTAGGTGTAGAACTGTTTCAGCTAATGACAAATAAAAAGCTGTATGTAAGGCAAATGTTTCAAGGTTTATAGAAGCTTATAATAGGGACTCGATTTATTTGCTAAGCATTTATGGCAGCTCCTGAATTTATAACCATGTCAGCAAAAAACTTTTCACAGATGTTGAATGTAAACATTGTTTTAATGTTCATTGATGAAATCCCAAGTATACTGCTGTTATCCTTGCATTATTAAATAAGGCCAGGGCTTGAAATCATACTAGATTTTACAAAAAGAATTTAATACACCTTTATTGTATCTACATTTGCTACTACAGGATACTCATTATTTTTGGAATTTCTAAAGCAGAATAAACATTTTTTTGTGAGCCAAGAGACGACTCCCTCAAAGCTTTACTTTACTCTGTCTTTGTTTCCTCGGTGTATGTGAAACGTGTATATAATAGTATACTCAGAGCCAGTAGGAGATATTGTGTGTGAAGGGGTTTTTTTCCTCTACACAAAAATTGTTTGCAAGTTCCGTGCACAGCAAAAGCTATGAAAAATCACGTATAGCTAGTTTTCCCTTTTTATTTTTATTTCCTTGCTGAGTTGTTATAATTTTCTGGCAGATCACATTACATTAGAATGAAATGTGATCTGTAGTTAGGACTTAGCAATGCATCCTGCAGCTTTAATTCAGTCACTTGGGTTCCAGTTTAGCCCAACATGTGTCTCTTGAAATAACTCAGGAGAGCAGATTGATGATATACTTAGCAGAGGAATAACAGTGTTGGAGACTGCAGTACTAAACAATTCAGTTATTAAACATATCTAAGCATCTGAAGAAAAAAAATCCAACTTTCTGGTTAAAAAAAGAGGAAAGTATTTAGGAACCCAACAAAGCTTTTGTTGGTATTGATCGGAACAGTGAGATATACAGAGCATTTTTTAAATTACATAAACTGGACTTGAAAGTCCAGTTACTGCAAACTGATCCTGAGGATCTTCACCTCAGAATCTTACTGTCATTTCAGGGTCTCATCAGGTCTGTTTTCTTCAGATGTCACCATGGCATTTTAGTATTTAGAGACAGAAGTATTCTCTTTTCAGAGAAAACAATCCTCTTCAGTAACTGAATGATTTGAAGCTTTTATATAACATCTATTTACACACTCAAAGGTTCTCTCACCTTTCAGAGTCTGTTACTTTTTGCTAGTTGTGTCTTCCCCTCTCAAATCCAGCTGATTTCTCAGGGGTCTCAGATCAGCTCCTTCCCATGCTCACTTTGTTGCTCTGCACCTGGAACCTGCCTATTCATTCATGTCATTCCCTACTTTCTAAGACCACCCTTACCTGTGACATTTTATTCCTGGTTGGAGACTGCAGTCACTTCCAGGACTGTAGTGTGGGAGTAGCAGTGGGACCTGCCAAATTCATCCTTGCTGAAGGAAGAAGGGTGCATCAGTCCCACTCAGGTACAGAGCTCCACAGAGCAGGCATGGTTTGGGGTGCAGCAGACCCCTTGCCCAAGCCCTAGGTCAGCCATTGTGGGATGGTGACTCAATACACCCTAGCAGATTGAGCACAGCCTAGATATTTTTGTTCTGAATTAGGCCCCTAACTCCCAACAAGTCCACTTCCCAGCTAGGATAAGGACTTGGATGCCTTTTTCCAGAGAAAGAAGAAAGTGAGTGATCTGGGAGTCTCTGAGAAAAGCACTTCAATACCTCATTTGAGTACACCCTTATGCAGTGTATTGGAGTTTCTAGGACAACTCACTTACAAATGGATCATTACGGCAGTAAAAGCCAGTTTATTATTTAACCAATTCAGGCTGAGTGGAGACTGGAGAGTATTGGCAGTTGCATTGATTGTAAGTAAGAGTCAAGCAATTAATGAACAGAGTTTTCAGCAACAGTCTTGAGGAGAGTGTGCAATGTGCCCAAATAGGTATGGCTGTGGAGGTGTTAACTGAATTTGGAATAAGCCTGAAGACAAGGGCAATGAAAAGCAGGATATTCTCATAACACATTGCCAATGTCCAAACATCACAAGTCTTTTTAAATGCATGTGAATTAAACTTAGCTTTTTTGTCTGGGTAGACAAAACCAAAGTAGTTTTCAACCCTTATATGCTGCTTATCATGAGTAGACCATTTTAAAGAGGAAAGCAAATGTCTTAAAATTCTCCTGGGAATTTCTGAGTGGTCATAAGTCATACTAAGGGACTGAAGGAATGTCTCTGATAGCCAGAGTCTGGGGGAAATACGCAGATGTGCCTAGGAAAAGCCACTTTTGTGTTCATCCTAGCACAGAGCTCTGGTCAGAAATGGTCAGGCTTAGTACTAAACTGATAGCACTGCACATATATAGATGTCCAGGCTTGGAAACAGCTCTTCAATGCACTTTGCTTTGAGGGGATGGGCTAAGTTCTAAAGCTTATGGATTTACCTGGCACATTTTCATGCTTACAGCACTAGGTATCTTTATTTATTTTAATGAAACCAGAGACAATTGAAAATTCACGTGATTCAAGGACTTTGACTCCTTTTTCCTGGAAGAATATATTCTAGAGGGACACACACACTTAGGACACATTTCATCTACCCTCTGACAGTTATACAGCTGTCTTTCCTTATCCAAGACTCTTTTAAAGATTAATTTCTTCTATAATCCCTACAGCATAGGTCAAAAAGAATAATATAAACCCTAAGTAAATAATTAATAAAGTAATAAATTTGTAATCCAATTAAATAACAACAACAACAAAAATCCCCCCAGATCCTCTTTGTGCTTTAGCTCTTAACCATGTTATATATTTTCTGCATTTGTCCTTCAGGTGGCATGATGTTCAGAGTACTGGCTTAATTTCTGATTCATGCAGCTGAGGGTACATGGTCATTGTATAGCAAAAGAACACATAATAATGAACAATTTATTGGTGGGTACAGATACACACACTATGTGCACTACCCAAATCACTACAAATCTGAAGGCATATATGGTGGCTCACCTTTAAAATCCCACATGTAAATGAATGAGGATAGACATATGCACATGTAATTCTCTCCTCCATAGCACCCATCTTGGGGTTATGCAAATCATGTGTGTGTGTGTCAGGTATGACAAACACCCACAATCATAAATTAACTCTTCCCAAATAGTAAAAATCTTGTTATTAACATGACATGTTTAAACCCAAATGGACAAGTTTATGTTCCCTTCTGCCCCTTTCTTCCTCTTTCTCACTCCCTCACTCTGCCTCTCCCTCTCTCTCACTTTACCTTCCCAACGGCACTATTTTATTTCAGAAGAAAACTTATGAAAATTGTTGAAACACACACTACAAAGCATTTGCTTTTTTTTCCTCTCCTTTTTTTTTTTTTTATTTTTTTATTTCAGCAGATAGCCCCCTAAAAAGGCAGGGATGTCAAAGGCTTCGAGTCCCCCCTTTGACATTCACGCAGTGCTGAGAGTCAGCCGGGGTCTCAGCTCTGACAAATTTGCATCTCTTTGAATGTGACGCTTGAAAAAAGCCGGAGCTGCTAGATTAAATTTTTTTTTTTTTCCATCGAGAAAATGAGAAAAGCCTCTATCTCTCCGCCGAGTCTACTGGGAAGATCTTTATTCTGATTCTTGTTAGAATTGTTTATCACCCTGACAGACCAGACTCGGACGAGATAAAGGCGCTGCTCCATCACGGGGCCTGACAGTGGTAGGACATGCAGAGAAATGAAAGGAGCAGGGGAAAATATTATTAATAGATGCCGACTTGATTTGCCTCTATGGCACGTCAAGGAAGGAAGGGAGGGGGGAGCCACGGCTTGATTGCAAGCCTATGAAGTTCTGTCCAAAAAAGAAGCTATTTTTCATTAAGTGATAGAAGGGCTTTTTTCATGTTCTTTCCTGAGGAGCTGATAACTTATGCAGTTTATTCTAACCCTGCTGATTTCTGTCAGGGAAAGAAAACTCCTGAAAGATGGCTCCAGCTCGTCCTTTTCAGAGAAGGAGGCTGTCTTGTCAAAAATGGTAGCAAGGCATTAAAACCCTGGCCTTGACTCCTGCAAGGTCCCTTGGATGTGATTGGGTGTGCATGTGTGTGTGAGCACGGGGGGTGGGGAAGGAGGGTGTTATTAAGTACCCTCTATGGCATTCTGAGGGGAAAAAAATGAAAATATGTATGCAGAGCAGACCTTGCACATAATGCACGTGGACACACACACCACATACAGAGAGGCTTTGTGCATTTGAGCATACATGCAAAAACACTTGTTTTGCTGCCTAATTACTCTGCAGTTAGTAAAGATTTGTCTGATATCAGTGTGTGCTGAATTTGAGAACTGGGTGTAAAGTTAGAGCAGCTTCATTGAAAATGAATGTTAAAAACTAACCAGCTCCCTGCTACCTCCTGTATGTCAGGTCTCACACAGAAACATGACTGGCAATACAAGCCCAAGAGCTCCTGCAGTGATGCTGACTCTACTGTGACTGTCTCGTTTTCTGGGGCAAAACTGCCTCTACATGATCATTATTTCTCTTAGGTTAGATTTTTTTTGATAGGGAAGGTAGGAGTGAGAAACATTCTCTGACTGCATCATGGTTGTGCTATTGTTATTCTCAGATCCTTAGCATTTGCAGCCCTGACTGTTTGGGGCATTTTCTACAATCACAGTGTTTCATGAATACAGCTCCTTTTTTGTAATTAACTTGTTTGTTTCTGAAAAGGATTGTGGTTGATCAACTGAAGGTTGAGTTCACTATAAATTAACTACTGGAGAAATGCTTGCCTTAAGGCAAAAGAATAGGTCTCTTTCTGTGAACCTGCTCTTGGAGGTTGCTTCCTGATGGATTCATCCAACAACATGTTGAGCATCTTGAGAGGAGCTAGGAATGACGCTGAGCTCTCTCTGCTTTCAGTAAAATGGAAGAGCTTACCAGCTCAAGGGAATTACTCAGCACTTTGCCACTGGAAAAGCTAGAGATTTCTTTCTGGAATGCTCATGGACAGCCTCAGTGCTAGGCAGTTCACTTTCTCTTTACTCAGATTTTTCCTAAAGAGTTGTTCTTTCTAGTAAGACCTATAAGTGCTTTAAAAATGCTAGATCTTTTCCATTCAGGTGGCACTAAAAGAGGAATTAATGATGGAATTATTTCAATACACTTCAAAAATACCTATCTATTTATCTTGCTAACTCTACCAAGTCCCTCCTGTACAATCAGTCTGTACTAGACTCATTTTCAAATTCAGGTGTAGATGACAAAGGATGACTGCTTGAGGGAAGTTCAACAACAAAATTAGGGACTATACAGAGGCTTAGGTTAAGCTCTGGTCCACTTTGGGCTGCAAATGATTTTTACCACTTACTATTTCAGAGATCTCCCTCACCTCTCCTGGACACTACACTGTAGCTTTCCTATTAAATATCCTAACCTTGCCATAAATCATCAAGAATCCTGACGACCTGGCAGGAGGATTATGGACTACTGTGTGCTAATGTACGTGGCATTGTTATTTGTGTGCTGATATGAGGCTGATATGGGTTTGAAAATCCAGTTATCCAGATGTCTATCCCTTACCACATTGTGTCAGAATCCTCCTGAAAATCAGTTAGTTTAGGTATAAGGACATGTTAAACTTCTTCTGAATGGTAGTCTAGTTATTAGGGCATAATAGCAAATCTTAAAGGATACAATCATGGAATTACTGGAATACTTTCAGTTAGAAGGAGCCTTACAGGTCATCTTGTTCCAACCCTCCTGCCATGGGCAGGGACACCTTCCACAAGACCAGGCTGATCAAAACTCCATCTGACCTGGGCTTGGGAGAGCACCATCTTTTCTCAGATCAGACTCACAGAAAGTGATGGAGATCTGCAAGTGGGGAAGGGGAATGCAGCTCTTGCATGTTGAGGGTCTTACATGCAAAGACACTTCATCTTGAAACCTTCATCTCATGTCCTTTCTTTATTTTCTATGTTGTTTATTTACTGGTCTGATGTCTGTGAATTCCCAGGAACCTTGCGCATGATGATTAGTTCTGACTTCAGAGCTTACACAAACATTTAGAGCAATATACTCCTATGTTATCTCTGTGTGAAGAGTCTTCTGGTAAAACATAATGAACAATTACCATAGATAATTTATTTATTTATTGATAATGAAATTTTAGAAGAGTTGTGTGAGCTCAGGATGATGTTATGTATGGTTCTGTACAAAACAAAACACAGTCTGCACACATCAGACAGTCCAAGGATGAGAGAAAAGAAGTAAAACCATTATCTTTCTATAGCTTAGAATCTGAAGACTACTGATATGAGCAGCCTAAGATCACACAGAAAGCCTGCAGAAGGGTTGAATGGTTGAGCTGAGGTCTTTAGTCCTAGTTCAGTTTCTTAACCACAGCACAGCCTTTACTCAGACCAGCTCAGTCTGTTTTGGCTGAGCAAGCTCTCCATACCACATTCCACTGTAATGTAGATACACAAAGCAATTTACAAATTTACAAATTTTTATGACTATAACTAATTTACCAAAATTCTGTGAGAAATCATCGTGACGTAGGTAGGGATTTGCCTTTTTTTTTTTTTTTTAAACTGCAGTTGTTTACATTGCTCCAGTGACAAAGAGGAATATTGTTAGTGAAACTTTGAGAAGGGAGGTTGAGTTATGCATCCCCAAAGTCTTCAATTTGCATAGTTTTAGAAAGTGGATATATTTGGCAGGCGTTCTTTTTATTCAGCCATGGGTTTGGCACATGCCAGAGAACAGAGGCTGAGTGAACATCATGCAGCAATTTAAAGTGAGCAAACAGATGTGGTTTTACATTCTGTTATGTGTTGAGTCTCAGGCTAACATGAAAATGTCTTTGGATAATCAGCACACCCAAACTGCACAGTTCATGTGTTGATACCTTACAGCTAGGATAAAAAAAATTCTCCTTTTCTTTTTCTTTGCTTGGTTATGCTGCCCAAATTATCTGAGTATTGTGGATAATTATAACTGAATTTATCAGGATTCATTTTATTTCACATAATCATCCTTGACTTTGGGTCTTTATATGCATTATCTCAATCCTTGGGCCTACAAGCCAGCAAAGAGGCATGGTGACATCACAAGATTATTTATAACAATTTCATATGAGCAGAGTGCAAAGATTCTATTTCTGAATAGAAGCCTATACAACGTGTAAAAACTAATGAAAATGACATAGCTAAGCAGTATCGAACAAAGCAAAAAATATTTTCTTAGAAATAACTTCAAATATAGACTACAGAACTAGTGATTGCAGTGCAAATTTAACAAAAAGGATTTAAGACCTGGTCCCATATCACTGGCAGAACTCACTTGATTTAAATGCACGTCAGTTCAGGTCAATAAAAGGCAATTACTTTTTTGTATGATGATAAGTTTGAAACCCTGAACAATGTCTGGAATGTGTTTATTGCTGATCTTTGTCTGAATTGCATGGGAAAATAGCAATCCTTGCATTGTTACGCAGCATCCTGCTAGATCATGCTAAGTATGATGGTTTCAAGTTGTTAAAGTAGAAAGTTAGGGCTATTAAATCATGATTTCTGTGTAATTATGGAAAACACACACATTTCTACTTTACGATAGCTATTGGCTTCCTAGATTTTTCACAAGATTATGTGGAAACAGTATTACTAACCTGTTCATAGCACTCATTTTTCAACTCTAAATATAATTGTAGATCACTTCAGGGCAACCTGGAAACAAGGCTTAAAAGTATCTGATCTAAATACCTACTCTAGAGCTAAAGTAGCTGTAAAGGTACTAGCTAGCCAAATAAAAAGTGTTCATCCTCACTGACTGTCCAGTGTGGCTGCAATTGTGGATGTTTCTTCTTTGGTTGCTACTTTAATCAGTCCAATTTGTTCTTTCACAGAACATTTTGCATATGTAGTTCCAATTTATAGGTGTGACCCTAAAGGAATTGATTAAGATAGTATTTTTATTATTGCCTGTTACTAGAAGGGAGTTAGTGCTTCATAGTAATTTCTCTTCAAATTTGAACTTTTTTTTGTCTCCTCAAAACATCTGCAGTCAGACTGAAGGTTTTATAAAAGCTATGCCAGAGGAAACAGTTTAGCAGATTATTTTGCCTATTTCTGACATTTGGAAAGCAATTTCAATAGATGCATCAAATGTTCCTGTCCATAACAACTGGCTGCTTCAGCTCCATTGAGGGCCAGGTGTATCAAGGGCAGTTCAGGGGAATAAGTTTACAGGTCCATCTATTTCTGCAGATCCTATGAGGAAGTACTTTTGGAACATCCTGAACACTGACAGGATTCTGGATAAAAGCTCATGCATATCTTCAAGTACTTCTTGATTTCAACTTTGCTTCTCCCCACATATCAAAGAACGAAGTGCTCATTTCCTCACTTCCAACAAGAAACAGGTTAGGGTAGCTGAAGTGGCTTCTTACCAATAGCTACAACATGCAGCATCTCACTCAAAAAATGCTATGAATGGAAGAAATGTAAAAATAAAAAAAAAATCTTTAAACAATTTTTTATTATTCAAGTAACTCAATTTCTTAAGTCATCAACTTAAAGTGAGGAAAGACTGACAATATGTGTGCTCTTCATGTGGGGAGCAAAAGAGTGGGGGAAAGCTGTCCTTTGATTTTGGTTCATATTCAGGGAACAGCCTGGGTTAATAATTTAAAGGTAGGAAGTTAATTTATGCATCCCTGAAATCCTCCTTTTGTGCAGTTTTAGAAAATGCATACATGTGACAGGATATCTCATTGTTCTCAGGATGTGTTATCGTGTATATGTGGAGTAGCTTTAGTGCGATATGAAATGCAAATTTGACTCACTTTGTTCTTGCCACTTTTATGAATATTAAAAATATGGATAAAATAATTGTGAACACTTGGAAAAGGTCTTTAGCTCCTAATTTCAGTGCTATGAAGTTTTCATATTGGTGCAATAGAAAAAAAAACCTGAAAATTTTACCAGCTTATATTGTCATGAATGTAGGAAATTTAATTGAAAATTTGCATTTTGAGTGCACTCTGAGTGGAACTTTATGATGGCATGAAACCATAGTGCCGATGACACAACAGCCTCTCAGGCCAAAACAATATACTTCACTCATGTTAAGTCAAACAAAATGTGGTCGTTCAGGTGATTTTAAACCAGCACTAACCCCCTGTAGCACCAAGTTTGTAGTAAAGAGGAGGTTAAAGAAGAGCTTATCCTCAACAAACAAGGCAGTCAGCCACACCTGGGGCACCACCAGTGCCACCACTGTGCATCTCTTGTAACACCAGCCCCTCTTGATCCTCCCTGCTAAGTGCTTGATGAAAAGTTTATGTAACAGTTTCCACTCTCACTAGCACATTCCTGGTAGTAAGGGTGGCTCTAAGGCTGTCACAATGTGCTTTGCTTAACACTCTTGAGCACTACTTTGCAAGTTATTCCTGATTGTGGATATAGGCTGAGAGGTGTTCCAGAAATCGAAGTGATGTTAAATCAACAGGATAGACTTGTTTAAATTATTGTGGGAGACCAAAAGGCCAAGTCATTACTTTATGCATATGATTCTTTAATGTAAAAATAAAAAACCAGATGCTTTGCTTCCTCAGCATTCATTGATGTTATACCTGTGCATTAAGTGCCAACTCCAATACTTCATATTGCAAGACAAAGAATTATGGTGTAAGTACTAGAATAAACTATTTCTCTGGTCTTTAGTTTAACAGCACTGTAGCTGTGAAGCTGTGGACACAGAATCATTGGTCTTATTTGTTTAGATTATTCAAATAAAACATGGGTAATAGTCACAGCTTGGGCTGAGATTCTTCTTTACTTTAACTCTTCTAAAAGCTGGACCTGCTTCAGGGATTAAACATCTTTTCCTCCATGTGGCTTTTAGGCTGCAGTTATAAAGCTCTTCATCAGCATGCAGTGACTTTGCTCATTTCTCTGACAAAAGGCTGATAATCTGCACTAATGGCTTTGGCTGACTCATATGTTTAGTTCCCAACTGACTTTGACTGGCGTGCTGAGGAATATTAGCAATGTGGAAACAAAGGTTGATCGTGGAAGGAGATGGACAAGCATTCTGGCTGAAATCCTGCATATCTTTACGTTCATTAGAGTTCATTTCTTTCTGAGGTTAGACTGGTTTTATAATGCATTCCTTTCTCTGCATACAGAAATTTTCAGGTCCTAGACTGTCATTCCTGCACTTAGAAGTTCCTTTTTAGACAGATAGCTCTTTGGATTATGTCTTCCCATATACAAAGTTTCTCCTGAGTATGAACTGTCTTTTATCCCCATAGAGGAAGGTACAAAAAGTGTGAAAAAAAAAAAAAAATTCCTGTAGAAACCATTCACACCCAGTACCTGGAACTCTAATTGCCACTTAGCGATTTACTCACATCAAAGCAAGGCAAGGGCTATTTCCAGCTTGGACTGAGTTCTTTATTTGTTTTAGTTTGGGGGTACTGCTCTCTGGTGCAGTTCAGTTCTGAGTTACTCTTCTACACTGTCTTTTATTCCATATATCAATATAAGAATAAATATCCTGACACATAGATAGTGATAAATTCCGTACAGAAGAAATTGCAAATTATATAAACCTTTAGGTGACAAATAATAGGATAGGATTGAATAGATAGTGATCTAAGATGCATTTACCCATAAATTCAGAAAGATAAACAGTGTTTGAAATTAGGCCTAGCATGTGGACTGTCCTTGTCCGTGAGGATTGAAAGTTGAGGTGTAAGTTGTACTGTTAATTTAGATGACCTTAAAATAAAATTTGGCAAACCTCATCTCCCACCTCAAATCTAAAATTTTTTTTTTAAAAAATTAAAGTAAAAAATCATAATCTCAAGATTTGAAAGTAAAGGTTTTGGCTTCCCATGGACAAATAGAAATGCTTTGCAGGGAATGGTGACGAACATGAAAGTTAGCAAAGTTTTGGAGTTAAAAGAATATTTTCTTTGCAAAAATTGAAACTTTTGCTTAAGTTCATCACTTGCATTCCACAAATATGTCCCTTCTGTTTCTCAGCAGGATCTCCATAAGCACAGGTGGGAAGACTGGTTCTGATTTGTAGAGATGGCACGATACAAATCCTGTCATAACCAGAAGAAATTAGCATTAGTCAACCTGACTGGAGCTTTTGGATTTTTCCATGACAGAGGCCTCCAAAGCATGCACATTTGGTTATTCCAAAACAACAGTCAAAAAAGTCACAATGTGAAATGTTTGTTCCTGTTTAAAAGCCAGTTTCTTCCTGGAGGAAGCTTTATGTTCTTTCACATACATGAGATTCCAGCAGGTGTTTAAGCTTGACTATCAACTATTGGCAGGTGATTTTGAGGAACAGTCACCTAATAAAGAAAGAAAACATTAAAGAATTCCCACCTGGAAGTACCTACCTATTTTAATAAGATAGCTTTATATAAAAATCTGAAGCCTTTTGAGATTAATGAGGTCTGTTTACTTTCCATTTCATTCTGAGCCCCCTCTGCTACATGTGTTGAATCAAAAGGCTGAGAATTTCAATATGGGAAACTGAAAAAGAAATTGATAAAATGTAAAAAGTCAGCTATTTTGCTGGATTTGAAGTCTGTCTCTCTCCCCATCTTTGCCAGGAGTTGATCAGAAAGACTAGAAGACAACTGTTCTCTTTCATTAACAAAAAACTTAAAAAAGAAAGAAAGAAAAGCTCTCTGTACTTCTGTGGCTCCAGAGACAATTAAATAGAAATACACACAAATATAAAATACGTGTGATGTTACATATTGATTTGCAGTGGTGCAGTGGTATTGTATAGGTGGAGATATAAACCTGTCAGTTCAGGTTTTATTGCCAGGAGTGCCAGATGCACTGTCCAGGAACACAAACACACCAGTCTGTGCCACCAAGAGGCCACGTCAGGGCTTTCCTCTGCTCTCACAGATTTCCCATTTGATAGACTCATGTACCCACACTATGAGTGCCATGGCCTCACAGTGAGCTTTCAGTGTTTGATAAAGATTGCATTGTATGTAACAGTGTTCATGTTTCTTATGAGTTCCCATATTGCTTGTAAGAAACTCCTTAGGTGCTGACCTAAAACAGATGCTATGAGCACTTTTTCCTACCCTTTAAACTTTTTAATGGTTTGTGTATTTTAATTTTACTAGTCACTTAGCTTTCTCATTATACTCTGCTTCTCTTCTAGCTGCCTATGGAGGAGACATGGAGAGATAACCTTTCTTTTTCCCTCTGTCCAAATGCAAAATAAAGAAAAAGCAAAAATAAAATTACATGCCATGGTGTGGACACCATTCTGCTTTGCCAGGATCTGTGAACTCTGTTTCAAATATTGTTCACACTTGTACAAAAATTTTGCTTAGGGCTGCCTGGCTCTAGTTTTGGAGTGTAGTGGTCTCTGGTTCTTTGGGCGTCACCACTGAAATAGTCATGAACAAGGCTTGACAGGACAACTTGGGACCCAGAAATGTGGATATATAAAGATCTCAGGACAACAATAAAGTGAAGATAGATTAATCTTCACTATAAGACAGTTACCAAAAGAAATCAAATTATACTGAAGAGAGACTGGAAAGCTGGGAGGCCTGTAGCCTAGATTCCTGACACTGTTAAATATTACCCTATATTGGCATGGTTTTTATCACCTCTCTGCAATGTTTTTGTTCAATCATGGAAAATACAATATAATAGAAAACACATGTTGGGGTCTTAAAAAGCATTCCTGTTTTTTTGAGACTCTCAGCTAAAAGTTGCATTTACAACTGGCTGATAAAGTTTGACATACCATAGTTGAGTCTTTTTGAGTCAGAGAGACTCCACAGAAGTTATTCTCCTGTCGGAAAAGAGTATTAAACCTACTACAGAAAAGGAGAACAAACAAAGCCTGTAGACACACTCAAATCCAACATGCCATGAGAATTTTGCTTTTCCTCAGTGATACTTTCTGAGACTGTGGGCAGCAGATTGTGTTTGGATTGTCAAGGAAACAGTCGGGCCATTATTGTTGTTGTTTAATTTTTGGTGGTTGAGGGGTTTTTTCCCCCCTCCTAGTCAAAGTATTAAAAAAAAAAAAGGGGAAAAAAAAAAGAAGTTGATTTCTTCAACAAGCAGCTGCAATGACAGATGGCTGATGAATGCACTACCAGCAGTTCCAATGGAACTCGACTCCGTGGGAGTCAGGGCACTGCGCACCTTCCAAAGGGCGCCACGGTAGTCGCTTGGGAAGGGGAGTGAGAGTCAGAATTTCTAACCATGGTGAAAATGTACTGAAGGAAGAGAACATGATGACAAGGGGTGAGAAAGGGAAGGGAGTGATTGAGATCCATCCAGCTGAGTCTTTATCCCCAAGGATGAATTAAGATGAAATAGGGGCCTGGAGCCATAAAAACTTCAGAAGTACTTTAAAAATAATGCTCCTCTGCTAAAACATATCATCTTAGCCACACACTTTGCTTTAGTCTTTGTTGATCTTTCTTCTTTAGACCCCATATAGACTTCTCCTCTCTCTATTCTTTCTATACACTTTTTTCCTATCTTTCCTATTCCTTCTTTTCCCATAGCTGTCTCTTCTTACATCATGACTATATGTGATTGTGAAGGAAACAGATAGGCTGTTACTCTTCTCAAAGCTGCTTCCTGATGCCTGCCAGATGTCCCCCATGCATCTTTGTTAGCACCCAGTGTCTGGCAATCCATGATCAGCCCTGCTTGGTGATCTGTGAGACCATGTCCTCCCTTGTAGTGCTCAGATCTGAAGAAATTGTTTGCCCTGGCCAGTTATCACCTCTTTGTCCAAAGGTGCCTCATTTCAATGGGTAGTTAGCAAAATTTGTTATCTTCTATTGGGGTTCTTGTGCCGGGTATGAAAATTTGTCCTTTGAGTTTTAGCATGCTGTGGAGGCAGAAACGACAAGGAAGGAACACAAGCCACACTCCCTGAAAGGAATTTGCAGACAAAAGTGAGGAGTCAATTTCCTGCATCCTGGAGAATGTCACAACCTGCATAACCCCAGCCTCTCATGGTCCCCCAAGACAGTGCAGTTCCCCCTTTCTTCACCTCCCTGTGTGAGGTGAGAAGAAAAGAGCTGGTGCCAGCTGGAAAAGCAGTAGGGTTTGCAACAGGGCAGTGAGTAAACAAGGAACAAAACTCCTCTAGCAGTAAATGTACTGTGTAAACATAAACAATAGCAACAAGCAAGACGCATATTCCAAATCTGTCTCCAGTGAGAATCAATTATGTTATATCCGATGGATCAGGGGAGGGGGCTGGTGGGAGAGAATGGGGGCCTATTATTATTTTCAAGTCAAGTCAACCAGCCAAGTCAGCAAACAAAAGCATTTTCTGTCTTTTTCTCTCTGTCTTGTTGATGGCCTCCCCTTGTCTCTCTTCCTTGGCAAATTTCCTGCAGTTTCCCCACCCAGCAGTAGTTATATACATCTGAATAACACTGCAGTTCAAACACCAAAAGAATTGTTTTCCTATGGTTTCTAAATGTCTTTTCTATTTTCTTGTATTCATAATCCTGGCATAAGCAGTGCTTACAGAAAACTCAAGCATGAGAATATCTACGTGTGTGTGTGTGTGTGTCTGTGTGTGCTCAACATGTACATGAACACATGTGACCAAGAAGGCAAGAAAATACTGCTACAGATTATTAATGAAATAATGATAGGTATTTCTTTTATACCTGTGTTTGCAAAAAGAAAGGTTTTATTCTTGTATCTGCACATCACTAACTCGTTCTAACACACACACAGAGGTTTTCTTCTGTATCCCCAAAATCACAAAATGGGAAATGAAAAGGGGAGGAGGAGAAAGAGACAATTGCTGGAAATTATTGTCTCTTAGGGTGTTCTTTAATAATAAGACAGGAGCCCCACTTTGAACTCTTGATTCTTTGCCAGAGAACAAAAACCTCAAAGCATTTTGCTACCTTTAATTGTATTACTCTTCTAGTAATCAATAAGGATAAAAAAAGATCATTCTATGTACAATATGAAATCACACAGTGTCTGATTATGTGGAGATAGATTCCACTTATCTGTCTCTAGGGGTAGCTTCACTTGTAGGAGAAAACTCAATTTTTATTTGGATTTTAAAAATGTTTCAAATTATTCAGTCAATGCTACATGCATATTAAAAGATTTATTACCAAATATTCTCATCTTGATGTACTGGATCTATGCACCCAATTCCCACTAATGTTAATGGAGCCACATCTGTAAATCCCTGCACATCAAAGCCAGACAGTGCCCATAAGTATTGCAAATACATAGGTAGCTGGATAAATAGCACAAAGATTAACCACCTCTGGCATTGCTGTTTTTTATTTCTTTGTGTAAACCCTGTGCTCATCTTTCTAAGGACTCAAGATGAGATGTAAGAAACTGAATGCATCCGGGCCAACAACCCCCACGCTTCAGCAGGGGTGTTGAAGGGAGACACCTGACTGCAGAGTGGTGGCACCCACTCTGATTGAAGAGGAGAGGGGGAAAGGTGCCTCCACAGCATGACTCAGATTTCAGGGGGGCTGAGTCATCCCCACAGGTGCCTGTTTCTCTCCACTGACTGGTAATTGGGGGTGTATAAAGAGATGGTCATTTGACCACCTGGAGGAAGATAGGTCACATCAGGCCTTAAAGTACTAAACCCCCATTCTGGCCCTCTGGTGCGGGGTGGTGTGAGTACTCCTGGTCAGGAAACAGGCTGCTCACTCAATCCTGGGGTGCCTATTAGCCCCTTGTGTTAAAGGTGCTTGGAGAAAGGGCAACCATCTCTTCTTTCTCATTCCCACCAATATTAAAAACCTCACATTCACATATTAAAGCCAAGATTTTCAAACATGGATTGCTAACATTTAAACCTTAAATCTGTAGATGGAATTCATAAAAAGCAGCTTGGATTTCACTGCTCCAGAACTTTATTTTGGTTAATTATCTAACCTTAGGCATACATGCTTTGTAAATTTTTGGACCATGTTTTAAAATTAAGAGAAATCAAGTGTATTGTTATAATTAATAATATTACTAATAGCTTTATTAATTTAAATGTCAAAATATATGACAATATTAACTGCAATTAAAGTAAATTAAGTATAGTAGCAACAAAGTTGTATACAACTGCACATACCATGTTGAAATTCAAAGTAAACAAATTTGTGTTTTAAAGCGAAAAAAGAATGTGGTAGAAAAAATAATAATCATGGGGACAATAACTATATTAATTGTCAGAAGAGATTACAGCTGCAATAAAATCAAAAGGAGTGTGTACACTGAAAGATGAGTGGGATGATAAGAGCACAGACAGGCTAATAAATGTTAATTAATAATACCTTTCTGAAACTTCCATTTCTTATCCCTAGATTCACAAGTGCCTTACAAAGGAAGCATCATTAGCCCCATTAAGCAGAGGAAGGAGGAAGAGGCATAGAGTAATGAAGTACAGTGGCCAGCATCACCCAAGGGTACAGCTGCACAAACAAGTTACAGCAAGTTAAATTAGAGGATATATTAAGGGAGTCGGATGCTCTGCTCTAACTTCCTATTTGTCTTTGCTCTTGGCTTGCAGAAAATGAAACTCATCTTACCTCAGGTCTAATGAAAAGACTAAGCCTTTCCTCTGGCTACAGGAGGGAAAAAGCGAGTACCTGATACCATGAAACCACACTGGCTAGCTTGCTCTAATGCCATCTCCATCAAAAACCTGGCTAGTCTGTGAGATGGCAGCGATAATTTTGCGAGGTTCTGCTAACATTGGGGTGAGTGTGGTACATAAATGGAAAGGGTTGACGGGAAAGGAAGGTTCCGGGGGTGAGATACATCGTGTAGTTCAGCACAGAAAAGTCAAAATCTGTTGCAGATCTGCGATGTGACAGTAGGGTTCCAGGAAAAGCAGGTGGTGTGGGAACGCAGCTCCCCATTAGGGCAGGGCTCAAAGAGAAGGGGATCAGTCATAGCCAGAGCCTTTATTACTTAAAGCTTTAAAATCTAAAAGGGCCAACTTAAAATCAACCTGCCACTTTGGAGGCTGGCAGCGTGGAGAATGCAGCGTGATGTAAAGTGCTGCTGCTGGCTCACAGGGCTGAGCACACGTGCTGCCGTGCTCAGAGCAAGCAGTGCTGAGCAGCCTGGCTCTAAGCTCCACTAAGAGGGTATTACAGTAATTGAGCTTGCTGGTAACAAGGTCTGCACTGCTATATTTGTGATAGGCTTGGGATAAACTGAGCACACAGCCGGTGCCTGAAGCAGAGCTGGAGGAGGGGGAAAAGAACCTCTTTGACACCAGGGCTGGAAACCTGGCTTCAGCTTGAGCAATGGCAAAACTCCATTAACTTCAGCTTGAGCCTGTGTTTGCCAGGTACTTTTCATGGAGCACAGTGTCCTAACACAGTACCAGCACACACCCAGCCCATGGCCTCTGAAACACCATTTTTCAAAGTGCAGGGGAATGTAACAGAAATAATTTCAACTAGTGCCACCACCCAACACATGCTTTTACCAACTCAGAAAATAAATGTCTCCAGCTGCAGAACATCCCTCTCCTCCTCTATGACTGAAATAGAAATCAGGGGAATGATGGCATAGAATTCTATATAAATTTTATTAAAATATTGAGTCTTTATTTTATTGTTCATCTGTTTTGATCTGTCCCAACTTACTGCCTTTCTCACACTGTAAAATCTGGGAGAAGATCTGAAACAGACTGCATTTTCCCATATACATTTTCCAGAGGCTCATTCTTATTTTGAAAACCTCTTCATCTGAAATTCCAAACTCTTGGTCCCAGTCACAGCTATTAGCATGAAGTTTGAGTCAAAGGAATCTTCACTTTTTAGTGCTCTCCTATGAGTCTCACATTCTTCCATGTTCCACATCAGGCAAATACTTAAACTTCCATTTGACTGTGGAAACTGCACAGGCACTGTCTGTCCTGGCCCTTTTGGTCTCCCTGATCCTCCTGACTTTGTTTCAGTTGTTTTCTGTTGGTAGATTGATGCAGTAAGTACATTTAGGGAAATCCAAAGGGTTATAGTTGCTCAGAGGAAAACAGTTCAAGGGTTATTCCAGGGCAACCCTCTCCTGAAGGAGCTGCGTAGGCAGTTCCTCCCCACTACCAGCACAATGGCCTGCTGGATTTTCTCTTACAGTGGGGTCTCTGAGCAGTCAGTGTGAGTGCCAGGCACTTCCAGAGCCCCATCAGAGTGTTGGAGACCTGTTATGCTCCTTGCCAGAGCCCACTGTGCTCTGGAGAAGCCTTGTCAGGGCTCTCAGCTAACAGATTAGCATTAGATCAGGAAAGCAGGGACCCATATATCTCTTGTGGCTTAAGCTAGGCACTCATGGGCTTTGGTCTTGCTAAGCTTAGGAGGTAGTGAGCTAGGGATTTGAAGATCAAAAATTGAGTGTTAGACAGGATTTAGGTATGCAAGTCTTCTCTGGATTGAGCCCTTTGTCTAACCTTTTTGGCTAACATCATTTACTGCTCAAGAATAGGCATCCTGAAATTCTGTGGTCTGCCGTGTCAGCCACAAATTAATGATCGTAAATGCATAAAAAGAAATTATCCATAAATGAGTATATTGTGTAAAGAATCTTGTGTGTATATGTGTGTGTTTGGGCACCTTGTGAAAAATGAATGCTTTTTGCACAAATAGAAAAGCATTTTTAAAAAATGAATGTATGATACCCTATGTGAAGTCTACAGTCATAACAGGAAATCATGCATTTTCTGCAGAAAGATTTTATTTTAAAAAGCAGAGTGCATCTCATTGACCTACATTCAGCTTCCCCAGCATACACTGTACCTGCAGAACTTTTCTGCAGAGATACATTGTAGATATAGATCAAAGGGAAATGCTGGTGTCAGAATTGTCTAAATGTCCCTTTTTGGGCCTGAAATCCTAGATCATTGCCATGCATTTGCACTGACTTTGTAACTTTAATCAACCTGTAAACTGTTCCTTGGACTGCTGTCTTTAAAAGCCAGGTAGGCTGTTCCTGGGGATAATGAATGTCTGTATCTATAGAGCAGACAAATGAAGGTCTCTGTTGCCTCAGAATGAAAATACCTATATTCAAAGAGCTATCTAGAATACATTGCAGTATATAAAAGTAGCAAAATATTTAGCATCTGTGTTAAAAGCACTGCAATCCAAACAAAGCTAGATTCATCCTGTTCAACACACACCCTAATTGCTTTGTAGAACATTTGGTCCCCTGTTTAGAAAAGGCTGTGGGGATGCTGAACATCTCCTATCAGGGTGCTGAGTTTTATTACAGGCACATCTGCCTATTCTGACTTAGCCTGAGACCTGCCAACTCATTTCTCACACATCCACTGTAATGGACCTGGATTCACTGTTGTGTCTGTGGGTGTATGGGGAGCTGTAGAGTGAGAGAAAGGAACTGCAGGGGTTAACACTGACCATTGCCATGCTGAGCTTTTAGGCTCCATTCTGCCTGCAAGAGACACAGGGGCAGAGCCCAGCTCTCTTATGCAGTGCCTAACGGGGTGTTTAAGAAATGAAGTTGACAAAGGAAAAATGTAAAGAGAGGAAAAATCCTTTAGAAAGTAGCAAGTGTGTAAAACAGAAAGTATCTACAGACCCACTGTCTGTCTCCCTGTTGTGCAATCAGGCAGCTGTAGACTATAGCTTTTATTTTTGTTTGTAGTGTGTAGAAACACTGTATAAATAGATATTCTCTGTAAGATTGTCTTTTACTACCAGACAACTTCAATAATTTGGACAGTGGTGGTGTTTTCAATTATTATATACTAAAACTACTAAAGCAACAAGGCAGCCACATAAAATTCCTATTAATAAAAGTGTTCACTGAGATGGAATATACTGACATATAGTCTTTGGTTTTAATTTTTTTTGGGGGGGCTTTTGTTTGTTTGTGTTTTCTTAGTTTTGATTTGATGGGGGGTTTGTTTTTTAAAATTTATTTTCAAAAACTTTAAATTGGAGATTAAAAAAGTCGTTACAAAATATCTTCTTACTCCAAAAGTTAATAATTCAGTCTTTATAAAAAATTGTTTAAACATGGAATATTTAGGGGATGTGTATATCACATAAAAATATAATTGTGAAGTGGCTCTGTATCACAAAATATTACCATTTCCAATGAGCCGTACTTGATACCAAGTCTGCACAACAGTGAACTTCTGGAAGTGAAAACATGAACTCCTCTGAAAGTATCTTGCAGCTTATTCTTAGAACAAATTCTGTTACTTCAGTGTTGTGTTCCTTTCCTTCCAATCTCATAGGCTTAGAAAATGTCCAAGGAATTTCCAAAATTTCTTTCATTAACCCTCAACCCCACCCCAGAATCACAATGTCTTTATTTTTTGTGTTACTTGTGTATTAAATGTTTAAGTAAAATGGCATTGATATATCTCTTTCTGCATTGAGTACTACAAATTTCTCCTCCTTGCCCCTAAGTGGCTGTTCAAGGCATCCTGGATTTCTCATCTCCCTGATGTCTGGTCACAAGACAGATTTTAATCTCATGAATTCAGCTTCCATTGAACCTTACCATCAGCCTCTTTCTTGAAGACCAGTAAGAAACTTCTGCTGGACCATGATACCTTTCATGAGATCTCCTTGGATCACATTGGCTGGAGACCACAAGAGCTTCACACTTTTATGACCTTTATACAATCACCTGTTCTTAGTTACCTGATATGAATGCTACATCATAGGCTCTGTGCTACCTCAACCAGTGGTAAACCAACTCATTTGTTGGACATCCACATTATTAATGCGTTATATAGGAATGGCACAAACACGTCCAGGTGACCCAAAGAGTCTCAATTTACTTTGGTGAACATAAAGAAAATGCTCCATCACTGGATAACTCCATGTACTTAATTTGCTCTGAATAAGCCTAAAATCAGGCACTGAAAATTTGTTTTATGTTAAAAAGGGAGTGGGAAGGACACGGTTCCAGAAAATAGGTGAGTGGGAAGAGAATATAAGTACTAACAGGGGTTTTTTGGGGAAGACGTTAGGGAAGAAAAAGTGTATAAGAGAACTAGGGAAGGATTTTGCAGAGAGAGAGAGTCAAGTCAGGAAGGGAATATTATATCTTGAAAAAGACCTGAAGGGTACCAGAGAAAACACATTTATTAACTTGTATGGCCGTCCTCAAGCATTAGAAAACATGACTATGAGAAATCAGGCTATAAGAAATTAGAGACTACTTTAAAAAAATTTTAGACCACATTAGTATCAGATAAAATGCTTCAACTAGAGTCTTATCTAGGAGAGGGTTTGATTCTGTAGAGGCTGGACCTCCATTATGAATCTTATAAATTGTTGTCTCTTGTCCACAGATTGTGTGGCAGTAATTTGTATTTATGTTATCATCAAATGTTTTAAAAATCTTGCTTTTGGCCACTGGCTAATTAAAGGAAAATGGCCTTTCCAATGATGATTGAAAGCAGTAGAATATACAAAGTGATTTAAAGGGAACATGAATGACATAGAGAAGAAGGATTTGACTGCTAGAGTCAAATTTTCTTGTTTTGGTATATTTTGCAAGTGATACAGTTTGAGAATTAAAGCACTGTCAATATGTGCTATAAAGCTGCATGTCCTTTAAGAGGATAATGCTCCACTAGACCTTTTGCCACAAATTACTCTATATAATTGGACCTAAGATCACAAAGAGTGCACATTTACAAGATAAATTGAAAATTAATGAACAAATAATATAGTAATTACCAAATCTTTATTATTTGAAGAATATACACACTATGGGGTCTATTTCTTCCTCAATGAGCATGTGTAACCCCCATTAATTTTAATGGGAGTTAAGCGTGCACATCAAAGGAAGAATTAACTCACAATTCTAAAACTGACTACTAAGATTAAGACCTGCACTTTTGGCTTTGAGTTGAAAATGTGGCATATCTTTTGATATTTATCTCTTTTTAATTGTGTATTTATAGCTGAACCAATTTGCAAATCATTGTTATCCCTATCAGTACAAGGCAAAGATAAATTGCATTATATACCCTACTTCTTGGACTCCTTGATGTTCTTTTCTGATTAAATTGAACTGTACCAGCAGTATCATAATTAATAATCTATGCTGATCAAATTGGTAGTGCTAAGGCTGTTTGGTATCTGATGGCAATGAAAAATTGTTGAAGCAAGGTGTGTTATTTGTTGGTTTTTTTAACTAATGTGAAAAATTTACAATTAATAATACAGAGTCATGGAGATTTTCAGATAATGTGAACCCTGCAGTTTAGGTCTGGATGATGTAAAAAACAACCAGTTTAAAAAGATTTCTGAGGCAATTTATGAACTGTGATGTTAAGCATATGTAAAAAGGATTCTACTCCTTAGAAGGAGATTATAAGATTCTCAGATGAAGCTTTCAGTCCCAAATGAATTGGTGCCAATTGTTCTTTCTAACTCTCATCTCAGGGAAATTATATTTTTTGTGCCCTTCTATGGTTGTCCAGTAATTAATATTAGTGAAATGGCTTCTGCAATTGTGCATAACCTTTTCTGAAACCAACATGGGTTAAGTGCATGCAGATAAAGAACTTCTAACTTACCTTTTGAAAACAGAAATTCAAAGTTTGTTTTTTTCAAATGAATTACCTAGTTCTTTTTTTACACTACGTAGGTGGCGAAAAGTTCAGAAACACGAATAACAAGAAGGTGACCATTGTGATCTTAACGTCAGAGTTGAAGAAACTGCAAAAATAAAAGAAGAAGGGGAAAAATTTAAATTTTTTTTGCCTTTTATGTGGGCTGTATTTCTTTTTATATTTAGAAAATTTACCCTAGTAGGAGATTGCAATATATATGTTTTATATTCTGTCTATTTCTCCTTAGATTGTTACAAAGTAGAAAAATTTTCCATTTGTTTGGCTGTGCGAATGTACAACTGAAGGGGTGCACTCATAAAAATATCTATCCACAAAGGTATGGCCACTGAATAGCCCTTTTAAATTTCTGTTTATTTTATTATTTTATTCATTGTTCATTTAATTTTAAATATTTCAAACTATTTCAGCTTGTAGCTCCCATTTGCAATGACTCAATTTTGTCCCATTTCAAACTGTAGAGTGAGATTAGGGGAAGGAAGCCCTAGGTCTCAGTAGTGGAAATCAGTCAAAATAATTTAAATCCTATCAACTTTATTTTATCAATAGTAACTAATTATGGAAGGTTCTCCCACATTTCTGTGCACACTGTAAGATCCCACAATGGATAATATTTACAAAACTTTCAAGCTGAAATGGGGCACTCAGTATCATTAGTCAGTTATTACAGTGCAAAGTGGAGTCTTGCTGTCCTCTCAGTATAAAAGTTAGCTTTGAGATAAGGGAGCTTCACTGTTTTGCCACATCTGAATCAGAGGATGAGAATTTAGACTCTGATAAAAAAGAGAGTGTTCTGAGTGACATTTGTGGCAACTTTTGAATAGTCAGTAATGTGAAAAAGGTTCAGCAAGGAGACTATTTTTTTGAGCGAAAAAATAATTGTGAACTATCAAAATGAGGGTTAGATGAAACAACTTAAAGAAAAAGATCATGAAAGGGTATCCAGAGAAACTGAAGTATAATAATTTTTAAACAGGTGCTTGAAGATGTATGGTAGTTTTGCTGGTATATTCAATCAAGATAAAGTTTCAGAAGGGAAACACTAAACCTGTGGAGGGTCACTCAGCTAATTAAGGGGATGGGAGCTAAAAATGAAGATATGTTAATTGAGTTTTTTGTTAAACTTTCAGAAGAAAAAGCTAAAGAGGAAGTCCAGCTAGAGCACACATGCAGCTCAGATGCAGCTAAAGTGAAGACAGAGAAGACAAAGTGAGTTTTTTCTCAGAGACTTACAGCAAAAGGATGAGAGACTTAAGAGTAAGGGAAAACTCAGTTGAATATAAAGAAAAGTTTTCACAAGAAAAGTGGTTAAACACTGGGACTGTGTCTAAGAGAGGCTATCTATACAGGTTTCTACTTATTAAATAAATTTATATTTCCACAAAAATCTTCAAGATGAAGACAATTTTTAAAAAATATTCACAAAGAAGCTTGTGAATTAACATCCAACTTTGTGCACTGGTGAAGCCATATGTTGTATGTACATTAAGTACACTGGTGAAGATGTTACCCATGAAATCTATGATCTTTACAATAAAGAATGTTATACATAAAAGCAAGAAAATATAACTTAGACAGACCTCCTCACAAATACTATATTTTACTTAGTTGACTTCTACATGATTACTTATGCAAAATTAACAATCATTACCTTTCAATGGATGTGAGGGTATAATTAAAGTTATATTTTTCACCTAAATGTGGTTAGTATTTAATAAGAATAGCATTAAAATCCAAATGAATGTGAAAGGAAAAGAGTGTGTTGTGTTGGGAAGCAGAAGTGTTTCTTTGTTTTGTTTTTTTATTGGCTCACAATTCAAATAACCATTTGCTGAAAACAGTATCCAGTGCCTGGTATTTTTTATTTGGAGATCTGGATGTATTAATACCCAAATAGAATATTTGCTTCCAAAAAATCTTGGGGTCATTTTGTAATGTTTACGGTTCTGACTGCCTCTGAGTTAAAAGGATGGATTACATTTTTCACGGTAAAAAAAGTCCCAGATTTTGAATTTCCAAACTGGGTCCCTCTGTTCTTCAGATAATGACCTGAATTTCTGAAGAACAGCCATCAAAGCTTCAAATCACCAATCCTAAGAATCTTCTCATCAAATGGCTTTATTTAGTGCCACTGTAATCGTTTGGCTCTTTGCCATTGTCTTCATTAGGCTCGCTATCCTGACCCCAAAGATTTTTATCACCAGCAGGAGAAAAAGATACTTAGGAAATCCTCAACTTTTTTCAGCTGTGCTGTGGTTTTTTTACAGCACCAGCTTTCTCTTTTTCCAAGCAGTTTGCATTTTGGGGTCTGACACAGCAAGTGTGCCATAGCAAGAGTGCACTACACAAATATCACGGAAAGCACAGGGAGAAAAGCTTTTTATAAACTTCCCCTGCTTGTCTGAGCCAGACAGTTCTTTATTAATGACACTGTCAAAGTTTGTATTGTGCTCACATTGGAAGGGGAAGCTTCATCCTCACAAAACCAATAAAAGTTGATTACATACATATGAAATCTATGGATTAGGGGCAGGATTCTTGGATCCTTTACAAAGGAAGTGTCATGTTTCATCTTCTGTATTGGAACGTATGGGAATGCATATGTGAAGCCACAGAACTTCATATAGCCCCTTTCAGTAAAGATCATACAAACAGAACCAAATCTTCTTTAAAGCACAACTTTAGGTTTATAACTACAAGAGGGATAAATATCTCTTTTTCCTTCTTTCTCATCTTCAGTGCTACCTGAAGGCTGTCAAGAGAAATTAAGGATTTTGGTCAAGGGACAAAACATGGTAGATATCCCCAGTTACTAATAATACACCAATAAATTACATTAGTCAAAACAATCTGAAATGGTATTTTGAGAAGAAAGAGATGATGCCAGACCTGTGGCTGAAGGGCCAAATATTCTAATGGGACCTGTTAACTATCAAAAAGTCAGATTTTCAAAGGCAAATATTATGCTAGATTTTGTAGAAAATATAGGAAAATGTGATGCATGGTAGCATAGATGTAAGAAACAATATTATTTTCTTTTGAAATATGTGGTTCATTTGCAATATAAAGCTGTGTGAAAGAAGATGACTATACAAGCCTGTGGAGTTGCATGAAAATAAAAGCATGGAAATCCCAACAAATCACAGTGTTCTCAAACCAAAGCATTTCTGTTTAATTTCAAAGTAGCATTTCAGAAAAGATTTTTTTAAAAAAATTTCTCTGCCACAATCTATGACTTAATTACAATATAAAAATATAATGTAACTGATTTGATCAAGGTGACATAATTTGTCCTTCTCAGAGTTTTTGAAGTCTGCAAGATTTTGCAGTTTAAATGATATCCAAATTTTCAGAATCTTTCCCAAGAAAGAAATTCCATTCTTTTTATATTTAAAATTCTCTACTTAAGCCATTTATGGTTGACTAAAAAGATGCATAGCCTTTTGAACTTATTCAAATGTTCTGTTCCAGAATATGTTTCCTAAATAGACATCCTTGAGAAATACATTTTTATTACTTTAGTAGCTCAGATAATCTCAGTAACATAACATTTTCCCATGCATTCCAATCACCTTCATCCAACTCCTGTTTAAAATGAAGCTAACTCCAAAGGTAGCTGATGAACCCCAGTTAAAGAAGAGAGGAGCACCATAGAGTAGGTTTAAGATGTGAAGTCAAACAAAATAGCTTTTCATAATGATAGGACAGGATTTGGCATAGGCAATATGTAATAGCCAGAGCCATAATGTGACTCAGTCTCCAGAGGTTAAGAGAAAACACCTGACCTTATGAAATGTGTGATGAAATATTCTTCACATAATCATGTATTTCAGAAAGATGGTCAGCTCGATTGTTACATTACCTAAATTGAAGATAAAAGATGAAATATATATTGTATTATTATAGGTCTGGTAAATTACTATGGGGCCACCTTACCTTAATTGGATCTAATGGTATGGGAATTTCCCTCCGTTAACTGGATAGCAAGAAACACCTGGTTTTTAAGCAGTCAGAATATTGGATTGATGGCAGACTGTGTGCAGGAAGAAGATAAAGCCTCCTTTGTCCCTGAAGTTCTGGGCTGCTGGTGCCCTTCATGGGTTACTGGAAATGGCGTGACACATGTTCAGTAGTTCCAATCTATCTCCAAGAGCTGCAGCACTTCCCTCCAGGATGATCTAAGACACTCAAGATTTTCTTACAGTAACCATATTTTCTTTCTCTCTCTCTTTTTCTCATGTGAAATGTATGGGAATGACTCCAATATCATGCTTATGGAAAGCCATGGACAATACCCAGGCTTTGAATACTGTAGAGGCAGAGTTCCTGGTTTTTTTTCACACTGTATAATTGTAAGCTGCATATGCTACCCTCAACCTCCATACCTTAAACTTAAGTATTCTCTCTTACTCAGTACTATACAAATAAATATACATTTTGTGTGGATCCAAGTTCTCTAATGCAGAACCAGGTCATATGTCTAGGTGCTCAAATGGACATTTGGCTTTGTTGAAGGAGTTTTGCACCAATCTGGAAGCTAATTGTGAAGCAACAAATCTATTCTTCTCCTGGGGGAATGAAAATCATCACATAGAGACATATCCTTGTTTGAAAAATAAACTCTGATAAACTTTAACCTGTAGTTTCTAGAAACTTGGTAATACAAGGTTGCATCTAGTCAGAGTTATTTATAGCAAGTGGCCTTTTCTTGGAATACATTTTCCTTCCTTGAAAAGGTACCGTTCTGAAGTTCAGGCTATCAAAGCAAAAAGTTCAAACATCACTACGAAATACATTTGACAATAAAATATTAAACATTCAGTAATAAAGGCACAGAAATGATTATATAGCTCTTTAGGTTAAACACGACCCATTCAAATAAATAGCTGAAACTAAAAAAGACAGTCTGTAAAATCAGAGTATTTATTCCCAGTGCTCTGAATGACATATGTTTAAATTGATCTCACAATCAACTCATATCTGCTTCAGCACAGTCATCTGATACCTATTTAAATGAATCTCATCTAAGAGGTGCAAGATCACTCCTGGGTGACAATTCCATGGCACAGTGGGATGTATGCTAATACAGCTGAACTCAGGGACAAATTCTTGCTGATCCTCATTTAAATGGGAACAGAAATTTGTTGTGTCCCTAAAATAAGAAAGATCAAACTTTGAAAAAGGAAGCAATCTGTTGTGATCTGCATGCTCCCTGATTTCAAATAAAATCCTTGGTTTTCAAGATCCCTTTAGATCCCTTAGGTCTAAGAGTAGACTAGGGGAATATATGGACAATAATCCCAAATAATTTTTTCAAGGGAGAAAAAATGAGGAAAAGAGATAAATAATGAGGGAGTAGAGGGAATTTTGACTTATTTGAATATTTAAAATATGATTAAAATACTTTAAAAGATGATCAAATAATTCCATGTACGTAAATATAAAGTGTCAACCATGGTGTGTATATGTTGGCCCTGTTTTAAGGGCACATTCGTGTTCATTAACGTGCATAAGCTTCTGTTTAAGTGCTTTTTCTTCAGGGGAATGGTCTTATGTTCTTATTTAAGTCCTCTCTTGAAACAGGGCCAACATACAACTCAGTGCCATTTTCACTCAGACGCTCTGCCTTTGCTTGCTACAGTCACCTATTCCCATCTTGACTCCTCTACAGCAAAGCCTTCCAGGTAGAAGCCATGACTCTACGTTTATTGATAGAGTACAGTTTTGTCAGCTCTAAGCCCTGAATGGGGTTTTCTGGATTTTCTGGTGTTTCTTAGCTGAGCTGTTAATACCGGTAATACAAATAACAGTTAATAAATCAATCTGTTTCTTCCAGGAATTTTGCTAGGAGGCATTAACCCCTTCTCACCATCTCCCAGGCCACACCCCTGCACTCTTTACAATGAGTGCAGCATATTTTTTATTTCTTCAACTGGCATTTGCAATCTGTCCTGACATAATTTACACATTTACACATTTTACAGAGCAAAGCACAGTCATGCAATTTAATTCCAAAAAACATAAGCATAGGAGACTCGGCACACTCGATTAGCAAAGCATATGATCGAGTTTTGCCAGTATGATATCAAAGGCACACGTTTGATTTGAATTTGTGTCAAAATGTACCTGCTGCTCTTCATTTCAAAACAGACATGTGCTGATGTGTTAGCCCATATTCACACACAGGGGGCTTTTTATATGCTGCAAACTGCACGTGTAGACCAGTGTCCTTTACAAATGCACTTTCTTTCCCTTCCTTTTCTCCTATCTTAAGGCAGCTGGTCTTCACATCCTTAGGGACAGGAAAGGCCTGTCACCACCTGAGAGACAGAGCAGGAGGAAGCAAGAAATCACTGTTCAACCTAATGAAATAAAGTTCTGACCCAGATAAAGTCATCTGGGTTCTTCCACTGATCATTGCCCTATTGAGCCACCATTCCAGTTCTATTATTTCTTTTAAATAGGGATTTAATGCTCATGAATGGAAGGTGAATCCTTGAAAATGAAAGGTGATCAGTGCAGTAAAAGACAAATCAATACAGAACCAAAGTGCTCTACTTATCCACAGGGCAAACTAAAGTGAAAGGAAATGTCTTCGAGACCCTCTCAAGCAGTTGTACTAATAGAAATGATTATTAAATTTCCATCCTATTACACTTGGACTTAAAAAAAAAAATAATCCATGATTAAATACTTACTAGAAAAGGAATTGGCAGCTACCCAGGCATTTTGTTGTGCACTTTTCTTTAGCTTCATTTAAAGGAAGTTTATTTGATTGAGTTTTGTGTATTTTTGATCAATAAAGATTTATAGTTGTAAAGAGTGATCTTAGAAGGACCAGATCAAAATTTCTCCTGCAATTTGTTTAAAGTTCAGTTTCTAGAAATGCAGGGAATTAGATACTTTGCTTGGGTTCTGGTTCACGTAATTATAAATTAGTATATTTGGAATAATACTTTGTTCAGCAGGTGTGAAAAGGGCTTTTCTTTAACCTCTAAATATGATTAATATTGGAGGCTACAGATAACATGATAGCAAGAGAAGAGCCCCTGTTTGCAGGTAAAACATTTTTCAGTCTCATGGAAAGTGCAAGAAATGAAAATAGAATTTGGGCCAGGAACTCTCTGTACTAATCTGGGACTGACATTTGGGGGTGTTGGTGTCAAGAGATTTTGGTTTTGGGTCATTCTCAGCAGTAGATGGAACAATAAGGGATTCACTTTCTTTGATCCTCCAGCAAAGCCTGATTGGCTGGATGCAGGGAGAGACAGTTAACTTCACAAAGTCAATAAATGTGGCCATCTGGGAGAATGCAAATTTAGACAAATGTGATATATGTGGGATGACACTTTTTCCTTAGAACATGCCACACCATAAAAGCATTAAAAATACATTCGTATGACCCAGAGCATTTGATTAAAGCCTTTAATATGCAATAAATTCAGCCCCAAGCAAACTAAACGGGACAACATGTACAAATTCCAGATTCAGATTCATTCAGGTTCAGTTTTCTGCCTCCTCAGCTTCTTCTCTTCAGGCATTTCTGTCTGTGTTTCTTTTCAATTCATCTGAGAGGAATCTGTGTAAAAAAAACTGTAACTCCTTGTGCTAAAACTCCTTCTTCATGCGGAAAACTGTTTTTCATCCTTCAGCTCTTTACATTTCATCCTTTTGAGCCACTGGCTTGAGAAAAAATTATCTTTGCACATGGGTAACTTCTCTTTGGGAGGACTTCCAGTGTGTCTAAAATGAATAAAGCTGACCTGATCAGGGCTTGGCCCCCAGAGCTGCTGATAAGAATATCTCATGTCCAGCAGCATGTCCTTCCCCAGCTGCAGGAACATCATTGAGGCTTAGCTGGTGCCCAGGCAGAAAGAAATCTAAACTGGACACTGTTCTTGGCCAAGTAGGACAACATGTCATGCCACTAACCCCTAGATTGCTGCCTGCAAAGCAATATTTGTCTGTCAGTGTGTGTGTCTAGATCTTTAGATTATTCACAGACTGTTTTGGCATGGTGTAAAATGCAACATTTCCATAGGCTGGACTGTGTCTTGAACATGCTTACTCAATCCAGACAGCTTACTAAAAGTCCACTTTAAAACAGTGAGTGAATTAATCTGGCTATCCTTTTTGTAGTGGCTGAATGTCTACATTGTCTATTCCATGGCAGGAAAATTAGTAAAACCAAGGATTGCCTTTTGCCTACAAGGTCTGGACAGAAATGCTGTACATGATTATTTGCTCCTTATATAAATCTCACTGCACCCAGGACATGATAAAAGTTAAAAAAACACGTGTGTAAGCAATATAGTTGCAACACACCACCTCCTGGAGACACAGCTGATGTGGTACAGTTCCTTCAGCACTTCCTTTTATGCATAAATTGAAATCTCACCCCAACCTCAATTAAAGATTTTTCTTATTCTTTTTTTTTTTTTNTTTTTTTTTTTTTTTTTTAAGAGAAGACAGACTAGTTCACAGAGGACTTAACAGATTCCATTTTTTGGTGAAATGTTGTTTTTGGCAAATTATTTTGATTATTTGCATTGAACAAAATAATTAAAGGGATGAACTTGCAGCCTTTATTTTATGTAGCAGTAGTGAAACTAGCTGCAGGAGTAAAACTTACCTAACTAAACTTTTTATGTGACAGAAGATATAAGAAAACAGATAAAAAGTCCTGAAGTGTGGATCAAGATTGTCGCCGAAGAAAAGCTATAGTTACTTAAAACTACTTGTTTGTTCCAAAATAAACCACAGCTCCGTGTGCCTGGTCCTCAGATGGTGTAGCCTGTTGTGGTGCCTGCATGACCTGCCAACACTAAAACATTTCCTGTCGCCCACTGAACAGACCTGGCTTTGCAGGAGGTGACCAGGCTGTCACACCGTGAGCATAGCTGTAATGCCAAAGTGAGATGTCAACGAAGCGAGGTAGCAGGCTGAGTGGCATTTACATATGATGGGGAGGTCTGTTGGAAATCATGGTGTTAAGCAGAATGCAGAGGACATGACTGCTACTCTCTGTGAGATACACACAGAAAAAAAGTGAAGGTTTCTGAGAAGGAGAAAGGAAGGGGTGGGGGACTCTGTCTTTGAAACCACACCAGTCCAAAGCCCAGTTTCCTGTAAAGTCTTTTGTGATCACATCGACTTGTGGTTGGAGAATCAAACATTCCACAGGACCAACTGTGCACTACTTTGCTCATTCCTTCTGTTCACACCAGTCCTTTACAGCTGTGTGCAATGAAGTACATAGTGCTAACCACCGCAGACTACTTCATCTGCACTTCGTCAGATTAGCATTAGGTTGAAATCTCCAAGACAATATAAATGAGATCAATAAATAGCGCAATCAATCTCAACTAGTTTTAAGTGTCCAGAGAGACATTTATAAAGAGCTCCTGTAGGATGACACTGCCTTACCAGCAGAGAGGACACCAGATGAATTTCATTGATGTCAACATGAGCATTGCCCCTTATAGTCCTCCTTGCATTTGAACAGCAAACACAAGAGGACTTCCTGTTGATTTATGGATGCTTTTAAAGAAGTATTTAAAACAATTTTGAATTTGTAGAGATAGAAAAAATAGATGCATCCATATAGTTCTTCCTTTTCTTTGGTTTTCCCAATGAGTTGAAGTTTATCTTGTTTTGCATATCTCTGCCTTTCGAAGGTAGTCAAGCAGGGCCTGAACAATCCTTGTTCAGCTCTGAGTGCTTTGTATTTTGCTAAGGAATGAAGTGTAAGGATTTGAAAGGAAAAAGAACAATAGCCCAAATGTTCCAAATGAAGAAAGAAACACAACAACACGATCCCAAATATTTAAAAGAACAGTGATAAATATCTTGGAAAGCCAAAGCAGCACAGCACAGTCAAAAGTTCTACAGGATAGAATTCTGTCTAATGGACAGAATTAATTGAAATTCATATCCTCAAAAAAGGTGTGATATTGGGAGTAAAAAATCCTGTGCATGGTAATTATTTTGGAGTTTTCTTCACCACTTCATCTTTACACTGAAATCAAAGCAGTTATAGCAGTCTCACTCTGGAACGATGACTCAAGACCTGACATACGTTTCAAAGCAAAACAGGGCAAGATAATTCAGAACATTCCAGATTTTGTTATTATTGCACTTTCCCTAAAATGGCAACAACTGTTTCACTGGGTTAAAAGAATCTTCCTTTTTTTGACAAAAGTCATAATGTAAGCTTGATTTTTGAAAAGCAGAAAGAAGGTAGGATATTCCTTATACCTTCTTCTCTTTTTACCTTTCCGTGACCCCTAAGAAGTCACATTCTTCTCACAGTCTAATCAGCATGGGGAATTGCAAAATGAATGGGCTGGAAAATTCCTTTGAAAGGCAATAATAATATTTTTTTCATATATGAATTCCAGCTTAGGAGCTCAACAAAGTGAAGTCAC
Source organism: Pycnonotus jocosus (assembly GCA_013400435.1). NCBI lineage: Eukaryota > Metazoa > Chordata > Aves > Passeriformes > Pycnonotidae > Pycnonotus > Pycnonotus jocosus. The sequence continues at coordinate 498,742 of VWYP01005103.1, read as the reverse complement.
GGTTATTGTTCTTTTAATTTTTTTGCTCCTTCACAGAGCTTTTCAAAGGCACTCACTTTTGCATAAGTTGTAAGTTTATGTTAAAGTCCTGTGCTAGTCTGTGTTACACATTTTAGTGTGTTCTGTACTGCCCTGGGAGCTAACCCCCCTCCCCCAAAGAACTCTTTCTCAGCCCCTTCATCTGTAACCTTTCTGCAAGTAAATGCTAATTGAAAAAGAAAGAACACCACTAATCTTGGAATTTAAATGCATTTAACAAAACCAATCTCAATCTAAATTGTTGTTTCACCATTCCCTTTTCCCCAACAGATGTCGAGAAACTGCAATTCCTATTAAGAACACTTGACTGTTTACTCAGCAAGAGAACTTCAGGCTCAGGCTGCATCAATCTAAATGCGTTTCAGGACGTCAGTCTTTTGAAAAGTGCAGACTGTTAGTTGGTTATTTTTAAATGTAATCTTCACATAAAAGAGTTGCTGCATTTTTTCTTTTCACTTTGTCATCCATCTCTCCCTCCTCCCTCTTCTTATTTTTTTAAATGATAACATCAAACATAGATGTACTGAATTTTTATGTCCCATTCCATTTAAGTTTCCCTCTTTCCATGTTGTTTTATTTCATTTTTGCTCCCTACTTTTCATTTTTGACCAATGAAATATCGGTGAAGACTGTGAACATTATTACAGGAAAAAAAGTGAAAATCCAGAAATATGTGGTAAGAATGTTAGCCATCAAAAACATGAATGTGTTTTCTTAGTGAGCTTTACAGTAAAGTCTCAATGGGATTTGACCACAGACCTATGTAAAGTTGTCTGTGCAGATAAAGGTGGCTCAGTACAGTTTTGATTTGCACCCTGAGTCTTTCTTGATAACTATGATTAAGTAAACATGTGTAGGGCTTTTTCGTCCCTTTTTTCTTGTATGTCTTTACAGGATTCTTCAGTTAGTAAATGCAATACTAGTATTTGCAAATGCATCCTCAAGTGGTAGTCACTGAAGTGTAGTTTAGACCTATAATTACAGTCTTACTGCAAACACAGACTTACACAGGTGTGAAGCACAGGTCTTCCAAGCATATCTTACCCCAGAATAAGAACTTGTTTTACTTTTCAGGTTTTGAAACATAATGGGTCAAGTTCCTCACTTGTTATGGGGAGTTGAAAGAGTGAGGACCCCAGGCAGGTCTGTGGTGGTTGGGGCAGCCCCACCTCAAGCTGTGTGCTGCCTGAATGGGGGATGTTGCTTTTCTAAGGGCTTTTAAATATCTTCCACTTTATCTGACTAAGGCAGATGTGGAGAATGCTCTGGACCATATAAGGCCAGACTAAGACATGTAGCTTTAATTCCCACTTTTCTTAACTATTACAATGCAGAGAAAGTCAGCAAAAGAACATCAGCTAAAGTCAAAAAATGGCATGTAGGTGAAAAAAATAGTTTAAAATTTGAATGCAAACAAGCAACAGATAATTGGGTGGGTTAGTAGTGTGGGTGAATGTCTGAAATGGAACTTTTGAACTCTCAAGCAGAAAACTGCTGCTTGCTGGCTGCAATCTTTATGGGCTGGCTGAAAATTTTGGTAACACCTGGACTGAATAAAAGTAGCACATCTTGAATCCTCCAGTTAACAAAGAGGAGTTAAATACAATTAGCAAGTGCATGGCTGCTCATCTGTTTGGCTTCTGCATATAAACTATGTAGAGATTGAAAATAGTTCCAGAAAGAAAACGCAGTGCCAAAATGCCAAGGGATGACCACCATGACTTCTGTCCAACCTCCCAGAAGGGAAGTAAAAATGTAGCAAACATAGACCTGGGCATGGTAATGTGTGAGTGAGTGAGATAATCAAAGCAGGATGAGAGCTGTTGGGTAATAGGTCTCATCCTGTTGGTTCAGATCCACTAAGGGCTGTTTTTTGATTCATCTCACTTGTGGCACAAGGAGGAATGCTGAGCCAAGTGTTAATGAGGGATACTCAAGTACTGTGAGGATTGAATATTACTTTTTTTAAAATAGGGCAGGTGGTTCTTTAAGACTTCCAGGAAAAATGCAAACATGCAAGAAGAAAAATTAGATTAAAAATGGACTTTAGGATTACAGCAAAAATTGCAATACTCCACAATAACCTGAAAATGGAAACATTTATAAGGAAAATGTAAACTAAGTCAAATGAAGTTCAATATGCAAAGAATGTCTCACAATGGCAATCTAATGGGTAATTTGCAGTCTTTACCCAGCTCCGTATTCAGAAAGCTATTGGAATGAGCTGCTAGTGGGAAGAGAAAGCAGGAAACCATTTTCCACCTGCAACATGTCATGGTATCAGAAACAATTTCATTATGCAGCATGAAAAAGGAAACAAATCAAACCTTGAGAAGTTTACCATGTGGTTTTCCAGTAGTTTTCATGGAAAAATGTGTCCTTTCAAGAGTTCACTTTGTGTCTGAAAGCTCCAGAGCAAAATCCAGAAAGTTCAAGTTTATTCTTTCCTCATGCAATTCTTAGTTGAAATAATAGATTATTTTATAATTCAAAAATATATTATTTAAATGCTTATCACCACTGAAAGTTTTTTAGAATGTGCAAAACTTTTCAGGCATCATACAATTAGCAGGATCATGCTAACTGACTACTTTGACTCAAGTACTAAGTGCCCACGAAAAATCTCCCTGCATTTAAGAGAGCCATGATAGGGAAGTCAAATAATAATTTAGCAAGAGTGTATTAAAAATTTGTGATCCTTTAATATAATATCTTTATAGCAATGAGATATCTGCCTAGCTGGGAAAAGTGTGAATTACTTATACAGTTCCTCAGAACAGCCCCACCATTCTAAGTAAGTTTGTCCTAGTAAGTTTGTTAAACCAAAGTTGATGGCTCTCCAGTTTCTTTGGATGGTTTTCTAAATTACAGTATCACAATTGATTATCCCAGCAGCCATGGGAAACACAAACACCTGGGCAAAAAGGGAAATCCACTTTTTAGACATTGGCTGTTTAGACAGCATAGTTTAAAATTCAAAACAAATGTATAAAGACACCAGCACTTTCAGTATAGTTAAAAATGTTTCTGTAGATCAGATATCTAATTTTGGTCCAAAAAGTAACCTTGGTAACAAAAGTCTTTTTTGAAGAGACTGAATTAGAACTGAACAATTTTTGCTTCCAAAATGTTAGAACATAAGGAAATAAGATTTGTTGTTATGCTTTGCTTTTCTTTAAATATAAAAAAATGCAGATGTTTGTTCTGTGTTTATATTTCCTTCAGCAAACACATCCATAGTGGTCACCACAAAAGAAATTCCCCTCTCTGTGAGTGTGTATGTCACCTTCTGAACCTCTCTCATACAACTAAGGTCTAGTGAGAAAATAGAAAATCTCATACATTCCTGTTTTGCATGAAGGATCATCATCATCCTCTTTCAAGATTATAAAACTCTACTCATAGTGTTTAGTTTTCTTCTCCAATATGATTTCATTTTAGATTTGTGCCTTTTTGTATGGTTTCTGGTGGATTTCTTTCTTTGTTCTGTAGTGGGAAAATGCTTAAACTCCTGATCTCCATTCCAGTAATGAGCTAAGGGAAAAAACAGCATCTTCAGGGGAGCAGTAACAGTGAAGGAGGATGGCTGGGTCCACAAAAACATAAACGTCCATCTCTGGCATTCCAAGCTGCACTCACAGTTCTACAAGGAAGCAGAAGAGCCTCTCTGACCTGTGTGGCAACACATCACAAGCTGTAGTCATTGATGTGACGCCTGCAGAGCGTAAGAAAGCTGGACTTCCAGCTTTATAAGCAAAGCATTCAGCCTGAGACTCAGCCACAGCCACCTTGTCCTCCAAGGGTGTCCCATTGGCAATAAAAAAAAAACCAAAAAAACACAACCTTTTTTTGTTTGGACTGACATGTTTCACATTGAGCCTGGAGCCCATTGAGAGCTTCCTTCTTCTGCCTGTTGGCACAATGGGCTCCCTTAGCAGCCAATCCAGCCACATCCTAAAGGTAATTCAAATGGAAAATATCCCCAGCCCAAAGAGAAACACATCTTTTCTCATTCAAGAATACTAATTTCTTTCATTGTCGAGGGTCAACCCCAAAATTTTTGTTGTCACCTATAACCTGCCATGCGAGTTACATGGCTACTTAACTTTTTGGTCTCAAAACACTCACAAAAGGTCGGATGAACACTTTTACTGCTGTGCACAACCCAAGTCACCTCCCACTGACAGAGCACAAATGAGGTGCTAATAATACTTCTTCTCTACTGAAGTTTTCTATTGAGAGTGAACTGATTTTTTTTTCAAGATTAGTTTGTAGTAGGTTTGCAAACTGCAATCAGGCAGAAGAAAATTTTCCTTCAGCAATTAAATTCACACTCTCAATAGTAGAAGGCTAATGGGTAATGGGAAATAAAATAATGTTGAGATCTTTAAGGAAATTCACTTTAAAAGATTTGTTTTTTCAGTTAGGAATAAAAGGCTGTATCCTCGACAGTTATTTCACCTCGCCCGAATTCACCATACTGCGAGCTGTGTATGAGAACCTTTTGGGAACAGCCATTTTTGTACAGCATTCTTCATACCCTGTGCCATGAAAAGTCAGAAAAATTGGAAATATAACTTTATTTCTCAGAGGCAATAAGGTCTTTAACTTCTGGGCCTGCGTTCAACATTTATGTATGCTTCACTTTTACTCTTCTTGCCTTTAAGTCTTAAATTAAGACTTCGATAAACAAAGCAAAAAGAAAAACAAACACTTGTCTTTTAGCTGCTTCCCCTTTTGAATGAGTAAGACCAGTTTAGACCCCACCTGATATTTCTTATCAATGGAGCACTAATGCTACCATTTGTGATACAATACAAATTTAATTTAATTAATTCTAAGTAATAAATTATAATAATTATTTAGTATAAAAATTTTAAAATAAACTTTGCAGTAATTTACAGACAACATTTGCAAGGCTCACCTCTATTACTTTTCTCATATAAGGTGACAGTGAGAAAGGCAGAGGTTTGCCTGGTGTTGCAGGATGAACTACTCTGTCTGGAATCAGAAACTTTGACTTGTGCTATAAGTAAAATCCACAAGAAACATCAAAGGCAATGAAGAGCTCATTGTCCACTGTTGTTCAATAAGTAAGTGCTATCACTCTTGCCTCAGTCACTACTTGCACAGAACTTTCTGGAAAGTAATTTTAGATTCTTAGAAGAAATTGACCTTCAGTGAAAAGAATATGATGAAAACCCAATATAAATAAATATGAATAACTTTTACAAAATATTAACCATTTGTGAAAATTAGCATGCTTTCAAGAAGCATTTGATATCATTTCACTACCAGTTCAAATTTCTACCCTTCTCATTTTAAAATACATGTAACCAGATCTGCAAGATATTTATCCTTTTTATTGCTCGTCTTCTCTGTAATGTTTAGCAATACGTACCCCACATAAAAATACTAGAGGGCTCATCTCTTCTGCCAAATGAGAACCCCACATTTCATGCTGGGGAGCATTTACTCAAAGGAATGCCCACATTTTTTATGGATGAAGTATTCATTCACTTGTGTGAATAAAATATTCAAGGGTTAAGAATTCATAATCTGTTTCTTTAAGATACTGTGTAATTGTGGATAAAAGATGATATTACAGTGAAAAATACTGCTAATTATCATTTATTATTATCTGTTATTATTTCCATTTATATCTCACTATTTTTAAGTTGCTCATAAAATTTCTCTTCCTATGACTTAGTCCAGATTGTATGATAATAAGTGAATAAATAATGCCAGCACTTTCCTCTCCTGTTTTCTTTTTTTTTCTCATGAAACCAGATTTCTAAATGTGAATCGTCACTTTGCATTCCCCACCCGAAAACACAGCTATAATTTTGTAGACATTGCTAAGTATCTGAGGTGAATGTTTGGTAGAATTTTGCTGGCATGTGACAAACAAACAAACACGTAAACACAATAAATACAAATACAATACATTCTGGAGTATTTACCAGGATTCTGGGAACAATTTTTACTGACCTGAAAAACTATTTTATTTTTTTTTCTCATGTTGTGTCACACAAAGCATATTCTCCACAATCTGTGAAGCCTCACATTAGGTAGAGTGAAAGTTAAGTGAATTTTAGGAGGATTATTTATTATATTGCAAATCACAGCCTGGCATAGTGCATTTCTTCACTGAAATATGCTTTTAGCACTTTAGAAATCCCTTTGTATGCATCTGAGTCGATTAATTTCTCTGCAACTATATGTGCTACTCAATATACTTGTTATGTGTTTGTCGCTCTCAGTGTGTAATGAGACATTTTTGCTGTTCCTGATAATTCTGTGGATTCCATTGTACCCAGACATATGGTGTCAGTTGTTTGAAGGCTTTAGAACCCCTCGGATTGGCTGTGATGTAAAAATTCAATAATCCCCATAGAAAACTTCGGACTTCTCAACCCGGGGTTTAAAATCCACACGTTTGCTTGCAGGCTGGGGAGTTTTAAAAAGAAACGGGCCCCGGTAGATAATTTAGCATTAATGGCCCGAGTCAACAAGAAGTGGAGAGCATTCAGCCCCCAGGAAGAGTGATACATAGTCTGAGCTGTGCTTCCACAGGGTATGTGCCAGATGGAAATATGTATAACCATAGCCAGCGTGTATTAAATTAGTGTTATTAAAGGACAATTTTTTGATACTTTAGTAAGGAAGAATGATCTGAGTTCTCTCTGTGGTCCTAATCCAAAGCCAGTAGCAGCCAATTGAAAGACCCCACTGGTTTTGATGAGTTTACTGTTGAGTCAAGCTGGATGGAAGGCAGCTGCAGGGAATTGGAGGGCCCTGGTTTAGCAGATGCTTCTAGCTTTCCTTACACCCATGTAAGTCACCACAGGTCTTTCACATCCTGTGTGTCTGGAGTGAAATCATGACTCCATTACAGTCAGTAAGAGTCTTACCACTGACTAGGGGTGGATTTAAAATTTTACCTCTGGTATGAGTAGGCCAGTCTGTTTTATTTGCTCTGGATATTAAATATCCCAGACAAGGGTGTTCTGCTTGTATGGTCTCAGTGGGCCTGTAAGCAGACGAGTTTGGCTATTAAGCATCTATAGCCCTGTTACCTGCCTTGTTTAGGGCATAAATACATACTTTCTATGCTTAGAACTTTGGTGCAAAACATTTGTTATTGTAGCTGTCTAATAAAAAAAATACTGGTCAAAGGCCAAAAAAAGTGAATAAGGAGCATTTTCCCTTGCCCTATCATGCCCTTAAACAGTGTTTCACCAGGGCTGCAACAGGATTTGTTAAACATGGCTGACTACAGATAGTGTTTGAGCAAAGCAGACACAACATTTCCTTCATCCTTCTAATACATTTGTTTTCATGTACTCTGGCAAAGCATGGGTTTTTTAGGGAAAAGAAGTACACTAGTCTTCCATATATTTTAATGAACTACAGGATCTGCACTAATTTTTTTGCATTACTTTTATAACTCTTGTGTTTAGGGTGCTCTGAAATCCAGGTTGTAAGTAGGTCCCAGAAACACAGAGCTAATCAATTGAACAATGTAAAACAACAACTTGTGACTTCATTGCTCTTGCATCTTGCAGGAATACCAGAATGGGTGCAGCCCAGCTAGAAATATTTCCCATCTTCCTCTCTTTCTGTGAAACTACTTCAACCCCTTGGCTGAGCAGTGGCCAGCAAAGAGAGCTCAGATATGCACCAGGCAAGGCAAGAACAGTCTGGCCATGCAGCCTACCTATGGGTGTATGAAGAAGGCTAAGGAAACTGGGAAAGCAAAAACAGTTTCAGTCTTTAGGATCCCTTGAATTGCTTTAGGCTAAATAAATCTTTTAGGTTATGCCAGGAGTAGTGTGCCTCTGGTGACGAAAAGACACTTTTTCCTTGTAATACCTTTTCTCTTGCAGTCCTTCCTAGCGTTAGTGCCAGGGGCATTTCCAGATGAGATACTTCAAAGCTTTTTGTTTTTTTAGGTGCTGCTGGACCATTTTTAAGAGGAGTTATGTGTGCTGGAGGGTTGAACTCCATTCACGTCTGTATGATTTCTCCCCTCCTGACTCGGTGGAAGATATCCAAATGAGCAAACTCTATCCAGAATTTCCCAAAACCAAAAAATGTGAATGCCTCCTCCTTTGAAGCTGGCATAGAGGAAGAGGAAGTCAGCCTTTTCTGAAGACACCTCTATCTCAGATGAAGTTCAAAAGATTAGGGGTAACCAGGTATAGCACTCAGAAAACCAAAAAGCACAGTTTATTCAAGCCAAAATTTTAACCAAAATTTGATTTTACTATCAAATAATTCCTTTCATATGACCAAAAAAATCCCAAAAAGTTAATTTTGCTGGAATTATCTAGGTAAGACAAATTTAATTCCATGATCCTCTCTGACACAGAGCCTAAGTTTGCTTGCAGAGTGCAATTTCCTTGCTTCTTGTTCTTTGGATCATCAGAAAGCCCAGCAGTAACCTCACCTCTAGTTGCCACCATTGCAATCTCTTATGTTTATGTCAATATTGCTGCTGCCTGGAAGGGAAGAAAATGGAATATTTGACAATGGGAAGCTGTGTCTCTAGAGCCCAAAACAACCTCGTTTGGAGATATATTGTTTCCCTCTCATATGTAGGCAGGAGACCGTGGCTGATATCAGAGGAGTTGCACATGATGAGTTTTATTCTGTAGGTAGGAAATAGTGGCATTCAGAGTGCATGTTACTTTTTGCATGCTAATGCCCTGTTTCTCTAACATAAAGGGCTCTATAAGTTGCAGATAAGTGTTTTGTGAATCAAGCCCTAAATCCTCTCTTTATTTTAGCTGGAGACTTTAGCCAGTGGATAAGCACCATCAGACATTATTCAAACATTTTACGGCTTGCAAAGAAAGTATTTTATTTTTTAAAAAAGAACAGTTTAAATAAGAGAAAACAAACAGTTTCCTTGGGAGAGGCCTGGTTATGGATATCTGCTTTCCACCCCAGTGGCTTGATGTGACTGTTAACCGGCATTTGGTTGCTTTATAACTGGTGCAATTATTTTGTCAAAGGTTGTCGGGTTTTTTCCTCCTTAAAAAAAAAAAAAAAAAAAAATAATTTAAAATTTTTTAA
>VWYP01005103.1:454266-480183 GCA_013400435.1 Pycnonotus jocosus | reverse complement strand
AAAAAGAAAAAGAAAAAGAAAAAGAAAAAGAAAAAAAAGAAGAAACCCCACCAAACTAAACAAAAAAAACCCCCAAAAAACCCTTTGCAAGCCCTAGGTTTATATTCATCTGTGGCATGTGGTTGACTGGCAGGCTGAATTTTGTCATGAATAATGTTTAAAAGGCACTGGCTTTCTTCCATAAGCAGCAGATAACTTTCTGATCCACATCTAAGGAGGCAAGTATGTAAACTAGACACTTAGAACCTGATCATCTTTGTATACTTATTTTCCTGCTTCCTATTTTCAAATGTCTTTGTCTAAAAATGGGTCAGAGTTAGGAGTTACCTATGAGGATGTTATAATGTTAATGAGTTTTGGTTTATTGCTTGCTGTAGTGGGTAGAAAAAGGCAAACCACGGGTGAAAGGTGAGCAGCCAGGTCAGCAGCTACCTAAACTGACACAGACAGTGAGGCTCCATGAGTTTTTTCCCAATGGAGACACTGCACCACACAGTTCGACTGTACAATATGTCACACACAAGAGGCTATCACAGCTTCTTATGATGTCTCGTACATCATAGAACAGAATTTGACTTTTCAAAATTAACCTGTTTTAAGATCATAAATTGTGCCAACCATTCATCTGCATGGGGGAATCGCATCTGAAAATTAAATCCTGAAGTGTGATCCATCTGTTTTCGCTGTCAGGCTCAGCCCCAGGAACTCCTAAGCAGTTGTTGTTGTTGCTCCTTTTTAATAGGGTAGGACAGTAATGCACAGTCTTCCAGATGTGTCCTGATCTTGTCTCGAGATTCGCACACTTGACCTCAGGTTGACATTGAAAGCCCATCTGAGGCCCAGCAGAACTACAGTGCCCTTCATAAAGAGGAGGAAAAACTTCCAAAACTGAAGTGCTGGAAAACATTCAGTAGCCAGTGGATGGCTCTGATATAAACACTAGTAACCTAGTGAGAGTGGAGAGAAAAAGGAGAGAGTGTAGCACAGTACTTGTTCTTGCCTCCTCAAGTCTCGTTATTGAATGCTGAGTCATGTGACAAGGAGGCCTGTGTGGAAGCATATCAGAAATATAAAGATAGATCATATTCTTTCCCCAAAAGTTTGGTAATTATTAACTCAATAAAAAGTAGACCTTTTTTATTTTTTGCCATCATCTACGGCTAGGAGTGAGCAGCAGATAATTCACTGTCAGAAGATTTCTAATTTTAACTAGTGTGGGTATTTCTCAGATAAGAGAGGAAAGGTAGTGAAACTGTGCATTGATACAACTCAGACAATGAGCCTCTGGACCTACTGTAAGTGCTGATAATACAGACCCAATGCCATTCAATGTCTAAGTCATTTCAAACAACCATATTTAATGAGATCTGAGTCTGCACTGCCCTGAGCAGAACATTAATATAACACGAGGCACTGAACCACTCCAACGTCCCATTCACTTTATACAAAGCAATGCCAGGGTGACTCCAGATGACAAGTTGGCACTATGATTCCTCTTCTGCTCCCCAGAAATAGCAGGTCCTGTGCTGAGAAGAAAACCTGAAGCTTGTTTCATTACTGGCTGCAGTGGGCTTATAGGGATAGTTTTGTAAACCATCCAAATAAACCTCATTTTCATTTGAAACGCGCACAGAACAAATAGAAGGGGTAATATTTTGCACTGGAATATTTCTGATAACTGCAACTTTAAGAAGAAAGTTGACATGAAGGACTGTATTCATCATTAAAGAACTGCATGGTACAAGCTGCCCTGCTTTAACCACAGCTGTCATGAGAAAAGGAAATAGATTTTTAGGGTCCAGATAGGATTTCTCCTTGGAAATGTCAGGAGTGATTGATGTAAGACACAAGTAAAAATCTACTCACTAAACGTGTGTTGTCTACACTTTGAGTCCTGCTTCCCCCCACCCGATATGGTGTTGTCATGATTTTAACAAGTCACAGGAAGAGTTAAGCTGTGCTTTCTGAATAAATTAGTACAGTCACAAAATGACACTTCTCTGACCTTTGCAAAAGGTGGAGAGTATAACGGTAAGACATACAGGGCTGTTAAACAATGTCGATTTTTTTTTTAACCATTCTGACAAAAGGTGCAAGCTCTTTAAAACAGTTTCCTAATGCACTTCAGCAAGAGAGCTAACTGACTGTCATAAGATGACATGCGTAACACAGAGATCCTGCTACACATTTTGATGCAAAGGAACACCCTGTTAGTTGAAAATCATTGCTAACTGGATTCAGATGTTAGAGATGAAGTACATGGAACACAGTACATTTGGTAAAGCTTAAAGAAGCTTTAAAAAAACCCCATAAATCTTTAGCTGTGGCCTTTTATCAGCTCTTAATTTGTCATGGTATTTTAATTACTGACAGTATAAAAATTTTAGTCCAAATGTTAGGGAAGATGATGCTTATTTCTTGGTCCTTCTCTTGAAAAATAGTTGTAAAAGTTATCATGCCTGCATGCACATGGAAGTTTTAAAAGCTTGCAATGGGCCATTTCAAAATTCTCTGAGTTCCGTATTGTGCACATATTCAGAAAGTTTTATCCATGTTGACTTTGGAAGTTAGACGTTCAAATCTTAAAAGTGACATAAATTTCTTTGGGTGACTCCAGTTTGATCGGACCTGATTTTCAGATGCTTCTGCTCAGCATTGCTGTAAGTTGCATTTTAATTGTTTCAAGAGGAGTATTCAAATAGATAAGTATGTGATTTGTGCTGTTTAAAAATAAAGAGCAACCTGGGTCTCTTATATGGTGAGAGACAGGGGTTTTTGTTTGTTTTGGGTTTTTTCCTATTTTTCTTTTTTTTTTTTTTTTGTGAAGTTGTTGCCCTTTTAATCACCTTATTTTCAGGACTTACATGTGTGGCTGCTGAGACATATACAAAATACGATCAAATTGGTACATGAAGCTGAGGGAAGCAATAAGGTATTCTCAGTACTGCATGACTGCAGTTAAGTCATTTTGAAATCAATAATCCCCTCGCAATTCACTGTGCCACTTGACTGGACATACAGATGCAGATGCCCTTGTAAATGAATTTACATCTCACTGTGCTTGTAGCCATATAATCTTTCTTCCCTTCTCAAGTCTGTCCCATTTTTCCTTGCTTCCGTTATGCATATGAAACTCAAATTAAGATTGCATGTAAAGTTGACTAGCTATTCCAGGTTATTTATTGGAAATGAAACTATATAAGCATACAATATATGGTTTGTTTAAAATTGATTTACCTAACTCTTTCCACAGTCCCAGGCAAATACAATTGTTATACAGCAGAGAATTGTACTGAGGAGGAGGAAGAAACAAAAGAAAAAAGAAAGTATCAATAGATAATTTGCAGCTAGTTTATGGGAGACTTCAATCTGGTAATAAAGAGGGTAATTCATCAAATAGAAAAATTACACACGAGGCTAAATTTAAAATTCTTATTAGTTACAATAAGTAAAGTTTTTATCATGAAAATTATGTGTATTTCAAATGCTATGTCAACATTACTTGGACACAAGCCTAGACTGATGTCCAGGAGATGGGTCATCTCTGGGGAATGCCTTGTTCTCTGTGGAATGCAAGGTTCTTGTTAGCCCCTGTCATTGGTCCAGCCATGCCTTCTCCTCCCCCTGGACTGTCTGCCTGTCTCTACCCACCTGTCCAGGTGGTGACATCAGGGCACTCTGAATTAGCCAGAAAGAAATTTGTGGTGCAATTCAGCTGTGTCAGGGTCACAGGCTTCAAGGGAAGATGGCATTCAGGGCACCTGAGGTTCATCTGTGCTGCAGAAACTTGGCCCTGTGATCTGTGCAATGGAAGTGTGAAACACGGGCTACAGAGAATGGCATGGCTTAGCAGGCTTCCTAAATTGATTTCTAGGGCTGGGATATCACCAGCCATCCTCACTGGTGGTTATTGCAACTCCATGAAGGCACCCAGGCTCTGACAAACCAGACATGATATTTGATGGTGACATCCTTGCCCCTGGTGGGAGTAGATGATCTTTAAGGTCCCTTCCAAACCACGCCACTCTATCCATCTGTGATTTTTTCTATGATCTGGCCAGAAGTTTCTAGGGTTTTGGCTATCATAAGCTGCAGGTCTGTAAGTTCTTCCCCTTCGCGAGGAATGACATCTAAAGCAGGAGGACTGTTTCATGGTAGGTGCTTGCATTGAAGTCTGAGAACTTGCTGCGGCTGACAGCCTTTAGGAACTGGAATACAAGAGAAATTACTCTTTCAATCATCATTGTGGGCTGCTTTAGAGGAGAAACTAGAACAGGACAGCTGAGGAATAATCAATCCAAAGGAAATGCCTTCCCTGGTCTCAATAGAGACTGGTTTCAATTCTGAATTATGCCTTGCTTTTCACATATTTCTTTTATGTGTATATGTATGCATATGTAGTATGCATGTATGTGTTTAAAATACATGCACACACACGCATGCAATAATATTTCTCAGTGTATTTTTTCACTTCAGAAATTCCCAGCTTTTTTTGAATTCTGCACAGCTGCTGGGCCACAGTGACCTTGTGGCAATCACCTCCCCAGGCTAAGAGTATGCTGTGTTCACAACCTATCATTTTTGCTGAATGTTCTCTGTGTTCTTTTTCATTGTTAGGAATTATATTCTTAACTTAAGACTGGGACAATATCCACATGGTACTCATAGAAACTAAGCTGTAGAGAAGACACATGACTGGCATAGATGGAAAGAGGAGTAGGTAGGAAAAATCTCTATGATTCATTCACATCTAACTTATTCAATAGGCTTCTCTTGGGCCTATATATGCTTAAAGTGCAGAAGCTTTGCATTTCTACATTTATTAGAGGCAGCACAACATAACTTTGCATCAAGGAGGTGGAAAAAGCAGACTACAGAAAGCCTGTGCAATATTTTGTACATTTGCCTGTTGTGAATGTGGATGTCCGCGCCAAAGGTGCATTTATTTTATTGTTAGATGCTATTACCATTCTCTGTAGAAATAACAGATTTTAATTGCTCTAAGCTGGCATGACATAGTGTGAAAAATCAGGTGCTGCTTCATGCAGACTGAGAAAGTCGCAAACATTTTCACTCTGTCTACAATCTTTCATAACTGCTTCAGTTTAGAGAGGGATCTACCTGCGTCTTGTTTTCTATTGCATTAAAAAAATGCCTCTTTCATTATTTATTTAACAAAAGACAAGGGAAATGAGATCTAAGGCCTATATTGGTAAGTCACAGGGTTTTTGTCAATTCCAGAAATTTACCTGTTCACCTCATAATCATCACTAAATCCCTCAGTGTTGAGTTGGGACATCTTCATGTTGCTTAGGAAAAAAAAAAAAGTCCCTAGTCATTACCACAAATCCTATTATCCCATCGCAAATCTTGAAAAACTTTTCTGTCATACAATGATAAAAATCAAGGCCAGTTGGATGAGATTTTGAGCAAGCTGGTCTAGTGGGAGGTGTCCCTGCCCATGAAAGGGAGGTAGGAACTAGATGATCTTTAAGGCTGCTTCCAGTCCAAATCATTCAATGACTCTATGATACCATAATATTCTATTCTATGATCTATTCTATTAGTTGTTATGGCTAATCCAGTATTTGTGCTATGTCTGACTGCATAGACATTGCTGAGTCTGTGCAAGAAATCTCACATTCTGCAGAACTTTTGAAAGAAACAACACAGAAGAACCAGAAGTCCTCTACTCCAATAATAAAAACTGAAGCAGATCTAGAGAGAAAAAAAATCAATTTCCTTCTTGTATTTCAACATTCTAGAATTTACTTCTTCATATCATCCAATTACCCAAAATTCTGCCAAAATTATTTTCCTACATGAATACACACATGCCTCTTTCTTCCTCTGCTTTTCTACTCCTCCATCTGCTTTTCTCCTTTTCTCTCCCTAACCAGAATTAACAAGAGGGACTTCAAAAATTTTCTAGCCAAAAAAAGAGTAAAATTCCTTTGTTTCAATGAAATGATTTTGCTCTGATGAAGCAATGCTTTTTGGATGAAAGTATTTTTTGTTGTCATTTCCTATAAATTCTATTAGAAAAGTATAATAATATATAATCATAATATATATTATAATCAGTAATAATTATAATCAGTATAATCATAACTCAAAATGAAGTAAAAAGTTCAAATGTTATCATCATTATCATTGTCCTCTTTGAGGAAACCTATCCTATATGTCACATACTTGAAACTTTCAGCTTGTGTTTTTGTGCTGAAATAGTAAAAAGCAATGAATTTTTCTAGCTTCAAATCTTTGTTACTGCTAATCTACTAAAGATGTACATGACACTGCTTTATTTCACTCTTCAGAGGGTTTACATCAATGTATCTCTGTTGATGCATATGTGCCTGTATAGATGACTGAAATGAGCAGATTTGCTTGACTTTATGAACTATATGCCAGACCACATCTGAAGAACTGCTGAGCTTGCAGAGTGCAGTACCACACTCCTCCTTCTATTCTCTCTAACTGTCTCTCCCAGTGGTGATAGCTGTAGCCCTTCAATATTTTTAACCATTTAATGATTAAAAGTTCAGAGAACAAAAAGGATTTTCTTTATGTGTGAGCAGTGTGTGTTCTGTGACTGGAGTTTATTTACTGGACTACAA
Organism: Pycnonotus jocosus; assembly: GCA_013400435.1. Classification (NCBI taxonomy): domain Eukaryota; kingdom Metazoa; phylum Chordata; class Aves; order Passeriformes; family Pycnonotidae; genus Pycnonotus; species Pycnonotus jocosus. Next base: position 473,566 of record VWYP01005103.1, on the reverse strand, counting down.
AGCAGAATTTTCTTGACTGAGTAAGTTTCATGGCATGGTCAACATTTCAGAAATGTCCAGAGTGAGACTCAGGTCTGCAAAATTCTCAGCATTGAGAAACAGAAATATTTGAAAATTTTGATTATGTACAAAGCCAGAACAGAAGCTTTTGGATGCTTAGAATGCTTGAAAAATCTTATCCTTTTAACATTGCTTAAATGAGTTCCTGCAAAATATGGCCTTAACTGAATGTGTTGAAAAATTTGAATTATGACCCTGTATACTCTTTTCCTACACCACTGACACATTTCTGCTGTCATTAGTGTTGCTGTCAGTTAGTTAGCTTTAGGTTTTAGTTCCCATGATTAAAATTAGGATGTTCTTATTTTGGATGTATTTTTCCTGATATCTCACATAAGGAGAGTCTTTTTTCTTTTTCCCCCAGATTTGTGCAGTCCTTGTCAGTTGGTCTTTGCACTGCTGGTCCAGGACAGCATCCTGATTTTCTGAGTGTGTCATCTGGCAATGCCAGTTGATATCTTTGCATGAATCTGAGGAAAGAATGTGCTTTTTCAAAGGAAGACTTTGACTCTGTCAGAAGCAGGCTGTGTGCTGAAGATTTGTTACTCCATAACAAAAGGCGGTCACTGATTTGCAGACACAGCTCACACTGATGTCAACAAAAGCTGCACATAGAGTTCAAGTGTGCAAAGGGGCCCTTTGCCTCTAATTCATCTCAGGACTTGCATTATACACAGCTTTGAGCTGAATGAGATGGGGATATATTTTTAAAGATGTTGGCTGCAGATCCACGTTGATGAGAGGTGAGAAAATCCTTGCAGTTCCACGGACAAGTCGAAAACCTGCCTGAACAAACTGCCAGTTCAACTGTTCTCAAAGCAGCCACACACCAGGGATTTGCTGCACACAACTGAGTGTCAAACACTTGCCTGGTGTCTTTTGGCATCATTTCATTTGCTTCAGTGGAGGCATGATAATTTTCATCAGCTAAAGATCTGTTTTTAAAGTACACATATACATTTTGAAGCTCCATTGTCAAAATTCATGAGTTTGGGGGTTTTTTGTTTGTTTTTTCTTTCTTTTCAGTCTGGGGTAACAGTTTAATTTCTGAGCTATTCTGAAATTGTTTCATTTTTTCTTGAAGAATATAGACGTGATGAAAACTGTAGGGCTGACCAAAGAATGCTATGTTAAAGCATAACTTCAAAAGAAAAGTAGCACAATTCTACACCAGCCAGTACAAACAAAAGGTCGTGTTTTTTTAATTAGCCACTTTACATACTAAAAAAAGTATGCCTCTAAATTTGTTCTCTATAGCCTTTCTTGCATTGATAATCAGTGTGTTGCAGACTGATAAACAGCAGTCACTGACTTGTATTGCAGCTAAACTAAAGAAGGAAAAGTAGAAATGTCCTGAAGAAGCCACGTGACAGGGAGAGAGGGAAAAAAGGTAAGTCAGAGTGTAAAGAATTCCTGATGTCTTTAGACACCAGAGTAGAATTGAACAAAAGATAATGCAGTTCTATGCCTTCACAGTAGTCAGAGAATCTCAGCTTTAGGGTTGGAAGGGACTCTGGAGATCAGCCAGTTCAACCCCCTTGCCAAGGCAGGGTCAGCTGGGGCAGGTTACACAGGAATGTGTCCAGGTGGGTTTTAGATATCTCCAGAGAAGGAGACTCTATGACCTCCCTGGACAGCCTGTTCCAGTGTGCAGCCACCACAGTGCCCTAGATAGGCAGGAATAAGCAGACTGTGCAGTAAATGACATGATATTTCCCCAGTCAGTGAAACACTGTAGACAGAAAACTAGAAATTTGTCACTGTATTTGGTTATTGTTATGTTGATCATCCTAGAGCAAAGTGTAAAGAAAGGAGGAATCCTGGTCTCATATAGCTTCTTGAGGAATTTCGGAAGTTGAAGTTTCCTGCAAAACTCCATTTTCATCACAGTAATGAGCTGGTCATTTTAGCAGAGCTGACCAGATATGAAGAGACACTTATCCATCATCTCACATTCAGAGGAGATTCATGACAGTTCTGAACTCTATCCAGTGTGGACACCACACATCTGGCAGGGCTACACTACCTAATTTCAGGGTTAGAGACATCACAGTCTCTTCACCACAGGGCTCTCTGCACATTAATTGAGTGCTCAGCCAAGCCTCTTTCCCTGGAAGACTCTTGTCTCCTTTCTGCAAGCTACTTCTAGAAATCCCTTCAGCTTGGCTTTCTAAAATATGCAGTATAATCCTAAAAACTTTTTAGGTGTGTGAATTGCATGGTCTGGAGAGTTGGAGTATTCTCCGCTGCCAAACCAGCACTGTTCACAAGCATTGTGTTCTCACTCAAGATCCTTGCAGACCAAAGTGGCCACCATAATTGAAAACAGTATCTGTTCAGCATTCAGGCTGAGCTGAGAGTCTGTTTTCCATGTTCATCACTGCTAAATTAGTTATGCTGTTACTGAGTGGGGAATTAAGACCTAGGTTTTCAAAGTCTCCAGTATTAAGTTACCAGTCACTGTCCCAAACTGTCATTTTGGTTACGCAATTAAAGTCTCCCTGAGAGCGTTTAAACAGAAAACAGAGCGTGCATTTCCACAATGTGTTTCACATCCATTATTTTGCATAGAAGGCTGAAGAAAAAATTAATTTTGATAAAGTGTTGGGTCAGTGTTTCAGATTGTACTATGACAGAGAACATGAGAGAATTTGCGTGGCCAGTATGTCCACCTAGACTAAAATCAAGCTGTAGAGTGGAGTCTGAAATGATCACCCACTGAATTTGCAACTCCCAGTGTGTATACTTTTAGGATGGATTCTGTTGTGAGAATTTCCCTTTCAACTTTAATTCTCCCTGGTTATTGCAAAAGGGAGGATCATTCACCTCTTCGACATAAACTGTTATGTTTTGTACATTTTTCAATAACTGCCACAGAAATGGATGCATTCTAGCAGAAGGCAGAATTATTCAGCCACGTGTGCTCCTTTTGCTCATACATTATGCTACATTATGATTTTATGTCATTGTCTTTAATTTACTAACAAATTATTTTTCTTATTTCAGACTGAGAGCAGAGATACCATTTCATGAGTATTGAAACCAGACATCCTGAATATTTTCTTGACATATTTTGGTGTATTTCTAAGTTGCTTTATCAGTCGTTAAAGCTCAGCTTGCAGTACTTAACAATCTTGGCCTTGATCCTATAAGCATGCATATGCCTAGCTTTATGCATATAAGCACTCTCATTGAAATCAATATTCATCCACATTACATTAAGTACACACATAAGTGTTTGCAGAATTGAGGATGCCTCTTTTTTTTTTTTTTTTTTTCCCTGTATTTATACTATTTTCTGTCTGGTGTCTATTGTAGTCTTTTGAGTAAATGATTTGTAGGCTCAATAGGGCTCTTCAGATCGCATTCCTCACTGAATGATACAATTCCTCACATAGTGCCAGGACCCACTCAAGGCTTTTCAGTTCTGGAGGCAACATTAACTTCCACTTCCCCCAAGAGCAAAATTGAATTTTGTGGTAATGACACAAAATATTCAACGAGTGTGTGCAGGGAGATGTTGAAGGCTGAGGGAAGTGAGTAAGGGCAAAGTGGATGAGGGTCCAGAAAGGCCAGGGGATTTTATGGAGAACAGTGTTTGTGTGTGTATGTGTGTCTGTGTAGGCCTATTCCATAAGATCTCAGCAGAGCTCTGTGCTCTGGAGGGAGGCAGAGAGGACATGCAGATCTTGGGGGAGGAGAGTAGGAGAGAGAATTGTTGTTCTTGGTGGCTGTATATCATGTCCCATCATGACTTGGCAGAGGATCTTCTTTTTCGCACAGTAAGTTAAAAAAGGTTTCAGGGAGGCTTCCTCCTGGAGATGCAAAATCTAATGCTTTCATGGCTCTCCATTCTTCTTTTCTGAGGAAAAGAAAGCATTATTGAGAGGAATGAATCTTGGAAAATTTCATTACAAATAGTCTGTTTTAAATATTAGACCCATCCAGAACAAATTTCACTTTATTAATATTTTGTGTTAGGATCATTAGACATGACTTAAAGTGTTGGATGGAATAGAGGACTTTATGCTTTTTACTAGATCTTGTTTGTCAGGCTCTTTAATCTGTCATTTTTCAAGGGCTTTTTGAGTTTTTTCAAGAACGATTTGTGAGTTAATTCATTGTTATTGTTAAAATTCTTTATCTTACCAAAAAAAAAAAAAGTTTCCTGCCATTTGTGTTGGCTCTTTTTGTTTCATCTACCACAATGAGGAAAGGATCAGTCATATCCACTGCTGTTTGCAGTAAATTTAAGTCTGAAGTTTGCCTGTACCCACACGTCTTATAATGGTGATAAGGCAGTTTTGTCTCCTATATAACTTTCTGTAGCTGCACTGAAAAGTAAAATATGGTAACATTTTTTGGTTCTGTTGTTGAAGTTATACTTATAAACCAGGAAAAATATGTTTTATTTTTACCTGAAAATGTTCCTGCAAAACTCGAATAATGACATTTTATGGTTATTCATCTGCTAAAGTCGTGGCTCATCATTCATTATTTTTCAACTTTTTCCATAGTGTGGGACTCTGTTGTTATAGATTAAGTTTTAATTTGGTTCTACAGTTAAGTACATGATTGAAGATATTCATCAATTATGCCCTATTTCATCTGTACACATTTCAGTAGCATGGAATTTAAAAACTGAAGAGCTGTGCCTGAAAAGCGTGTTCTTTTTTGCACCAGTGTCAATTTTTTAAAAAGAAAAAAAAATATTTCTTCTTAAAAATTTGTTTCTTTTAAACCCTAAGCCTGGGTGGCTACGAGGCTACTTTCTTAGACATGAAGGCATTAATCATATCTGACAATTTTTTCCCTTCTATAATAAGCAACATTTCTCATAATAAGACATAAAAATAGGACATGAATTAACATGACACACCACAGAAGATCAGTGAGTACAAACTCAGATTTAAATTTCTGAGCCTTTTGGGGCTATGTTAATTTTTTGCACCATTAAGTAGTTTCCAGTTTCAATCCCCATTTGTTCTTAGGCAAAACCACAACAGAAGAGTACAATGCATTACAGCCTGCACTGGCGGAAGGTTCCGGCAGCTCAGCTACGCTCTTGTCCTCCAGAGGGCAGTGGGCGTTTTGGGCTTTAGCCCCTGAATTGCTGCCACCAACATCTGGCCTTTCCAGAGATTCCCAACAATGGAGCAGTGGGGGTGAGGAATTTCTGCTGGTTGAAAGTGGAATTTGGCTTCAATTAAAAAAAAAAAAAAAACAACAACAAACGAATAAAAGAGAGGGTTTATGAGTTATGCACTCTTTAATTTACAGGCTTGTATAATACTTATAACCACTAAATATCTGGAGCTAGCTCCAGCTCCAAGACTCTCTCTTTTTCCACAGCCATGTAACCACCAATACTATTTTAGCTCAAGTGCAAATATATAGCATTAGAATTTTTTTTTAAAATTTTGCTGGGAGTTGAGACAGAAGGGGGATTGTAGTGGGAAAGTTCATTCATTTCTCCTGTGTAGTGGCCTCCAAATGCATTATAAACTTTTATTACCTTGGCAAGTGTTATGGAGTCAGATTAATTTGCATTTGCAAAAGATAGATAGATGGGAACTTCTAAAGGGAAGCTGTGTTGGTCAGAGGATTCACTATGGTTGCAAGCAGCCTTCTCCCTGGTCTCAACGAACCTGTTTTTAGAGTAAATAACCAAATTAAAACAATTGGAAAATTGTAATTTAATGTATGTAAACAAAAGCTTTTATAATAGTCTCAGTCACTCTAGGATTTCTGAAAGAATTGCTTCAAACAAATATGAACTTTTAATTGAGAGGCACCCAAGAGGGTAGTGATAGTGTGGTCTTTTTCTCTTTTCCTTAATTGTTTTTTAAATTTTTCTATCCTTTTTTCTCATGGAGTTGGAAATATTGCAAAGTTCACAGTGCTTTCATTTAAAACTCCTATCAGATTTTTCTAGCACTGAAACTTCCACAGGATGTCACAGAATCACACAAGAGCTGAGACTGGAAGAGCCACTAGAGATTATCCAACCCAACCATGATTCTGAGCAGGGTCAACCAGAAAAAGGTTCCCAGGGATGTGTCCAGTCACATTTTGAGTATCTCCAAGAGTGGACACTCCTCATCCTTCACTGGAACTTGGAAATTTCTAGGGATGCCATTTATCTGCTTCCTATTTTCAGGAATCTTTCCTCATCACCTTGACCTTTCAAATATGTAAGAGAGCAGCTTCACAATGACATCTGCCAGTACCTTCTGTGCTTGTGGCTGTATTCTAGTAAATCCCACAGACTTATGTGTGGAGAGTCTAACTGAACAATGGTTAAAAGAGAAAGGCTTCGAATCAATAGAACCATTGAAAGCCTAAGCCTGCAAAAGTTAGCACTGGCCTTGCAGGTGGCTTGGAGACGTGCAGCTAACAGGGATGGAAAGATGCTGATCACACAGAATGGCAACAAAGTAGATAACTACAAGGTTGACCACACAAAGAAGGGTATACAAATGTAGAAGAACCAATCATGAGCTCAGCTTTTGCAATATGTATAAGCTAGTTAAGAGTAAACCTATCATGAGCTTGGATTTTGCAATATGCATGAAGTAATTAAGAGTGCTATATAAGTGTAAACAGTAAAATAATAAACTGAGACCTGCTGACCATACAGATGAGGCATGTCTTCCGCGGCTCCGGTGGTCCCTAACAACACTTATGTATGTCCAATGTATTTAAACATTGCTTAACCTGGTCCTTTTTCACTGAGGGTAGGCCTTCTTTCCCTCTTTCCAACCTTTCTCACTGTTCTCAGGAGTCTGGGATTCATTAAGGCATGTCTTATTCATAGAATCACAGAATGGCTTGGGTTGAAAGGGACCTTAAAGATCATGTAGTTCCAACACTCCTGCCATAGGTGGATGCCATCCACTAGATCAGGTTGCCCAGGGCTCTGCCCAGGGCTCTGGCCAGCCCAGGGCTCTGTCCTTGAAAACTTTCAGGGATGGAGAATCCACAAATTCTCTGGGCAACCTGTTCCAGTGCCTCAACACTCTCTGAGTGAAGAATTTCTTTTTAACTCTTAAATCTCTGCTCTTTGAGCTTAAAATAATTTCCCCTTGTGTTATCTTTAAAATACTTGTAAAGTCTCTCTCTCTCTTTTTTATCTCCTCCTGTACATACTGAATGGCCACAATAAGGTGTTCTTGGAAAGTTGTCTTCTCCAGGCTGAGCAGCCCCAGCTCTCTCAAACTGTCTTCACAGGAGAGGTGCTGCAGCCTCTGATCCTCTTTGTGGTCCTTCTCTGGACTCCCTCTAAAGGTCCATGTCCTTCTCATGTTGTGGCCCACAGGGCTGGAAGCAGCACTCCAAATGGGATCTCACCAGAGAAGAATAGGGTGGAATCCCCTCCCTGGCCCTGCACATCTTTTAACGCAGCCCAGGACGTGGTAGGCTCGAAATGCACATTTCCTGGTCACATCCAGCTTTTTATCTACCAGCACTCCCATGTCCTTCTCTGCAGGGCTGACCTCAACAAGTTCTTCCCCCAGTCTGTACTCTGAGATTGCCCTGATACAGATGTGGCAGCTTGCACTTGGAATTGTTGAACCTCACCAAGTACTTGGCCTAATTCTCTGAAAAATTCCAGAGCTTTTAAAATAATTTCAAAACCAGAGGTTTAAAATTGCACCAACATCTAAGCAAAATTACTCTGGTTGTATATAATTAATAATAATCCTTTAAAAATTACCATGGCTGTAATATAATAATTGTACCATTTTAACCAGTAACATAGTGAGATGGAAAGGAGGTGTTTATATAGACAACCAAATTTGTCTGTTTTGAAAGTGAATAGTTCTATATTAACTATGTGAGAGTTCAACTGCTTTTACAGGATGCAGTAAAAATAATGACTTAATAAAGAAATTCTAATAACAAATACAATAAGTGAAAATAAAGTTTTTTTCAGTGTGTTCTAGCAAAAAAACACCCCTAAATAAATATTTATTTATGTAAATATTTGCTTATCTTTCCTGCTTAATGAAGACAAAGATTTTGGAGTATGTGGATGGGTGCTGTATCACATTTAAGAGGAATTTCATACTCTCCAATCTGACTAGACAGATCAATAAGAGGTCTGAACTAGTGCTGACCTCACCACGCAAGAGTCACACACTCAAGGGCTATTTGCCTTTTGTTTATGTATCCTTAGGAGAAGAGTACACTCCTGAGAAAAACGCTGATCTTCGAAAGAAACAAGATTAAGGGAAGTGAAAAAGATGCCATAATCCCCTCCTGCCTACTCCAAGTTTTCAACCTATGTCACACTAAAAAATAAGTGGTGCATTTTAGAAACCCTCATGTCTATATTCCTATAGAAAAATGGATGTTCCTAGTGTTTAGTATTGTGGAGTTCTCCTAGATTTCTCAAACTATTTTTCAGTGGAGGAGAACTGAATATTAGAGGCACATTTTTGAAAGCTTCAGATTTTTGATTTTTTTAACTAAGAAAATAAAGATTCATATTTTTAAGGGTCTCTATTAAAACATATCTTAGTTTGATTCTGTGATGACAAACCAACATTTTATAATAGTGAGAAAATAATCATCCACGAAGTTCTTTTTGAGCTGTTCACAAGGATATATCAACTGAGGATGCACTGTATGGGCTGATAGATCTGCTGAATAATCAATGAGAGAATCTGCATCAAAATTACAGATACTGTTTCTGATATAATATTAAAAGTAAATTTAAAAAACAAATAAAATCAAATGATGATTTTGTCTCCCTAAAATTTATGAATCCCAGAAAAACAAAAGAATCTGAAAACAATATGAAAATAATTTACATTTTCATTTATTCAGTTTTTAACTCTTTAAAATAATAAGCTCAGCACTTAAAGTTGAAGAATCTTACTCATAAGAGAGTGAAGGGTTGAGGAAAGCAGCAAATTATAAAATGTGAAAGCTTTCCTTCTCTTCATGTCCCTCTACCTTCTTAACCAATTTCAGATTGTGAGGTATTGAGTTTTGTCTGTGCCTGAGGACCAGGTGACACCACTAGTCTTGTTTACCAAATCATGAAACATGCTTAGTCCAGTTACTGCTCTGTGGTTTGCTACTGGTTCAGAGAATGACTGAATGAATAATGCCATTACCTTAGCTTCAGTTGTGGATAACGTTGATAAGAAATAAGATTTTGACACATAGTGCCAAGAACCTTATGTGTATGTCCTTCAGTTTAATTCTACAATAATTTTTGCGTTGTGTACTTCGTCAATATATTTCTGTGTGATAGACTAGACAAGACTATATGTGGTGGATAGGATCCATTTCATCCTTTAAATTAGCATTTAAGTGGGCCTGGAAAAAGGCAGAGTCCTTGGTCTCCAGACCAGCATATTTGGCTTTCTTCACTACTGGAATGCTGGTTGTAGCCATGTTGCAGACTCATACTCTCAGTGACAGTATGTGTCCTGACATCCACCTTAACCTTCACAAAACACAAAATTATTGAGTCTCTCCACCTCAATCTATACTCTTCAAAATTCTTGCAAAATCTTTAAACAGGGGCTCTTTGGTAGAAATTCTCTAAGTACAAGGTCTCTTCATGCTTCCCTATTGAAATAATGTAAAAGCTCATGAGGATGTTGAAGAGTGACAAAGGATTACGTCTCCACTGCTGGAAGATGGGAACATATGTCTAGGACAGAGGCAGAGCTTCTGCAAGGCTCCCACGTTCTATGGAAACCAGCTCAGAGACTGCATCTCAAAATAAAACATGGCTAAGATATTATGCAATAATCACAAACTGAATATTTCTTGAGAGAGAGCATTAGGAGGCAGATGGGTTTGACAACAGACACAAGGTTACCTGCAAAATTTAGCCACTAGTGAATTTAAAGCCTGTGATATCAGCATCTTGATCACTATGGGTAAAAATTAAATACAAATAGATAACTATTAGGATGTCTATACACTGTCTGGAAGCACAGGTTGTACAGGAATATTGTTTGACGTCTAGGAGAAATCGCAGTAATACAATTTTGGCCAACATATTGTAAACAAAACTATCTCTTATAGTTTGCAGGGAAACAAGTTGTGATGGAAAGGACATTTGTTTTGATCTTGTTTGCATGTCAGAAAGAGCGATTTGGGTAACAGGAAGGACAAAAAAAAAAAGGGAAAGTTAGTCTGGTTTGAGCTCACTTTCATAGAAGGAAAAAGATAGACTAAGCGGTTTGTCCCTTACAGTGATGAGCTTTCTTAACCCCTCTTGGGTTATGGAGAACAAAAATAGTCTCTCCATATCTGCCTAATTTAACCATAAGGAACAATGGGAAATCCCGCAGCAAAATGCCATAAAAGGAAAAATAAAAAAGACCCAAAGAAGAATTCATTGTTTAAGACAGTCACTAATTCTATAATAGGAAGCCACCATGAACTGAAGCTGAATAGAGTGCAGAAATACCAAAGCTATTGAGACAACTTCTGCTGAGCACGTACTGAAAATGCCATGTCAGGTATGACATGAACTGATGATATTGCTGTCTCTTGGGTTTACCAGGAGCTGATGGAAGGGATCAAGATCATTTTCTTGGTCCTTTTATGTTGCAAACTTCTCATCCCATGTGAGGTTAGCATTGAAACGTGTGGTTGCTTTGGCTGCCTGGTTGTTGAATGGTATCTTGATTTGCTGTCCTCCAGAAGAGGCTTTTGTACTCTCCGTTGGAGAGTAATGTTCTGCAGAAATCTGACACAGGATCCAAATATTAAACCCTTGTTGCTGTCTAATGACAGCATAATATTTATCTGCTATATAAATCTATATATAGGCTTTATGGCTCATTGGCATCTCAGTATGTGCTGTTGGTTGCTTTTAGTTTCCAAAGATTTTATTCTTGAGGCTTAGGAATGCAAAATCACATTGCCAATTCAAGTGGAAAATGTAACTTGAGTAACATTATGTTTCCTGCTTACTTTAATACAGGGAGGTTTGTTTCTCAGTAGCTTCACAAGGAGAGTAGTAAAATCCTCATCATTGTACCTAAAATGTTTGAATTTTCAGCCAGATATAGTCAGAATATAACCCCATGGCTACTATTTAATCATATCTGAAAGCTCATGAGTAAAATGAATTTTTAGGTTTGTTATAGAAAATAGTTAATAAACCCCTCTTATTTGGTCATGTTCCCTTGTGTTGTCATAAACAGTCTTATCCCAGATGCAAGGAACTTTCTTGTTTGAAAACATATATGAACTTTTGATCTGCAAAATGATGAGAAATTTGCCTGCTTATTCTGGAATATCTTGTTCTTTTTAACAATTGTATTTATTAGATACTTGCTAGATGGTTGTAGCCTCACTAGTAATTTCATGAGTGTAGTATTACTTGCCAGAAACTGTGAACTCACACACCTGAAAGGAGTAAATGGCTGATAAAGTGGGGATTTGCTCTAACACAGTAAGGTCTGCAGTATGTGGTTATATATTGGGATTCTACAACTCTTCTTTTTTGTTTTCACAGTAAGATTTTGCTAACTCCTCCTTACAAGAAGCTGGCAGTGCTTGAAGAAATTATTATTTTAATAGTAACAACTTTTCCATTTTAGGCTCTCCAAGAATATTGTACAGATATTTGCACTGGTAAGGGTCTCAAACTTGCACAATCATCATGCATTCAGGCATGGCTTTATATCTGCCTTTTAGATTGATAGGAATAGAGATTTCTGTGTAAGAATGAGATATGGGTGAGAGTCTGGAGCCAAATGTGTGTGTCCTGACTTCTACAGTCATGCTGGAAACTGAGCCACAGGAGGGGCTTAATCATAATGCCAGCCACCAGGGACCGTGGGTCTCCCTTGCCATCCACATCAAGACACCAAGCAGAGGAGCCTGAGGACTCTGAGGAAGAGAAGTTGAATTGGCTTAGAGCTGAAATATAATGAGCAGGCATAGCCCCTGTAATTCTTTTAGCTGAAAACCTCACTGTCTTAGTGAATCAGATTGGTGTATTACATTCTATTAAAACTAATTGTCTACAAGACTCGTAGGGTAACATAATATTATTTTAACATTTTTGGCTCTAAGACTGTCCTTATACCTTTAAATATAAAGATTATTTCTTGGAAAAGTGATTAGAATATTAAAACTCTATAAAAGTAGGCATTAGCTGATGATCCCGTCATTATGTTGAGTACCCATGGATTCACCTCAGCACACCTAGTGATTTCACAAAGGCTATTATCTCATGGCTATATCCCCTTCTTCTGAGCTTATTACTTTAAATAAAAAATGTTAATGGTTTCTGAGAAGCTCATGATGAGAAATGGAGAATTTCTTAACAAAGAAACATGCTTTCTAAATTTCAAAGCTTGCATTAAACTTTCCAGCAAATGCCTGAAATTCTCAGTTGGCCAATAATATTGCAAGGTGAATTCAGACTTCTTTTATACAGAGTTGCCATTTGGATATGCTTTATTATTATTTATTAAATTAAACAGTGATGCATGTTATGCATAACAATCACAAAAGAATGTGCATTATGCTTTCACATACAGGGAGAACAGAATGAAATTATAAATTCTGAATCTTAAATGAGGTCAGACGGGATGATCTAAAAGCTCTTTCTGACCTTAAAATCCGAGGTCAGGCATTGATCTCAGAATAACGGGTACATGGGTAGAGGAAATGATGGACAATTTTAAAATCTGAAGAGCAGACAGAATGGCATGTAAATATTTGTCTGTATTGCATGTATGACCCTGTGCTGGGTGAGTGAAGAGACCTGAATGCATTTGAGTGAGCCACAAGAAAACAAGAGTTTGGAGGAGGAGCAGCAGGTGTTTAGATGAAATTTAGTTCTTTGCAGTAGGACTTCTGGTCCTGTGCAGACTGCTGGCACTCATAACAAAGGCTTTGGGTGCACATGAACAACAGTTTTAGGTAGTAGTCTGCCTCATTTCAGAAATACTCCAAGACCCTTCTCTCTTTAATCGCCTAGATAAGAGGGAGTTGGGACTCCTTACTCTCAGATGATATCCTTTTGACTTGCATGTTTCTTTTCTGCTTTGAAATCCTTTCAGAGCTACAGAAGTAGTATCTTCTGGGCTCTTTGCACATAGTAGTGCAAGCTACAGGGAACCCATAGAGTTATTTGGTAGTATGCCAAACACAGTCACAATCCAGAATCATCACAACAGCTGGGATCCAGAGGTGACTCAGAGGGTATGAATGCTGGCAATATTTTTACTTAGTCCAGGGAATAACCAACCTTGAAGAAACCATGCTCAGCATTCTTGGCAATTGATTAAAACATTTTGAGGGGAGGAGTAATCAGACTGTAACTTTTGCTGGAAGGCAGTGAAAGGAGGATAAAGTGGCGGAGATGAGGAGACCACAGTGTTGACAGCACAACCAATCCTGACATAATCTGTGTATTTGGTTCTTCTTAGTCTCAAAATAAAAAGACAAGCAAAAACCCCCAAACTAAAGGAAAACCTACCTGGACATATGGAGAAGAAATGTCAATGCAAACATTACTGCTACAGAGAAATATATCCAAAAAAATTTAAGTTCCCAGGGGTACTGGGATGTTATTATTTACTAGGGCTAATAAAGAAGGGAGAGAAGTCAGAGGTATTATATTTTGCAGGTGATAAGCCTATTCAGGCAAGAAAGTATATCAGCCAAGGAGCAGAAGAGAACTGGCACACACTATGCACTAAGAATGATGCTGGCAAAGGCCTAACTGAATGAAAGCCAGAATGGCTCAGTGTGCTGGATTTCTGTTGCTGAAAATAAAAAATCTGTTAAAAAAGGCATTAGAGAATTTCAGGGAACTTGTCAATGAGATTTCCTGCTAGAATATTGAAGGATGATTATGTTATACAGAAGAAAGAAGAATTTAATAGCATTCATTATGCATAAGGAAAATAGACCTTAACATTAAGAAATGTTTCACCTACCTGAGAAATGGCCCTTGGTTTTGTACTTCTGAGAGATTCTGAGAAGTTCTCTTTCTCTGAACAGAGAGGTGAGCTGAGTATAACATATCTTCCTAAGCAATGCCACCTTTTTCCAGCTGACATATTTACAAAACTTTTATCAATTCCTCTCCATTTGCCTTGCCAGCATCACCCTGGACATATGAGAAATATGGACTATGCTGACTTATCTTTTATCTAGTCTCCTCAAGGAGAGAATCCCTAAATTATAAAATGGAGGTGGAAAAGAAAGAGATGTAACTTGCCTTAGGAAAAATATCTATCTACGCAGCATTTAATAAAACACCAAGATTTTTTAGCACGGTAAGTGAATAGTCCCTGCACTTTAGCATGACCCCTCCTCCTGCATGTGTGGGTGGAGTAACACTGCTCTGTGTGTGATCAACACAGATCTGTCTGCACTTGGAATACAGTCACAGCATCATACCCAGCAGTCTACGGGCATTCGAGACATAACTGATGATGAAATAACTGAAACATAGACTACTCACAAAGCAGGAATTGAAATGCAGTTTTCCAGTGATTATAATGAGCTGATCTGGGAAAGGTTAATGTGTCTTAACCCTTTTTTTCAGTTGGAAAAGGAGTCTGGAACAAGGACAGATACCTTTACCAGAAAAGATGGGTACAATGCCAGTGCATCACAAAAAGGAGGACTGAGAATTCTATTTTACCTATTTCACTTTTCTCTAAGTTGTCAAGTCCTACTTGTACAGCCAGTACAAATGTGTAGCCAGTCAGGACAAGAACTAGAAGTTTAGGATTTTCTAACCTTTGGGATGTTTAATCTCTCCACTTCTTTAAGATGAAGTAGCTGGACAGCAGCACATGGCAGACTTGCTTTGAATTCATTGGTAAAGATGTTTTTGACATATAGCTTGCTAGCATTACCCACTATAAGCACATTAAAAGCACATATCAACATGGTATAATGCTGTACCCTACAACAATACTCTAGGCATCTATTCACTGTTAGTAGTTAATATCTAGATGCAGAGGGCAGTCAGAATGTAGAAGAATAGGTTTTCAATTCTATGGCCCTTCAGTGCCTTTGTTCCAAACTGCCCGACCGACCTTGGTAAGGAGACAGCTCAGAATGTCCTGCCTGTATCCACACCGCTACTTAGGGGACACTTGTGGGTTCTTTTCACCCAAGCACCCTACAGACAGCGATGGTGAGGTAGAGAGGACCCTGATACAAAGCTTGGAATGTGGGTTTTATTGTTTCATGATGGAATACAGCCAAGCCAGGGGCCTTGACCTGGTGGAATTCTCAGCAGCAGGGCAGTTTCAAGGCCTCTGCACTGTGGTTTTACTGGGGGGGTCTTTTACAAGAGATAAGAAGGGCTCCAATAAGGAGGATACAAGGGATGGTACAGGATGGGATGGACAACAGTTTTCACCTGTGGGAAAAGGAGGGTGGGGGGAAATCTGGAAATCAACCAATAATTTGACCAACTTCTTAGAAGTTTCTCGAAGAAGGGGAAAGGTTTTAGGGTAAATGACAGGCCTTCAGGGGGTGTGGGATTTTAACTGACACATACAAACTTCAGGAAAAAAACAAAGGGAAGTTTTGGGCAGCGGTTACAGAACAAACCATTATAAAAAACTTAACAATAATTACTAAACATAAAAAAGCTAAAAACACAGCACCACACAATTCCTGCAACACTCACTGCAGTATTTTGGAGTGCCAGCCTAGAAAGTTGAAGACACAATGGGGAGAAAGTGCTGGGGACATTCAGTAAATTCATCCAGTCCTTGGAAAGACATGACATGCACTGATTTTCCATTCTGGAATGTTTAAAACGAGGGTAGACTTCAGACACTAACAAAGTGATAGATTCTGTTTAAACTCTGATCAGGCATAAGGGGAGTGTAGAAATCCTTTTCATATAAGGACTCATAGCTTGCATGTTGTATGAAGTACTAACCTGGATCCAGAAAGATGTAAATGAATCAGACCTGGGGTAGTTACAGGAAAATTAGTTGTGGACCATCTCTCCTCAAGCCAGGATGGTTCTTTTTTCTGTGCCTGCTTAAAGGTAGTGCCAAGTCTGAGTCTTATGCACAATTTCTTCAGATCATATTCTTATAAAGAGGCAACAGAACACTCAGAAATATTTTCTGGTGCAGTCTCCTCAATGTCTGTCCATATCAAAGACTTCTTAAAACAGTACAGATGAGGTCTATATCACAGACTAGATAAAAATATATGCCAACCTGCTGTCCTAAAACTAAGCATTGCCACAAAACTTTATCACACATTTATATAAACCTATACGTTTCTGCTCTGAAGGAGAGGCTGTTATAAGGTCAGAAAAGGGCAGGAAGGGCTGGTTACCAGAGAATTGTATCATGGCTGAGCTGGCATTTCAAAGATATTCAAACTTCCCTGTAGAGGGTTAATTTTGCGACTTCTTAAGTTGCTCAGTCCATCCATTAAAACACATTTTTGTCTTCAGATGATACATTAATAGTTGAAACTCTTTCCGCAACCAGACCCAGAAATAAGATCTGGAAAATCTGTAAACAGTTCCTAACATTTTCTGCTTGGGTGAGGTGAGGAAAGACCTTGCACTTCGGTCTGAAATGTAGACCCATTCTGTAAATTCAAACTCTTCACTTAGGTTCCTGTTGGGACTTCACAGAGTACTTGTTTTCTTTCATGCTAGATTTATTTGAATGACCTTATTATGGAAAATGGGATTTTATATCTCAATGCCCATTACTTGGGGTTTTTTTTATTTATTACAACAAAAACATTTCATTAAAGCCCTTATTGAATAGCTAAGTGTGAATCTTGGGAATGAATAAAAGTCATTTATCGAATCAGCCCTCACTGGAGCTAAGAAAACATGTACAGCAGCAGAACAATGAAATGCTCAGTGCACTTTGAGTTTCATAGGAAAATGCTACAAAACCCAGCTCAAGTTTACTTTTAAAATAAGTAAATGGTGACCCCAAGTTATTCTGGCCTTCATCCTTTTTGTGGACAAAGATAGTCCCTCCTAGGGGAAGGGAAAGTGAAGTCACTGCTGCATCCTGTCTGTGAGTGCAAGTTGCCATCCTCGCTCTGGTAGTCCCCCTTGCAAGGATGAAGAGAGTGGATTTTTCAACTCCTTGTTTGTCCTTGAGGAGGGTCAGGGAGTTAGCAGGATCTGTTTCCCTCAAAAGAGGAGATACAGCCACTAGGGCTTGTGCTGTCTGTACCATGGAAACTCAAATCATAATCTCCCTCTGCCCTCCAATTAATTAGAATATTAGAATCATTCTGAAGCTTTAACTTAAACTATAATTCACTTCCTTCCTCTTTTTAAATTATTTAAAGTCAAAATGCAGATGTAGGAAATTCAAATGTACTGAAAGATCAGAGATTTTAATTTGGGGTCATTATTGGTGGGCATTGTGGTTGTATT
Organism: Pycnonotus jocosus; assembly: GCA_013400435.1. Classification (NCBI taxonomy): domain Eukaryota; kingdom Metazoa; phylum Chordata; class Aves; order Passeriformes; family Pycnonotidae; genus Pycnonotus; species Pycnonotus jocosus. Next base: position 456,114 of record VWYP01005103.1, on the reverse strand, counting down.
TCAACAGCTAAAGAAAGGGGAACAGACTTTGTTCTGTGCTACCCCAGTGTAAATCTAGAGAAACTCCACTGATTTCAGTGGCATTTATTCTTGAATTACCCTGGCTTAGTTGACAGCAGAGTATGGCTGACTCTGACTCCGTAGAGATATAGACTGTTTATATGTTGAGTCTATTGTTGATTAAATATGCACACAAATGCAACAAGCCATCAGTCAAACAAATCACATTTGCTCTGCTGCCAGGATATAGACGAAAATCCTGAAAAGAGAATGCATTCCTCTGATATATTGAATGATACAATTTTAATAGTGGCATTGCTCCATATTATTTTAACGTGATTAGTGCCTGTGAAAGGCACTGAATTGAAAATGTGTGTCCTTTGTTCACCAATTAAAAACCGAAAAAATTCTCAGCTGGTATTTCTGCCCTGTTCTACCAATCTTCCTGGTCTAAGAGTCTCCTATGACAAATCAGAGATTTCCACTGCCATTGCTGTTTTTTCTGAGGAGGGCACAAGCAAGAAACCTGTTTTATTTGCAGTGGCTGTCCTCAGACATGGATGTTGGCCCATTGCATTTCTTATGGTCTAGCCTGCTGTGGCAGCACTCAAGTGCTCTCAAGTTGTTTCAGGTCTTATCTTGGGATCAAAAAATGGAAGTTCAGCTAAGAATTATTAAAAAAAGGTCTGGTATTTAAACATCCAGGTACAACCTAGCATTAATAAGTCTATTTATTATGGGCGGGAGTAACTTGCTTGGATGTCCATATACTTTCAGACACTGCTTAAAATATTTTATATGAGAGTTATTGCAAGAATTATAGATAAATAGATATGGTTAAGTAGATTCTATCTGCTCTGCCCAATACTTATTACAAGATTCACAGATTCTCCTGTGCATCTTCAACATCTTGTAGCATTTTTGTTTCAGAGATATTGCTGCAAAGTCTAACAGAAAATATTCATGATAAAGAGGCAATAAGACAAATAGTCAAATATCTTTCCAGCTCTGAGCGTCCTAGTAATCAATATTTTTCTGAAGACAGTTGAATACTTTTCATTTAGCAGTACATGAATAGTGACAATGATATAGCACTTGAATGTAGTACTGACTTAATGTGCATTTCTTGTTTATTTACAGATGTCTTGATTCTCCATAGTTTTGATCACTCATTCAAGGTACATGGAATTCATACTCAGCGGAATCATTAAGTTTGTGAAAATCTGGTCCTTTTTGAGGTTGGGTGCAAAGGCCAACATGTCCCTATATAGATTTTTGGTGAAGAAAAAAAGGCAAATATTTCACAAATACTCTCCTAGGGATCTGTTTCATGCCTTTCTTTTTTGCACTTTGATTGGTACTTTAATTTCATTGGTTAATTTTTTTCTGTTCTTAGTGACCTGTAGTATTTATGAGTAACAGCATTGAATCAGTAGAACTCTTTGGGGAATGAGCTATAACATGCCATTTAAAAAAAAAAAAGATAAAATCCAGCCACATGTTAGGTTTAATACTTTTACTAGCAATGAATGAACACCAGTACAATTCTCAGCCATAATTTTTCCGCATGAAGTCAAAACATGTTACCATTTACTACATTAATAATAATGTGAAGTACTAATTTTGTTATTTAGAACAAAAGAAAAAGAAAAGGAAAGAACAGAAATGCTGTCCGAGATTCAATTTCCCATCAGCGTGTTCTCTGGACTGCTGGCACACAAAGGTTAACGAAACCTGGAGCTGAAATAGTAAGTGATGTCAGCAGCTAGCACATTATCATTTTCTCTCATCTATTCATCTAAAGTGCAGAGCAGATAACTTTAGCTATCATCTTCAGTACAAAAAAAA
>VWYP01005103.1:317779-454167 GCA_013400435.1 Pycnonotus jocosus | reverse complement strand
GAGTAAACACAGTAAAAAACATTTCTATTAAAAGAGAAAGTTTTAACCTCTCATAACAATCTGACCACATTCAAATGAGGGTGGAATGCATGCCACCTCATGGGAAGAGCTTACAGTATAAAATTTTGCCACTATAGTGGCTGCCAATAAAAAAAAAAATATTGTGATTTTCATTACACTGTGCTCATCAATCATTGGAAAAATGCAAGGATGAGATCTTCCATACAAGTTCAGACATATGCCCTTGAGGGCTACAGAATGACTTTCAATGCAATTCCAAATGTTAATATCCCCACAGGAAAGCAGATCCAACAGAGGAACCTACTATTCTATATAGCCATCATATTCACCTCAGTGAGTGAACATCATGCATCAGTCTGGCTTGAAACTGTGATTAGCTGCTTTGAGGCTGTGCTGAATAATCAGCAGGATTGACAGTTCTTCCTTAGGCTCCTGGTTTGTTTTTATGGGAAGACTCCCCTTGATTTTTTAAGATTATTTATGATTTATATGTATATGTATATATATATATATATACACCACAAAGCAATCTAACACAGAACTAAATTAATATGTTACTGTTTTTTTAAATAAGCAGATTTTTTTACATTATGCCAAGGATTAAATGAGAGATTTTAGCAAGGATTAAGAGAGAGAGTGGAAGGAACTCCATTGTCACAGGATAATAGGCAGAAGTATGGGCAGCAATGTGTTCTTCTAACACAGCTTTAGCATGTCACATCCAAATTATTTGGCTTGCTTCTGGTGAACTTCTTACCAAAGAGGTATTGGCAATTTTGGAAGAACTATTGCTCAAAAAGGAAGCATTGTTCTCTTCAAGAGAGCAATAGTACTCAATAGAACACAAGTTAAAATAATTTCTGGGATAAAGAATAGAAGAATTAAAATTTCAAGGTCTGGCTTGAATTTAAGAGGCATTAACATTTCTCTATACTTTCTGAAAGGAGGCTATTTGAGAGAACAATATTTAGTACTTTTATTAAAAGATGCAATATTGAAATGCATAGTCAAGAAAAACAAACATAAAGCAACCTTACTTTACCTGAGACAGAAGTTTTTCATTTAAAGGCAGCTAAGTAAAATGTTACTGGTATATGAACTGCAAAGGGAGAGATTTGCTGGGTCCCTACAGAGACATTTTAAAGTTTTATGATAAATGTTCAGATAAAGACAAAGTTATTGAAAGAAACTGGATGATATGTATATTTACTCCATTCGCCTTGCTTTTGGCAAAAAAATATATTTGTTTTTAAATGGTGTTAAATACAATAAGGTGCATAGCTGATGATGTCTGTACTGATGCTAGCTGGGTAATTCAGGGACATATTTATCAGAATGGTTCAGGAAATCCACAACACCTCTTTATTATCTGATGGTCTCATCCTTCAAACATTTATGCATGGATTAATGGCAGAATGACAATCACACTGAGTCTGTACGATTACCTGCCACTGAACACCAGAATAAGTGTTGGCAGGACTCGGTCCTAAATCCCTTTGTGATGGTCAATATCTTTCAAACTGTGTGATACTAGAATAACACACATTCAAAAGCAGGCTGCAGCCTGGCATTTTTCCAGCAGCTAACATGATTGGTGCCTGATTCTTACTGACTTCAAACCTTCATGTATTCTCAGTGTCTGCACTCTGATTTTCAGAAGTGTCACCAGAAGGCAGATCTAATGAGTAGAACAGAAGTTTGGATTTCACAATTTCCTGCATTTTAATTTCATGTATCAGATTAATTTTATCTGTAATATGATTTATTCAATCACAGAAAAAGATCTGGATGGGATGCAAGACATCATTCAACATTGTTCTGGGACCCCAGCCACAGACCAAAATGCTGTTACTTCAGGTGTATGTAAGTCAGGAGAAGTCTGCTCTTAACCTTGAAATCAAGAAAGATGTGTAGAGAATAATTGAGGGAACGTGTAGATTTTAAGTAGGTCTTAAGATACTGTATAACTTCAACTTTTATGCTAAGGCCAAAAAGAAATGTCAAAACAAGATGAATTAAAGGAAATGGTCATGGACAAGAGACTGCAGAAAGATTCAACTTTTCACCTCCACAGCTAGAACTGACCACAGACAAGAGCAGACTTGTTTAGGTAACCACACGATGTAAAACTCAGGCTAAAGGTTAGACCTAATCTAAGCCCAGAGACAGGATGACAAATGAAGTGCATCCACTTGCCATAATTAGATAACGATAAGAGGGCTTTGCTGAAGATTGACATTCTCCTTGCTTTGAACCTGTGTTCATTTTGAGATTTGTGCAGGGGTGAGGAGATCTGTGCTGCCTTTAAATGCAACAGTTGAGACCTGGGCAAAATTCAGCTGCAACATACTGCCTTCATATAATCGTTCACAACAGGTTAAGAAATGCTGACAAGTTTGTAAATGACACTAGTTTGTTTTAAAATGTATTTATATTTATAAAATTGTGTTCTATGTGTACCTGTTAATAAAATATATACACTGGACTCTTTTAAATTAATTCACTGTATTATTTGATTAATAGTTTCAATATTTTAAAAGCAATTCTTTGAAATACTTCAGCTTGTACTTTAATGGTCCTTTGAAGTCTTTTGGTTCCTAGATCATGCTGGGGCATTAACATCACTCTCAAAGCAGAGTAAGTCACACCTATGCCATTCTTGGGAGATGTTTGTCTAACTCATTCTGGAACTCTTACTGCTGCTCAGTGAACTTCTCTGATCATCAAAAGGTACTTTCTCCACCCCAGTTGTATCACAGCTTATGTTTCATCTATTCACACTCACACACATTAAAGCCTCCTCAATTTAGGACAATTTCCAAAGTTCACAGAGGTCAATGGAATCACTTGCACTTACTTTAATAGAATCAGGCCCTCAGAGATGAAAAACTTATTTTATACATTTTCAGTCATCATTGCAAGGTCATTCCATTTAAAAAAGGAACTTTCCTAAACAAACATCACAATCTGTGGGTAGGCAATGATGTTTACCTTAAAATGGAAACCTTTTTTCCCCCACAGGTACAATCTATAGATGGTAAAATGCAGAATACAGCTTAAGCTGTAACAACAGTTCTAGTGGAAATAAAGAAAATTAACTTGCTTAAAAACAAAAAAAAAGAGGGAACAGTAAAAATGATAGGTTTTTCATGTATATTAAAAGCTCCATGTAAGCATAAACCAGAACTGAATGTATCCTTACAAATTGCTCACTGAATGAGTTTTGTCTGTGTGAATTGTTTGGGATTAAACTGTGATTTTCTCAAATGCATTTGCTCTTATTGCTTTACTGACAATACATTATGAAGAAGTCTCGATCTGTAGCTCATTTTTGAGCTCTGTTTGTTGGAAATATAATTACATACTACATTTCTTTTTCCTGATTGGGGGAGTGGTGTAACTGTTAGACACAGGTTTCCAGTGTCAGTACTATGATTAGGATTTTAAATTCAGCTGGGGACAAGTTGTTCTGTGATTCAAATCACACTGAAAAGACATTGACTGCAGCAGCCCTGTCTTGTAATCACATTGCTCAGTGGTAACCCAGGATTTGCAACCTTGTTCATAAACATATTCCGTGGGCTGAAAGTACTGAAAGAACAAGTAAAGCTCTGCAATCCATAGTTATTGACTTATGTTCTGGATTAATTACTATATTTTATTTTTATACCTTTTATTTTTTTCATTAGAGGGATTATAGGCACAATCTAAATTCTTTGTGTAGGGAAACAGATTTTTAGATGCATGTTTATAATCACCATTATTTTATTTATTATCAATTAAACATTAAATTAATAATGCTATTATCTCAGGATCAAGATCTATGTTGTGAAGCTGAGAATTTAAAGATATTAATATTTATTTTATTATTTATGTTTCATGCTATTTTAATAAGGTTTCCCCTTCACCTTCCTTTACATAATTGCTATATATTTGCAACATTAATTCAAAATTAATGGACGTTTATTTATGGGAATTAATTTTGTTTCTATAATAAAGCTGCTAATGAAACATATTGGAAGGTTCATTCTGTGGAACCAATTATTTCCTATCATATCTGTAAGTAACATTACCAGCTTGCAGTTATGTTCTTGAACATAATTGTCATTAGATTTTGTGCAAATTTCCTCAAAACTACATCTAAACATTAGCAGCCTTCAGTCTAGGTAGTTCACCTATAAACTTTAAATAAATCACTAGGATGCCCTTTGGGTTTCTGAGGAATAACTTTTTAACAATAAAGTGTTCACACTGAAAACTCTATTTTGAAATTATTCACAGAACCCTCTCAAAAATACACAAATATAAGATCTTTCCTAGATGGAAGATATAGTGAAGAAAGTTTAGTTTTAAAATTGTTTTGATAAATCAAGTTTAGGTGACTAAAATGACCTATCCCCACCTTTTATCAAATATCTCAACTCTCAAATAATTGTCTTGCCCTAAGGAGTGAAAATTACATTTTAAGAAGCCTGATGTGACCATAAGACAACAGACAGAAAGATCAAATGTAAATTATTGCTCACAGAGGTATGCATTATGATGGTGTATTCAGTCCACTATCATCACAGGGTTCATAACATTCATTTTCTATTTCTCATACCAGAGGAAATCACTCTTTCTTGCACTCTAAGTGAGCAACACAATGTGCAATCACCTCTAGCTCAATTGAAGTATTTAGTTTTCAAAGTAGCCTATCTCCTACAGTGAATCTACATGGAATTTTCTTTACACCACATAGATTTCAGTGCTAGACCTTCTCAACTGACGTGAACCTGAGCTACATCTGGTCCATAGTATCCTCAAAGCTACAGAGAATTTTAACAGTGTAATACCTGGTTTATGGTGCACTCTGAAGTCCAGTTTTCAAGCCTCAGCACTAGAGTGGATAATTTCCCTCTCTAGGGGTGACATTTAACTTAAGTCTCAAACAGTAGTGATTGCATCAGAAAATAATCCTGTAACAGCTGTGCCATGAGAGACAAGTCTAGAGTGGATAGCGAGGGAGGTACAATGAATTCCTTCCTGGTAATGGTCTTATCCCTGATCACGTGAATTTTAATGTCCCCTATTTTAGCAAACATAAATACCATTGTTCATAAAATTATCATCTTGGTCATAAAATTACCATCCCCTTTTTAAAATTCAGCTGAAGTATTTGACTCAGTGACCCTCCATGACAGAAATCCCACAGGCTGATTACATGCTGTGTGAAGTATTATTCTCTCTCTTTTGTTTTACATTTACCTGTCATTAACTTCCAGTGACCCTGCTGTTGTTCTGGTGTTCTGAGACACTGTTAAAAAGATGGACTGGCTAGTTTTTGACTCTACCCTTCATAATCTTAAATGCTTTAATTAAATGCCTTCTAGTGTTTCTTTTTCACCACTAAATCATCCTAGCTCTTGCAACCCTCATTTGCAAATCCTTCTATAGTCCTAACTCCATTTTCTGGACTTCCACAATTTTAATATTCTTTTACTGTTAACATCCCAAACTGAATTTTGTGTTTTACATATTTATGCATATCTTGCTCGCTGCTCCAGAAGCAAATACTTTTTACTTGTAACATGGAATACAAATATTCATTTTTAATCACTTGACATAAAATCTGAGACTGATTTAACATTCCTTGACACTGATTACTTTTTCTATGATATGACTGGTCCTCAAATCAGGCATGGATGTACTGAATAAGGGGTACCAGACATGGTTTCCTTCCTCTCAGGATCTGTGTTATGTCCTCTAGGAAGCTGAGCAGGAGCTGGCTTGTTCTGCTGTGCTCTGGGGGTAGGGTGTTGTGTTTGGGAGCTGAGAACTGTCCACTTTATTTTTCTCTCCGTCATTTGCAAAATGGCACAATTAGGGAAATTCTACACTTTTACTTCCTGAAATGCTGGGAGGGAAGACTCTGCATCCCTTGCTTACACAGTTAGCCTTTCAAACACCGCAGCACTCTGTCTGTATCACTGTGACAAAAGCAGAACTCATTATGATCACTAATTTTCAGTTTTAGAGTCTATGCCCTTGACTAGACACTAAATGGATTTTAAGACCAAGACCAGATTTTCAAAGGCATTAAAATGCCTCAGAAGGCATATAAACAAATAGTGAGAGTCAGTTTCAAATTAAAAAAGCCCCCACAAATGCACAGCTATTATTCACAATTTCTGTTGATATGTAACTTCATGATAACACAGTTCTGTGGCAGTAACATATTTTTTAAGTGTGTAATAAACATTGAAAATATGCCAAAATGATGCCTACCACAGGATTTAAAAGCAATTGTTTATTTTATTCTGCTTGCTTTCGGATTTTTTGCTTCAAGCTTTGCTTTATGTCTCCAGTAAGTCCTCCAAAGCTTCCAGAGCAACACGGCTGTGATCTTCCTTGCAGAGAGCTAACGTGCTTAGCCGCACGCCTGTGGCACCCGTCAGGCACTGCATTGTACCCCAGTGGTGAAAGCCCTCCAATCCCACAGCATTCCAACAGCACAGAGCAGAGACACTCCCCCAGTGAGCCAGCAAAGCTTTTGCATCCCGATAGTTAAAATCAGGAGCACTGTCTGTGCACCAGCAGCTCACAGGGAACAGTGAGATGCTTTCTCTCTTACTCTTCAAACGACCCAAATGTAAACTGTCTGAACCACAGCAGTTGTCTTTGTGCGGATGAAATAGCAGGGCAAAGACGGACCCTATGAAATAGCTGTGGTTAGTGGCTTGTTAAGGGGGGTAAAGCAAGAAACTTGCTTTTAATCAATGTGATAATTGATGACATACGGCATCACAGTCTTGATTCCATTCTTCCTCTGCACAATACAGGTCTCAGTGCCCTCCCCCTTTTTGCTCCCAGCCAAAGCCCTTAGCAGGCGATCTGAAAATCTCTCTACTGTTTTTTTTTTTTTATTTACATCTATATCTGAAAACCAGTCATAAGTCTTCAAAAGAGACTAATTTAACTGGGGAAGGGCTGCTTAACAGCCACAGTTTGTTGAGGAGGCTGTGATAACACACACATGTCCTTGCTGTGTTTTCCTCTACTGGTCTGAGTCCACGCAGTGCTCTGTGATGGCACTGGCCAAAGGTAGCAAAAAGCTGAGTCAGGGATTCATGTGCTATGATTCTATATTCATATTTTCATGAACTGCTATGCAAGCAATATGAATGAAAATCATAGTTCGTTCTTCTGATCCTCTGCTTCCTTTTCATCTAAACTTTGGGTTCATAAAGCAAAGGCTGTGCTGGATATCCTTTGAGTGGCATTTATGTTGGCTTCTAAGAAAAGTTTTTCATCTCATATTTTGGCTTTTGTTGGTGACACAGACAATGCAAGGTATTTGCTCACAAAACTAGCCTAAAGATTTGCATTTTATGCAAAAAGTCCTGCAGATCTGTGATTTGTTGGTCTTTTTCAAAATGAGTGCTGAATATCACTGTTACAGCTGTTTTTCTCCTTCACATGTTTATCAGGGTTTATAATTTCCTTGTACTCATCCAACATCATTTTGGGAAAACTTTGTAAATGAAATGAACAATCTTTAAATCTGTTACAGCGAATCTTAGAGTTTTACTCCAAATTTTCGTGACCAAGGGAAAAAATTCTCTCATATTCTAATTTTCTCTTGCTCATTAGCAATGCCATCTATATTTCACCTTTACTTTATTTTATATTTAGGGATAATCTTCCTTTCACATTCTGCTATCAGTAAATTGGTTCCTTTAATTAGTTGTATTTGCATTTGTCAGCTACTGCTATGCCAAAGAGCTTCTCAGGGCAGTTTCTAAACAAGACATATAAATTTATTGCCCTATGTATGTGACAGTTTCTCTCTGTGGGATAACCAATGACATAAGAGTGCCCAGGCTGAACGTGGGCTGTCTTTCAGAAACCTCTTTCCTTCCTCCTCTTTCTACTTAACACAGAGATTTTTCCTTGACAAATATTCAGTTTACCAGCAGCAGTTGGGTTTGTTTTGCTTGGAATGGAGGTCTATGTGTAGGTAAATTCAGTTTAATTCAGCAATAAAACTACTTTGAAAAACTTTGTAGACCTCAGAAAGTTTCATAATATTGAAACGTAATCAAATGTTGCTACCATTTTTAAACTGAAACCCTAACATGTACTTATATAAACTCCTCATATGTTCATAAAATATGTCAACAGTTTCTGTTAGTCATCAGCCTTTAAGTAGTTCAGGGCCTGGATAGTTTCCTTACTAAAGCTCCCTGGGAACTGGGCTGTCTAAACTGGAGGTGTTAAAAAGTAGAAACCAGATGACAAATAGTCAATAACCCATATTCAGTAAAGTAGGCAATTATAAAAACACAAGATAACCACATCCAGAAAAGACCTGATTTCATTCTGATACCATGAGTAGGACTGCCACTCTAACAAATAGTTCTTATTTTGAGTGCCACATAATGATTGAAATTTTCCTCATAAACAATGGACTGCTCTTGCCTATAATTCATGATAAGTTTTTTGAGTAAACCCAAATAGAAACAAACATTCAAATGGAGACTATCATGATCTTCACATCATTTTTGTGCCCTACATACCAGGAGGTTGTGAATGTTTATTTACTACTGCCCACATAATGAGGTATTTAGAGAGGTAATGCCGTTGCTTTCCCAGTGTCTTGCCTCTGTCAAGAGTGATTTCTTGTATTTATACTGCTGAAACTAAAGGTATGGGATTAGACATTGACTTGCTGAACTCACCCAGCTTTTCCTCCTTTCATTTCAACTTAAATCTTCCAAGTATGTGCAACAGTCACCAGGTGTAATGTTTCTGCATCTATATAATCTATATACAGTTTTCATCTTTAATAATAAAAATTGTATGTGATAACAGAAAGCCAACCTGTTGTATATCATTACTACAAAAAATCTCCACTACAGCAAAAATGGTTCATGAGTCAAGTGAGTCAGAAAGGTAATTTACCTTTATTTATTATCACTCTGTCCAACAGGTTTTTGATACATTGAACCCTTTAGGGTTTTAATTAAACAACCTTCAGTGAGAAACTATAAGCCTTTGGCATTTTTCTCAAGATTCATCATGTCAAGGGTTAATCTGAATTTCAGTATATTATAGATTGCATGAAGTTTGAATGAAAGACTTTTGTGTTCAGGCAATAGGCCTGACTTTGTAACTTGCTAGCATGGATAGAAATGTTGCATGTTGGAGTTCACACTATGCAAATAAAGGTGGCTGTTTGGAAAGTACCAAGATCATTTTGAGGACACACGTCTACAAGGGAAGAATTTTAAAAAATTCAACTAAAGCACTTCTATCTCTGCAGCTCTGTGAAATACACAAACAGTAGTTCACAACAGTGAGTGATGTTTTCAATAATGACATACCATGCACACCTCTGGCCACTGGCAAGGTAAATTATTCTTCCTGTACACAAGCATGAGGCATCAGTTTGTTGGTCCAACAAGCCATAAATGTGAAGACTGGATGAGACATCACAGAATCAAGACACTGTGGTGAAATTATTATACAAGTCAGAGTGGATTGCAAGCTTTCACATTTCTTTTTAATGCAAAACCCTCACACATAAAATTATGTAAAATGTATATTAAAAACCAAACCAAAACCACTAAACCTTCAATAAATATTAACTGATATGTTGATTGCCTCGTGTGATGCCCAGTTTGACGCACAAGCTTATAAAAGGCAATCTCTAAACAGGTATGCAAAAGTTTGCTGAGGTACATTTCAAGCAATGTGGGAATAAGTATCACAAAAATGTTATGTCACTGCTCTTTAACTTAACAGGGAAATTCTATAGTAAATGACTAGATATTAATTCCCATAGCAAGTGCATTTCTGTAGAAACCATTGTATTATTACAGTGGCATACACAAAGGAAGTGGGTTACTGCTGGTCTGGCAGTGATAGCTACCCCTTAGGTGGTGTTACCATAAAGTCATTTTGACAGTTTTCTTAATAATAATTTTCTTTGAAAATTATGTGTGGCTTTTTCCTCACAACTTATATTGTATCTAATAAGATATCATTCTCTTCCTCCATTGAACATATACAATCATACTGTTTGAACTTTTCTCAAAATCCCACTCTATATCAAAAGTAATTTTTTTGAGTTCAGTATCAATCATACTTCATCATATATCCTGCTCTAGTTTTAATTCATTTCAGTGTGTGCCTATTCACACAAGGTGCTTTACTTTCTGACATTCTCTCCTATATTAATGAGTGATTGATTTTAAACCAAGTTCAAAATCCATTCAGACTCACAGGAATCTTTCCTTTTGAAGGTTTCAGATCATGCTTAATCCATGAGATAATTTTTAACATTTCTTTTGCTGTTCTTATGTCAGTGGACAAGCTGCTTCCAAGCAATTTGTTTGAAGAGATTGTGATCGGTCATTTAACAGCACTTTTCCTCTTGCATTCTGGGTCAGCCACATCACAGCACAGAAAGACAACAGTTGCCCTATTTCTGTGGCTATCTTGCACACCATTACCTCATGTAGACAAATGTGAAGTGTTTGATCTTCTCTGATCTTAAATAGAACCCAAAGGGCTGATGTAAAAAGGAATAATTGATGATTTACAAAAAAAAGAAGAAAAAAGACATTATAGAGATTTCAAAACAGTCCAAACTAGAAAATTACTTGTCTGCCAGGTGGGGTTTTTTTTTGGTTTTTTGTATGTTTTTGGTAGGAAATGTTGGATTCATATCTTTTGTGAGTAATTCAGAAGATATTTGGACAAACTCCACAGCCTTCTGCCACTTTTCCAGACCTGTCTGAACTTCTGATGAGAGGTGCCTAGATTGCAGATTTCAGTTCTATCCACCCAGCAGTATCATTTTTTCTTTAGATTATAGTATGACTCCAGTTCTGTTCCAAAGGTCAGTGCTAAGATCACACTTTGAAGAGAAATTCTACATATATGAATCTAAGACTATTGTCTTGACATTATACCTGGCTGGGACATAAAACATACAGATATCTTACCAAGCAGTATACAGCTTTTGTCAGTGTGAGGGATTTGGTGTAAATTTTGATCTTTATTTCCATTTAACCTTGTTGCTCACCCCCTCATCACATTCATAACAAGGCTTGGTTGAAGCTGTGCTTTTTTTTATCTCTATCTCTCAATATAAGCAGCTGCTTCATTACATTAGCATTCCAATGTGGCTTTTTATTCACATGCTCAAACAATACTTGTCTTTCTCCTGTTCTTCATAACCACTCACTTCTTCTCATTTTAATACTGCCCTCTTGAATTTCAGGAAGGCAGGTTGGGTTAGCACTGTGCAGGATTAACATAGCTATTGAGCTTCTGGGTCAAGAACAGTCCATGTCCAGCAGTTCTGAATGTGGATAGATGAAGATAAATGCTCAGAGCTTCCACATCTGATCTTGTTTCTTGGCCTACTAGAAGTGCCATGCAAGGAAATTGGGACCTGGAATAGAACTTTTGAGGAGAAAAGCTACAAATTCTGTTGTCAAGGAGGTGACTTGTAGTAAAATGGGTCTGAACTTTAGGGCTTTGACTGCTATTATAATGAAAAGACATAGTGTTCTGAAGTAATTATTAAAAGAGTAAACACTTCAGGCCTCAATTTAGCCTTGGAAAGTGAAAAAAAAATTCAAGAGAAGGGCAAAAGTAAAGTGTGACTGGATCTTTGGGATATGGAAATTTATCAGCATTATGTTCTTCATCTTCCAGAGTGAGACATCTGGAGTTCTGTCTTTATGGTGTGATTTCTCCCAATAATGTAGCAATTTGCATTTCCTGTTTGTGCTGTCTCACCCAAAAAAGCAATGACTAAAGTTTGAAAACAATCAAAAGATGTTTTTATTTAGTTGTACCTATCCATATTTACTTCAGGAAAATGTTCTGTCTGTGCCCGGTGGGGTTTTTTTCCCACCTGGCATTCAGACTTGGAGTTACAAAAGTTCTGACATTATTATTTTCAAGTGAAGTCCGGAGATCACCCAAGGATCACCAGTATCACCCATGATCCAGCCTTACTGAACCTCAAGCTTGAAATCAGCCCAGCAGAACTGGTTGTGGTTGTGGTCAGCTAAGGTAGACTCTGGCCATGCTCTGGTTTTATCATACTGAGCAGATGGCTGGAATGCAGCTTGTTCATACTGGTGAAAAGCCTCAGGCTCAGCACTCCAGCTTCTAGCTCAGCTTCCTTCCTCCCCTTCAAATGGCCCAGCTCTACAGACAAAAATTCTTCTCATACTGTGTTTCTGATAGATCACAGCTACAACAAATAAAAGCAAATTCTTTGAATACAGTAGAAAAAGACTAGAGAACAATATAAATTATTTCACCAGTTCACAACAATTATTTGAACAGGATAGGCATCTTCTGTTCACTGGGCTTAGGGCATGTCCCAGTGAAAGAATTGCCATTGAATTCAATGTAAAAAGAAGTAAGCTCTGCTCTTTAAAGCTATCATCCTATTAAGACAAATAAGAAACACAATCAAAGCTTTCCCGCTGCCATTTTCTCACTGTCTTTGAACACAGCCTCAGCATGGCATTGTTTTAACAGTGAAGGCCAGACTTACATTTATAAAGAAGTTTCAGGTGATTTTTCTTTTCATATGAAAGAGAATACTATAGAGAATTTTAATAAAAATTACAAGAAAAATATAATCCTAAACTTTGTTGCCTCAAATTTTCTTCTAATCTTTGGGTTCCCTCTGTAGCCTCAACTAATAGTAATAATAACAAGGCTTAGAAATTATATCTTTGTTGCAGAGGTTAAAATCCCAAAAAAACTATGCAGTATTTTATAAAAACCTTTGAGCTGGAATATGTACGGAACAGCTGTGTCATAATATTCCTATCTGAAATTTCTCTTATTATATGCTGGGGTTTCAGAATAATCTTTGACCTTTAGCTTATAAAGCACTTGGAAGCCTTTTGTAAAAGCAGGTGCTTTGGGATGATATTTTTTGTTTAACATGTTAAATTGTTTTTAAGATAAGTCAGATATGACTCTTTTCCCCCACTAAAACCCCAAATCCAGGTAATTCAGTAAGTAGACACCAATAGACTGAATTTTACTAATCTTGGATGATTTTGAAATTTGTCTTAGTCTTTCAAGCAAAACATGGTCTCATTCAATCTTTCTCCAACATTTATTCTAACTAAATGCTAACTTGGGAATTTTGCTTTCAGGGCAGTTTTTGAGCTACAGACTAAAAAAGTATCAGTAGAATGCATAAAAAGTGGCTGGAGAACCTCACAAATTCTCTTCCTTGGAGAAATGCCTAAAATATTGGGCTATAGCTGTGCTCCTCCTTCCAGGAAACTTAAATATGGGTCTCCAGATCTAAAAGAAAGCTGAATATGAGGAGGCAAGGGATTACTCAGCCATGCCTAAATGGACAGAGGTCTGCAGGTCTGAGCAGCAGAGCAGAGCTCTTCCGATTTTGGCAGTGTGGCTTAATTTAAGCACATGTTTTTGTGCATGAAGAGGTAGGAAGCTACATTTTTAAGGGATCAGCTCTGATCTATAACTTTCTTTGGGGCTCCAGGAAATTACAATCTATGTAGAGAAATGCCACTTACGAAAATCTTGATCAAATTAGTCAATTAATACAGATGTGGGACAGTTAAAATGCAGAAAGCTTTGATAAAAATAAAGTGGAGTGTATGTATGGCAAAAGTTGAGAAGACCTAAGAATGCTTGTCTAGATTCAACACAATATTTTTAGGAATAATCAGAAGCAGGTCTTGGAAAAGGTGAGTTGAGACCTTACAGTTTTCACTGAAGCCATCATGGATTTGGAGGTGTTCAAGAACTCCTGGGACCAGACCCTTTGTATAAGTTACTCTTCTCATGCTTCTCATTTAAAGGGAGATCTGGAATAAATTAAGGTTCAGAGAGTTTTGAAAAAAAAAACTAGATTGGCACACTGGTACTGCATTAAAATTGGGAGTCTACAATGAGACAAAGAACTGCAGTCTGGCACTACAGGGAGATGGAGGATACGAAGAAGTCCAGTAAAAAGAAGCAGCTCCAATATGTACATTTTCAACAGAGAATGTGTGTTCTAATGAATAGAAGAATATCTATAGGGATTTTTCTGATCTGTGCTTCATTACTCATATTCCCTCCTCAGATTTCACCCATATTGACAATAAATTTAGTTGGAAGACCAAAGAGTCTTGTATTTGTTAAAGTTTCATGCCATCATCAACATATTCTTCTCTAAGACTTAAGTTACTTCTCCCCACTGCAAATAAGAGTTTCCATACTTTCAATACCTTGAGGGAGTTTGAAAATTACTAATTGATGTTTTTTCCCTGCTTTAAATCACTACTGTATCTTGGACTTAGAAATGTATGGCTAAGTCAGCCAGTCAGCAAGTGAGGAATTAGTCTCCCCAGCGCCAACAGTAAATTCTCCAGTTTGCTCAGCAACCAGTTGAACAAGCTCCTCAATATTTAACCATGTCAATTGTAAACAGGCAGATCCTTTGCCCATGTTGTTTTCTCAGGAGAACCTAAACCTTCCTTGTCAAAATATGTGTTACAATGGACATTCATCTGCCTCCCTCCTAATGATGAAGTTTTTCACACTGTGTAAGGCAACACCTGCTGCCATGCATCCATTAAAACCCCATCCATAGAGTCATGTACGGAACAGGGTGGCTGGCTAGGAGTTGCAAACTTCTAAGGAACTTGTTTGTTGTGATGTGGGCTTTTTTTCCCCTCTCTTGAGTGTTGGATGCATAATATTTCCAGGTAACTCTGACTACTGTGTGATATTTAATCACCTCCACTGCCTCCCAGTAATCACTTTTATTGCATTATGCTAGTCAGCATATTCCGTGCACTTTAATATACATGAGGTTGAGGGAGGAATATTTTTAACTGAAAGCATTACAGAAAATTTTGCATTTATTGATTTCTCTTAAAAAAAAAAAGCAAACTGTTATTCTTAGAAAATCGATGGAAATGATTGCTGTGGCCATATTTGTTCAAACAAACAAATAATACAGTATAATGACAACGCTATCTCTCATTTCCACATTTCACCTGGAGAAGGAAAACATTTGATCTGGAAAGCCTGTGTACTATTTCAGTCCACAGGAATATCTTTTATTCATGTGTATTAAAAAAATATGCAAAGAGTTTGTACAAGCTGGATAGGGGGAAAAAAAGTTTGACAAAAATAAAACAAATTCATCCAAACAAGCATTTCAGATTTGAGACTTCTGGGGCCAACCTGGCAGAAGCAGACTTGCTATCCTTCTTTGGATATATGCTAGAAATTTTATATGTATAATTTTTCACAAATAAATTTTTGCATTCCAGACAAAGCTTTTCATGGGAAAAACTATGCCATGCATATAGAGCAACCCTCACACAGCTGATGATTGCAAATCATCCATTCTCAGTGTTTACCTATTAAAAACTATGGAAATAAAGGAATAAAAGGAACTTATCAATTCAGATCAGGTAGCTCCTCTGGCTTCCTATAACACTCTACATGCTTTTTCTGAGCTTTGTGAACACAGGAATCACTCATTCAAAACTCTGTTCGCAGAATGAAAATCACAATCAAAATGTAATTATTGGTATAAAAACAAGAATCTGCTTCATTGCAACACATTTCCTTATCTGAGAATGTGCATGTCTCACGATGCATTGCATCGCAGCACAACTAGCTCAACATGTCACTGTTACACGGCCACCAATTAAGAAGGATTCTTGGCATGAATGATGTTCTGCCTGAGGCCAGGTCACTGTCTGATGTAAAAGATTGGAGCTTCGGGGCACTGGCGGTTCTGATCCTCTATTCTGTACAAACTGAACGAGCTGATCATTACAGAAACCTTGTGAGCCAAGGCGCTGTTATCATCTCCATTTTACATATGGGGATTGAGGTGCAGTCAAAAGATTTCTTTGAATGTTCACAATGAGAAATCTAGAGTCTGATTTTTTGTCTGAGGGTTTAAATTTTTTCACTACTTTACACATTCCCAGCACAGTTCTCACTGACTTAAACTTGGCTTACCTGCAGTTACACTCGATATTACCAGCAAGCCCATTTGTGGTGTCAACAGAGTATTATAACAGCAACATATCCCTGATCATAAACCACAGATGCAGGAATAAGCTTTCTTTCTCTTTGGAGAGAAAAAAAAAAAAAAGTCTTCTATTTTTAAACAATAAAATGATTTTGATGCATCTTTTAACTAACCAAAAGTAGCATCTTGACAATTTTAATGGACTAATTATACACTGATGGTCATCTAGAAATGTGCTCATTTTCAGGTCGTTATGTCCTGACAACTCTAAGAGTTATCAGCTGGAAAATTGGCATGCAAACACAGAATTTCAATCACTAAAACCCTACAGGACTGGATTTGACTATCCTGAGGTTCTTCCTGCAGAGTCAAGGGAGATAAAAAGTTTTTGATTCTCTAGGTGTAAGATCCAGTCTGTGTCCTGATTAGTTCTGCTAAAGCGAAACCCTTTCCAATATATTAAAATGCACAATCAGAGCCCTGAGAATCTCAGAGATTAACAGTAGTTCACAAGGGTTCATACTGACCTTTGTTTCAGTCTCAATTTGCATGAATTTGCAACGTCTGCATTTTGCTTTGTGTTTCTGGTTGGAAACCTTGAATCCCCTTGCCAGAGCCTGGAGATGGTGAGTGTGCTCATCTTAACCCCACTGTGGCATTCACAGCATAGCTGCCAGTGTCACTTATGCATTAAACCAGTCCTGACAAACAATATTGCTTTAAGCCTCGTGACAGTGCTCTTCTCATGAAATATAGCACCTGTGAGGGCTCAAGCCGACCCTTCTGGCTTTGTGTCTGCCTATTAGGTCTGGTACAGAAATGGCCCCTAACAAGTTCCAAGGCAGCTCCTGGTTCGTAACAGCTTTATGGTCCTATCTGCAATATTCCCATCTGCCTCACCAAAATGTCTCCACCACCTCCAGGAAGAAAAATGAGTTTGCAGAGATAACCCTTGTGAGACACAGGCATTTTCATTCATGTTCTTCTACCAAAGCACCTGCCTGCAGGTGACAGCTGCTTTCCAGTTTACTATAGCAAATACAGAAGGCAGGGGAGGGCTCTTGTACATCCTGACCAATAGAGGCTTTGCATCATTGTCTCCTGATTCTGCCTGTGTGCAGCATCCTTTCATGACCCATTCAGGCAGAACTTGGCAACCTTTATATTCGATACAACCTTCAAACCACAATAATTTCTTCAGAGGGGAAACAGGACACAGAGAAAACTCCCAGTGAGTGTCAACAGTGAATCTGGGGCTCACAAGACTGTCCTGTCTGGGTCTTCCTCAATAGTTTGGTGTGTGACTAAAAATGCCCACCTTTGTCTCACATGGCCACTCGTGGCCACAAATGGCTTCAAGCACAGGGGTCACAGAGCAAGACAGAGATGGTGGCAGTGGCTGAGACAAGTCTTGTTATGTCATGTCCTTTCCAGCAAAGTCTTGAGAAGCTGGGGAGAAGGGCAAACATGTTGAGAAGAAAGGCAGTAAAGGGAAGAAACCTCACCAATAAGGAATAAATAGGATTTTACAGATCAGAAAGAAAAAAGGTAAGGGTCATGAGAAGTGTGGACAGCAGAGCCCTTCATTTCTACATGTTGCTACAGCCCTTTTTTCTCCTAGTAACTGCCTGTCACCATAGAGTGGCAAGGTAGGGTTGCTTCAAAAATGAGAAACACCTCTAAATCTCTTTGAGTCTGTTAATTGTGTAATATAGATTACAGTAGCCAGAAATAAAATGTTGATTTAGATGTTTGCAAAATAAAATAGTTGGGATTTTTTTCATCCACAACTCTTAGAATGAAATTCAATAATATTGCTGCAGTAAAGTCACATCATGAGTTCTCATTCACTCCCAAACACATCATAAAACCACAACTTGAGTTGGCGTCACTCAGCAAAACCAACCTCCTTCGTGAGCTGGAGTGGTAGTGAGAAGCAGTGTGTGTAGGTCTGTGAGGGGCAAAATAGGACATGGTGGCACAGAAGGAGATGCTTTTTAGTTCCTGACTACAGTACCCTTGGCACTAGCAGTTCTCTGATTCCCAAATACATTAGAATTCACCCACAAATTTGGAAAGATGAAAAAAGAGGAATGGAAAAAGTAATCTAATACAGTCTGATATTCTTTTCCATGTTACATTATCCTGCCAACCAATGCCATCAATCACAGTTTTTAAGAAGCATGATGACATTCTAAATGGTCTATGAATATTACTTTGAAATTGAGACTAATTCTCTGGATGAATTTTAACTTTGCTTTCCACCTCCTCTACTCTTTTTTAGAGAGAGTTCTCTCTCTCTCTCTCTGTCTCCCCCTCCCTCACTCTTACTCAGGATTTCCATGTCCGCTGACATCTCAGACTGCTGCAATTAAACTGGTGAAATACTAGGTAGAGGTACTATAAGAATGTTTCTGAATGGTATTTTAAACCTCTATTGGAAGGTATTTTAGGCTGAATGAAAGATATAAGTGACCACAAAGCTACCTGGCAATATTTTTTGCTACTCTCCAGTAATTTTGAACCATCAATTAATATAAAGCTTCTGAAAGCAAGATTTTAATTGAACTATGTAAAAGGCACATGACTTATGCCTGGTATATGACACCACTCCAAATTAAATCCAAACCCAAAGAGCCCAAATCCAGGATGGAGGGCTTGCCTGTCAGCTTCTGTAAGCCCTCTGCCTTCCCATAAACTAAATATAGATGTCGAGGTGGTTTGGGCATACAGATCTCTCTACACATATTTGCAAGATAGACACACAGATTTATAAAGTATGATTTTAAGAAGGGTGGGCACTTTCAATGATCAGTCTTTGACTTTGGATGCCTTGAAGCTAACTCACTTGCTGAATAGATTTTTCATATGAGCATGACATGACAGGACAGAGTTTGCAAATTTTGTGTGCACAATCTGCAAATTGTTTGAACCACAAAGCATTTTACTGAGCAGGCAGTCTAATGGCTGGGTTGCTTTCTAAGGGCAGATATGCAGAAGGAATTTTCCCCTTTTGACACTGAGCAAATACAGAACTATGTAACTTACTTTATTGCAAACTACAGCCAGAGAGGATTTTGTAGTATTTGCAGTCTGCCTGGGTGAGTGATAAGCTAACCCATTTCATAATTTTAAGCCTCACCTTTCTGCAGAGTTGCAGTGTGATCCATCCTTCTCTCCTGAGGGAGGATGCCAGGCAGCACCTTTTCTCAGATATGACCTCTGTAGGCACACATTCCTGTAGTGGTCACAGTTTGCCCCATATCACTCTTCTTTGCATGTGGAGTCATTAGTTTTGATGGAGGGCAGCAATTTTTCCCACAGATGCTCATGGACAGCCCATGCACTCGCATGTGTTTCTTTCAGGCAAATATTTGAGATATACTGTCCTTCCCAGTCACTAGTCAACTTTTAAAGATGCCTGTCTTTGTTAAATCTAAATCTATTTTATCTGAGTGTACTGTCAGATACCAACAGATGATAGGCCATTTTTTAACATTTAATTTTGGGTTGACTTTTGTAACCTGTACTTAGACATTTTAAGGTTACAAATTTAAATTTGTAAATACTTATTTGGGAACAGCAAAAAGTATATTATTCCTGGGCTTCAAATCTGTAGTAATTATTTGCACTACCTGAAGGACTGAGTGTTGGAGGTCAGTGTATATAATTAGGGAGCATATAATCCCTCTGGCCTTCACTATCCCTTAAGAGGGTGCAAACTGGGAAGATCTACTGAGAGCCTTGAATTGTTATTATTTAGCCAATAACTGAGCCATGAAGTCCCAAGTGAAATTAAACCCTAACTTTATTATAGACTGTAAGTGCAACAAGGCAGTTGCTCTCTGAAGAATGCCCCTGTTGAAATATATGAGGGAAGAAAGGGAGGTGTACAGGCAGGCATAGAAGATAAAGAGCCTTTCTCAAGGGATGCCTAAATTTTCTGAGGCTTGGCACAGTCTTGTTCACTGGGCAATGCTGCCTCTTCAGTCACATTGCCACTCTACATCAGTGCAAGGCTTGATCTCTTGAATCTGTTTCTAGTCCCTCTTTATATTAGTGCTGGGAAACTGAAGTTCCCAATTAAGTTGGTGGGAGTTGAGGGAAGGGAACATCTAGGCAGGATCCTGGGGTTACAGCATAAACCAGGCTGGCATGGGCCTCAGTAGGTCTCTAGTGCAACCTGCTGCTCAGAGTAAGCCTTTTGTGAGACCAAGTTGTTCAGTGCTTTGTCCATTTTTTGTCTTGAAAAGCTCCAAGGTAGGCAACTGTACAACCTGTCCAGACAGCCTCTTCCACTGCCTGGCTGTCCTCGTAGAGAAGTTAGTTCCAATATTCATCTGGAGCTGCTGTTTTCATATAAATTTCATTTGGTAACAAAGATGAAAAATTAAGAATAAGAAACGCTGAAAGTAGTTTCCTTAAGTATTTCAGAATTTGAGTCTTTTTAAGGCTAAATTCATGAAAGAATAGAACATGTGACTTGGGACACACCTAACACAATGGGGAGATTGTACATGTTCACGTGCATGTGCCTGGAGAAAGTGGGGACAGACACATGCACAGTATTTAATTAATATTAAATACTTACTGCACTCAGCAGGGTGCAGAAATGCCAGAACTCTGCAGGACTAAACTAGCTAAACTAAACTCTGTGGGACCAGAGGAGTTTCAGAGGTAGCAACCTACCATCCTGCCTGAAAGGCAGAATTTAGTACCTCAGATGCATCCTGAAGGTAGTGTGACCATGCAGATCCCAGGCACTGAGAAAGCATCTCTGAATTTAGGATTGTATCTAAAGCTGTCACTGGGCTCAGCTTCACTGGGAAAAGTACTCCCTCCTTTTACAGTGTACTTGAATTGCAAAATTCAGTGATACAAGCATCCCTAAGAGACGAGCATGAAACATGGCTACCAAAGGTGGCTTAAGGAATATTTAAATCACAGAAGCAACACCCAGAGCACTCAAGAGCACAAAGCCTGTGCTGAATCATGCAAGAAAAGGTTTGAAGCCTGGCTTCCCCACACCACAGAATAACCCCTCTGAACTGGCCTCACTGGCAGAAGTGTATGTCTTGTGGTTAGTACTTGAATCTTATTATGAGAGTACCCTTGCATTTCCTAAGTCTTTTTAATTCAATTTAAAATACAACAAATTGAACTGAAACATTTTGTTCCAGACTGAAGAAACCTTTTGTCTCAACCAGAAATACTGTTATGCAAACCAAATAGAATCCTGAAAATGAGAATTTCAGAATGCTCCAAAACAACAGAGCATGTACATGTGAGCTGAGATGAATTTTTGTGTAACAGCCAAAGCACTGAAAAATCAGTTAATTTCACAGACTTTAGCCTCTGTCTCCTTGAAACATAAATTAACTGCAGATCAAAGGACAGTATTGAAAAGTATTAGTCCCAAAATAAGCTTTCAAGAATATATGGCTATGCCAAAAACATTAGCTATAGTGGGCATTACTTAGCCCACACTGTAAATGAAATATGTGCAGGTACACCAGATAGCAGTAAAATATAGAAACATGAGGACTAGATTAGTATTAATGAGAGGTCTAACCTTTTAATTCTTTATTTCTCTAGTTAACCACTCTGTGCATTAATGGCAATGGAATATTTTATGATCATCATCTACTACCTATGCTCACTTAATGCACTCATCATTCTTTCATCTAAAGGTAATTGTTTTCATACACATGTGGTTTGCTGGGTGTTGAAATGACAGTCAAGCAACACCGATTTCCCTCTCCCTGATTTTATTCCCCTTTGTGAGATTAAAACCAGGAAACTGGGTTGTTGTTTCAGGGCAAATCCAGAGCATTACATTTTCTGACAGCTTGTGTCCTATGCCTCTTACACCGGGGCCCACGGAGCCTATACAGCCCAGTGAGGGGTCTGAGGGGGAGCAGGAGTCACTGTCTGGCTGCTCTAGGGTGGCACTTTGCATGCAGGGACAGAGCTTGACATCTCTGCTCTCAGAAGAGTGAGAGGATTTTTAGGGCTCCTGGTTTGAATGGCAGCCATCTGTTTTTGACATCACTGGAGAGTATTCAGAATCTCTTTGCCCATTATCATCACATCATCACCTGAACAGGGGGCTTGCACTGGTCCCTTTTAGCTGATCACAGCCCCCTGATCCATGTCTCCATCCTGTTTTGTGTAATGCATCAGGAGATGCAGGTCTGTTTTGAAAGACAGAACTTACTATAGTAAATGAGAAATTGTTTAAAATACTATTTATTACAGCTAATATTATGAAATAGCAAACATAACCACACAGCCTGAGATTCTGGGAGCCCTGAGTGGTGCAAGACTGAACAGCACTCTGTTCCTCACACAGCATGCTTTGCAGATCCAGAGAAATTATGGATGACCCATGCCTGGAATTGTTTAAGGCCAGGTTGGATGGAGCTCTGAGCAACCTGTTCTAGTGGAAGGTGTCTGTGTCCATGGCAGGGGGGTTGGAATGAGGTGATCTTTAAGATCCCTTCCAATCCAAATAATTCTGTGATTACAAAGTTTCTCAGGTTTTGGTTTTTCAAGTTACTATAGGATTTTCTTAGAAGGAAATGACTCTATTTGTCATTTTTGCAGTCAAAAATAAAGGTGTTTCCCACGAGAACTTCTTGCTGCACTGGTAGATAAAAGCAAGGCCAGGCAGGTGCTGAGGGGGCCAGTACCCAACGGAGCTGCCCACAGGTTCCTGTGGCACAGGGCTCTGGTGGGGGCTGGCATGCAGCCAGGGATTTGGGCAGCAAAGACCCTCAGCCAGGCCTGGGGACCATGCTGCCAGTGCCTGGGCTCACTCAGGCCAGCTGTGCTGTGGATCACTGGCTCGTCCATGTACAATGGCCCTCCTGTCAGGATCACTGCTCCTTCCTGTTTGCCCCCCTCAGGCTGGATGAAGCTGCAATGCCCAAACGCTATTGCCTGTATAAGGCAATTTTCTTCTTTCTTTATTTTTTTTTACTTTTTCGTTGTTTTTTTTCCTTTTAATACACTGAGACCAGCCCCTCCACACATACACTTTCTTTAAACCCTAATATCTGCCCTCTCTCCCACCGACTGCATTTCAAGGCACCACTAAAAGAGGCAGTGCCTTTTTAACAGGTGTTGGGTGGCTTTTGCTCTCCTCTGCACCTAGGAAAAGCTGCAAGCACTCTGGCCTTCTGCTAATGCAAAGCCCACAAGGACTCTCAGAGCAGCAACACAGAGCTGCTCAGTAAACTGCAGATTAAGAGCCTAAATGCTGCCAGGCATTTGCCAAGGCCCTCTTATTCTTCATGAAAACAGATTAGAACAAACTGAGCAGTAAGGAATAGTGGACTTTATGATTGCTGAGGCAATACAGATGTTAACTGCCACACTGTTTTCTTTTTCTAACCAATTTGTGATACCCAGCATAATAGCACTTCTAGCACTTTGCCGTACTTTTGAGGTTAACGACCAGTGAGATGATAGGAAGTGATAAAAGTACAAGTATGTAAGAGCAGCAGCACTGAATATCCTTCCTTTACCAGACTGTGTGCAACCCTCCTCATACCTTTCCCACGGACCTCTTGAGAAGAGTTTGCTGTGCAAACCTGCAAGATGTTCACACAGTATGAATAAGTCAGTTAAACTTCAGGGTGTGTTATTTTTGCAGTTACTTACAAAGAAAACTCTAGGGTCTTTTTATTTTTTTTAAATAGCACATCACACATAAGAATCACCAATTAAAGTGCAGCAGAAAAAAAAAAGGATAAATTACAGAAAAAGTTTCTCTTCACAGAAGAGCTATTTTTGGATATCACCATCCAAGTTTTGCATCATAGACCAAAAAAAATAAAACTATTTAATATTTTACCATCAGACCTTGGACTTTGAAATAAACTAGTAACATTTCCCTAACACAAGTAAAAAAAAAGACTATTCATGAATGTTTTTTTAGGACTGCATAATTAACAGTGTACAAATACTTGAGAGATGCATTTGCAATAGAGTTTTGGTGAACGGTCTAATGCAGATTAAAAAAAATAAACAAGACAGAGAAAAAAAGAAAAAAAAAGACTGTATTTAAACTTCTGTCAACAATATATATATAAATATATAAATATGTACCTATATACCCAGCAATTTCCTGAAATTTAGAGGGGAAGTTCCAAAGTTAAGGAAGCAAAAATATCCATGTGTAAGGTTAAACAAATACAGAGTATGCAAATTTTACAATGATTTTAATAAAAGCAACAAATTGTCAGGCATTCATCATGGACTTTGTGTAATTATTACACTGTTTTTTCCCCTATTTATGCTCACGGTGGGGTACTGGGTAGTACTGTTTCTAAATGAAGAATTTGTTCTTACCTCCAGATGTCAGGTGTATAAAGGAGTGTAATAAGCATGACTGCACTGCATCCAAGCTCTGAGTTCAAAACTAGAGAGCAATGGGTCAGGAGTTATTATTTGGGTAATGCTGGGCAGTTCTAAGGCACGACTGTCATTAAAGCACAACACACCCAGTCTTTCAAGGAATTCATAAAAGAAGCTTATTAACTTCTCCAAATTAATTAAGTCATGCAAGTCTGCCTGCCTGATATCTTCAGAAGTATTTGTATACTTTTTTATTACAAATGTACATTGCTGTGTGTTACAACAATTTACAATCCAGAGAGTGAAATATGGAAAACTCCTGGAAAGTCTCCACCAGCTCCTGCAATCAGGGCACTTCCAGGATTGTCAAACAAATGAAAACTGTCCTGATTTCCGTCAGCCTAAAGAAGCCGATGTCAGTCTCACAGTTGGGTGCTTCTCTGGCTATTACACTTCCACCCTGTCATCAGGATGAGATTGTTAAAATGTGAAGTTCTCTCTATGTCTGTATTAGCAGTTTCAGTAGGGCTAGAATTTTCTTTTATAGAAGCTTCACTACCTATTATGACAACCAAAAATATTTTAATGAAACCTCTTAAAGGCAGATTAAAAAGCATAAGTTTTTTTCAGGCCACTTGTGGAAATTAACTTCTTAGCCTGCTGATTTGCTGTCACAGTTTCTCCCATGGTTAATAAAGGGCTAACAAGTCCTTTCACTCCGAGAATAATTGTATGTGCTATTGCTGGTTATGCCTTTATCTTTAAAATAAATGTTTCTCCATTTATTTTAAAGCGAAAAGAGGAGAGAATAAAAAAGGAAAGAGAGAAAGAAAGAAAAAGAAAGAAAGCAAGCAAGCAAGCAAGCAAGCAAGCAAGCAAGCAAGCAAGCAAGCAAGCAAGCAAGCAAGCAAGCAAGCAAGCAAGCAAGCAAGCAAGCAAGCAAGCAAGCAAGCCTTTTTGCTGCAATTCCTTCTCCTCAACATGTTTGCCAAAGTTTCCGAGTGATGCATTTCATGGTGACATGTCACATGTTGTGTCAGTCATACTGTATTACACTAGCAGACGTGACTGACAAAGCCCAAAGTGACAGCACAATACAACACATCATTGAGGAAATTAGAAAAAAAAAATGTTTCCCCGAAGTATAATGAAAAGAATGCTTTTAAATATTCCTCCTAATTGTTCTATCTTTGCCTGCTAAATTCTGCAGGACTGGTGAGCCTTTTTTAAATCAGGTGCAGGAAATGCTGTAGTTTTATTTAAGTTTGAGTGTCTGGGAAGTGGATAAAACAATGAGTGTGTTAGTCAGGGTGGAGATTAGAACTTTACGAAACTGTTCTTTCACACAGTTGAGTTTGTGGCTGGCCTGACACACACAGGTAAGTTGTATATTCTCCTACAATTTGGTCATATTTCACCTCTTTTCTCTAGCCATTTCATGAAAGGTGGGCTGTCCTAAGGTACTGTGGACAAATGTGCTCTCCCACCATCCTAGTTTTAAGCTGCCCAAATACAGTGTATTGTACCTCGGCCTCTGTTTCGTTCCACACTGCAAAATAGCTGCTCAGCTTTTGCACAGCTGTGAGCACAGGAAAACTGAGCCTGTACTTTTGTTCTGTTATCTCGGTTAAATTCATCTCTGTGACCAAACTTTGCTGCTTTTGTCTCATTTAAAAGACGTGCTTAGTTGCAACATAAAACAGGCCTGTAACAAAGACCTGAGTTAACTTAAGTATTTCTGGTAGAGGACTGTTGATTTTTTCTAAGCCAGACCATATTGTAGAAATTAAGACTGGAGAAACCGAGACAGGTGATGGTTAACATTCACCAGTCCCTGTATTATTTTGGCACTGCTCCAGACCCATACCCTTGCCTAGGACTTTACCTGACTGTTGTAGCATAGGTAGACAAGTCAGGGTTATGTTAATCAAAAGATGATGTCTCTCGCAAGAAAAGTCCGAGCTGAAAATGATGTAGCTAAGTGGGAACAAAAGAAGGATGGACACTTTTCCACTTGATTGAAGTCTGATTATTGTTGACAGAGATTAAATCTTAATTTAACAGGGTTAATTTAAATTGACAAATGTAACCTTTAAACTGAAATAACAGGGGGCTTTGGCTGAATACAATCAGTTAAAGTAACACCATTTCAGTTGGGACTTATGCTCTAATATATTTCTATTATGTAACGAATTACATAAAGTGAATTGCCATACTGCTAGGCCCCACTAAATGCAAGTGAATGAGATATTTGTTCAAGATGCAGTTGTGTCCAAGTCCATATCCATACCTCTAAGCAAACATCATGTACATGGCTTGGCTGAGCTGACACACATTAACATTAACATGTTAAGCTATAATCACTTAACCATGTGTCCGAGGTTTCAAAAGAAGTATTTTCCTGTATGAAGGCTCGATTTATACCACATTTAAGCCAGGTAAATTGTACAAACAGGGTTTACTGGAGAGCAATGTAGTAGATCACATCAATGAGAATTTCAGATGGTCAAATTTGAACAAGTCAGGTCTGTCAGCTCTTGAACTTTTACAAAAGATCATATGGTTCAAAGCATAATCTGCAGTCAAACTTGATCCATTATGTACATACAAAAATTACCTTACTTTTATATGTGTTTAAACACTTTGTTTCTTTATGTTGCTCCTTGCTGCTTTCTGTTGTACTAGACTCTTAGACTATGATTTATTTTAGCTACTGGGACCTTATGGGGCAGGCAAAGCACAGAGGATTTAAGGATGCTGTAGAAAAGGCTCATCCATTTCCCAAATCAGCCAGGAATGAAACATAATGCAGGAATATTCCTTTTGTTCTTGCATCTTCTGCTGATTTACTGAGCTGGGGCAGTGGACCTAACATTTATACATAGGTATTATGATCTCTTTAGACACAGCTAAGCTTTTTGATGCACATTGCAAGTAATGTGTGGGATATTGAAGGATTAAGATGTAACATTCAGGTGCCTGAAATTGATGTGGTCAGCTGCCCAGTCTTAATTCTACATGTCCTACTTAATCTGTGTGAACATGTGAAAAGCTCATTCTCCCAATTCTTGCTGAAAACCACTCTTGCTCAGGTTTCACCGAGAGGAATTATCACTGACAACTTTGCTTGCAAACATCTGGCCCAAAGTTTTATGTTAGAGGTGTGTTTTATTATGAAAATATGTTGTCCTCTGGTTTATAACAGGAACTAATAAGCACCAGATATAGCACATGTCTCCTAAGCAAGACAGGTTCTTTTTTGGCATACAGAGCCTCTCCCTTCTATCAGCATCTTAAACACAGAGAGTTTGCAGTCTTTCATTTATTGTGCTGGACGAAGCCCACACAGGCTAAAGTACCAGTGAAGTCGTTAAGAGGTGCATGAATTCAGGGGGAAAAAGGGGAGAGAAGAAAAGGAAAGCTGCTTCAGAAGACCTTTCCTTTCAAGTAGTCCCTGTTCCTTGTCAAAAGCTTTTGGATGTATGGCCTATTCCAAAATCTTTTCGTGGATTTTGCATACAAATTCTGCAGAGAGCAGAGGGAGAGGGGAGGAGGGTCAACACAGCAGGCCCTAAGATGTTAGGATGAATCTAAAGTTCCATTGAAACATTTTGCCTGTCTAAAATAGGATTTTTATTTTTTCAAACTACAGAGGAATAGATGGATATTAAAAAAATACCTACTGCTTCCTTTTTCTTGTCACTCTCTGCAAAGAACCTGCATGACCATAGGTTGACATGTGACAGAAAATTAGCATTGGGCAGACTTAAAATGTTTGCAATGTGAGCCTAAAACTTTACGTGTTTACGCAAACTTCTTTGGTCTAGAAACAAGCTTGACAGAGAAGCTTTACTCTTAGGAGGTTCTTGCCACGACCCGATTGTCAAGGAGTCTGAAATGTTGCAAGAATAAAGTGCTTTGTGATGTTTCTGTGATTAAGCTTCTCAGTTTTGTTTGGACTGGGGCCGTGCACATCAGCGTAGCTCTAATGACATCAGCTCAGGATCTGCCTCATAAAATTCAAAGGGAAGTTAAAATAAGTCGGCATCAATGTGGTTCAGTCCTTTTTTCGTCTTCAAGGAGTGATCACTCTAATCAGATGCTTGTGCTGATCATAGAACAAGCATGTAGTTAAACCCCTTGATCCAAATACCTCATAAATTCATTAAAGTGCTGATCTGTGTCACCTGAGCCACATTGGCCACGTTGGCCATTGGCCACCATGGTTTTATCCATATCATATGACTGTGCCAGGGTTCATGGTGACTGTTTTTTCAGTTTTTGTTTGCTAGCTAACCATTCCCAGTTTCACTTTACATAATTTCTAAAATCTAAAAAATTAATTAATTTGAAAAGAAATACTTTCCTTCATCTTATACTATACTCTGAATGCCATGACTGTGACTTCATACTGACTAAGAACCTTACTTGTTTTCCCAGCTGCTGGACTATTTGGGAACACCACTGAGGAAAACAGTTGGGGGTCCTCTGGAAGAAGCCTGTATACACCCGGTCTTAGCCATTTGAAGTGAAAATAGTCTCTAGACTATGAGCATCTAAACTGAGACTGATGGATGTGCATTGCAGACAAATATGAACACCATGAAAACAGAGGAAGATGTGAAATTAGTGATGGTCTGAGGTAGAGTGAGGATTTCAAATTTGAAATGAAGTCCTCTGCAATAATTGGGAATAATGACAGAAAAGGACATCTTTCTCCCTTGTCATGCCAACAGTGCTGCAAGTGTACCTGTAGCCCCAAAGCCCAGCTCTACTGGGACATGAAGAAGGGGTACAAACAAACATTTCTATGCCCAAAGCATGCTGGCAGAGTGCTGGCAGGGAATGCCACCTTGATCTTCCTGCTGACTGTCCTCCTACTTGAGCACTTGAGTGCAGAACTGGGAGTATCACAATGGCAGCAGTGAGGCTACATCTGACTGGAGACAAGAAAATCTAAGTTCATCTTGATTTCACATAACTCTCTGGAATTTGGCTCAGCTGAATGCACCCATGTGATCCTGGGACTAATTTCGAGTTTGTGGCTGTTTTATTATCTGATTTTGCTTTCCCTTGTAAAAGCTATCTATGTTTTAGCTGCTAATGCTCTTGCTTGGTGACAACATAGCCACAAGGGAAGGCTACCTGGTTTGCTATCAAAATGTAACACAAAAACTGTTACCTTCATTATATGTGTTATATAATGGGGTAGAGGTTTCATCTGGGTAGGGTTCAGTTTAAATATACTTTAAAGTGGTCTTTAAAAGGAACTAACTCCTCTGTGAAGCACTATTATAACACCAGGGAGCCCTCATTTTGTGACCACTCCGCTCGATGGATGTGAATGTTCAGGTCAGTATTCACAGAAAGCCAAATTCAGGGCTTTGAAAAGAAGCTGTGATATCTTTAGTTTATTATTTAATCAGTGAGCCAGTTTCAGGCTTGGTTTTATACTCATGACTGACTGTTGAAAGCCTGAAAGATAATGTTCAGGGATAGTAGAAAGGGAAGCAGGCTGTCATTTCTCCTATGCATTCCCCTGACCCACCACATGCTCAGACAAGGATGAGATAGGCTTATCTGCATTTTGATTCTATTCAGTAGTTATTGTCTCTGAAAATGTGCAAATAAAATAATGAAGACCAAGATAAAATAGAACAGGAAAAATATCTCTCTATTTAAAGCAGCTGTTTGGGTGCCAGCTGCTTAGTTACAAATACATCTTTAATGAAATCAAACAATCCAGCAGGATTTATTGATTGCTAACAATTGTTTTAAATACAATCTGGTAGGCTGGGCTGTTTTGCATCCTTTTTTGTCCAATTAGTTCAGTTGGTTTGAATTAGACATACTTTGCTATTATCTTTAAAAATATGGCTCACTAGACAGGGCATTATTTTTCTCCAGAATAAAGTGCGGGAGAGATGCATAGAATGAAAGATTTTTGACGCTATTCCAGCTGTTTAGAGAAAGGCAGCAGTGTGCCTTGTCAAGCTCTTTCACCTCAGCAGCTTCAGTTCAAATCCATCCTGAGATCTTGAATGAAGAGGATGTGGTATTCACTCCTTGGAGCCTGTTGAACAGTGGAAAGAACAAGAACTCCTGTGTTTTTGTGGCACTTCAGAGCCAATTTCTACAAGAATGATAAGAGAGTCCTGTGGAAACTTAAATCTTAGGGCTGACCTCTATCTGCCTGTAGTTCTACTCTTGCTAACATCGAGGGGAAATAAATCAGCAGTATTGCAAGCTGATAGACTAGATGGCGGAAGAAATCCTTTCAGCCCTTTTTTCTATGAACTTGGGAAAATGTGCCATTGACTTCAAGATTGAAGAAGTTCTACTCCCAGAAAAAACTCTATTTTTTCACAAAATTACATACCAATCGTCAGTCATACCAGTACTAGTCTGAAATCTCTAAGCACCAAGTATGCCTGCACAGCCACTAAAGTATTCATTATGGGCCTGATCCTTTATGATCGCTGATCCTAGGGCTTTTAGTTTCAGTAAAGACTGTCTCTGATTTCCTGGGAATTTTTATTATGAAAGAATGGAAGACTCAGATCCAAACACACATGCTGAATGAAGTGCTGCTGTTTTCAGCTCATTTTTCTCTGCTTCAGTGAGCATGAGAAATAGTGTTCTAAGTGTTGGACACACCTCACAGAACCACAGTAGCAAGCTAAGATAACCATTCAAAAGCACATGCAGATAAGAAAACAAATTGAATAGATAATTGACTAAAAACACTACTGTGTTTTCTTGAATGATGTGTTTAGACAAACAAATGCTGGCATATGATATATTGAGATTAAACATAGTTTGAAACTGTAGCTGCTTGGGCCCCACACTGTGGGGTAATGCTCTCCAAATGTTCACAGATAAATGGCTTTGCTTTGCCCATATAACAGCTATCCACAGAAGCAGACCTTGTGGCATTACAGCTATTCCAGTGCATAAGAACTGCTGATATCACATGTTCAGAATGAGGCTCCTATATAGAAATGGAATGGTTCACAGGAAACATACTAACTTATCTGAGACTTGCTACCCTTTCAGAGTGCACTGTCCTTAATTTTGGACCCCTGTATTACACTACCTTTTGATCAGTGAGGATGGAAAGAGCACATAATATACACCAGAAAGCACTCTGACACTGCATCACCAAAACAACTTGTATTATCTTTATATCCAACTCCAGATCTGAACCCTTCACTGTAGATCCATGTATTAATCTGCCTGTGTAGTCAAATATAGAAGCCTTTTTCTTCATGAAACACACATATCCCTGCCTCTTCCAGGCATTTTATCCTAACAGATAGCATGGCTCAGGTTTTTATATCTGTTCTAAAATGAGTGGCAATCTGTTCACCACTACACCAGGGTGTTGTGGTAGTAGGGTATAACCATCATATGGGCAAATAGGGTGCACCCAGACCAGTCACCACCTGCAGTGAGGTTGAACAGTGGGACAGCCTGGTATCCCTCCACCTGTTTCCCCTCTACAAAGTTTCATCATGTCTTCCAGCAGATTAGCTGTGGTGAGAAAGCCACAGCTTACCAGGTACAGCTTTTGCTTAGCAGTTAGCTGATGCTGCAAATCAATAAGACCACCAAGACCACCAGCCTAGATCAGCACCTGATAAAAAGTCATTGGCTATTGGTTTTGATATGCTTTTTAAAGGCTGTGCAGAGCAGAAAAACATTATTAAAACATATATTACCAGTGAAGAAAGTCTCTTTTCACAACCTGAGCTGATATCTACAAGGAGGAATAGCTTTCCATGGGCTGTAGATGTTCCTATTTTTGCCTGTGCCTTGTCTTTCTTTCAGACCTATCATCCACAGAAAGATGTCCTGCAGATATTGCTGTTTTTAAAAGATATATTCTTGTCCTGGCTTCCACTGTATGGAATTGTTGGCTGCTATGAGATCAGCTGGCATCTCACTGCATGGTGGCAGGAACCTCTGAGAAGGTGAGGGTGCCCAGGTGTGAGTGAAAAACTTTTTGACCATCTTCCATGGCTGCTCAATATCATAGTGGTAAAAGGAAACCATTGCAGATAGTGCTTGATAGAGCTGCATTTTATTCTCCAGTGATGTAATTTCAATAGCTGAGTGACTTGTAAGAATATACACTACACCATGGTTCACTGGTACTTCACCTCTGTTCAGCAGCAGGTCTTTAGATCCTCAGAAGCAGTTACACCTTCAGGAGATGCAAAGAACGAGTGTTCTGGCCTCTTGAGCCAGGTGCTATATAAACACCTAGTTCAAGGCAAAGGTTGAGCTCCAGTTTGTACACAGGTTGTTCCAGTTAGCTAGATGAATGTTGGGGTGGGAAACAAAGGCAAAAGAACTCTAAATTTCTTTTCAGACTCCTACATGGAAGGGATGCAAACTCTTTTGAGTCTCAGAACCAGTAGCTCAAAGGTATCACTGAGGATCAGTTCTAAATTTTATACAATATCTTGCATTTGGTTGTTGCCTTATCACTAATGCCAGCATATAACCCTATGGATAACAAAATCCCTCTCCAAATCTCAAAGTTTAGAACAGTTGTAACTCTGTCATTGTGAAGACATTCCAGAACTGAAGGATGTAGCAAAAGTAAGGGTTTCATTATTCGAAAAACTATATTCCCTTGATACAGAATTATAAAGTAGAGACCATAGACCAACATATCTTACAGTAAGATTAATTTTATTCCACAGCCCAAGAAACTGAACTACAGTTGATCTCTGCTGTGCTGTATGTTGGATATAAACATATTCTTACTTCTACACAAGGCAAAATCACAAAACATTTCTTTTCCGTTCTATCAAATTTATTTGAAAATGAACACAAATTAAAATTTTTGCCGATTTGCAGGTATTATCTTTGTCACCTCCTCTCCAGCTGAATAGAGAAAACAGCTAATCTGACCTTGTGCAAGCTGCATCTTGGTATCACTCATCTTGTGTGAAGAGAATCCAAATAGGAAAGTCAAGTAAAAGCATAGGAAAAGGCCTGAATACATAGAAAATCCAGTGGTGGAAGCAGTCTGATAAAGTACCTACTTCTATAACTTACACAGCATAGCTTCTCTTGAAGAAGAAACTCAGCTAGGTAAAAATAATATTCCCTAAAAGATGCTGTTTCTCTCAATTGACACTAAAAGGTACATGGGTAACTGGCTCAGGTGTCCACTGTAAAGTTAGATGAGATCAAGCCTGTGAGACACGGCCTGTCTCAGATCAGAGCTGAGTTCTGCAGTAGGATAAGGACAGAGACAGATCTGTAGTTCAGCTTCTCACCAGGAATCATGAGATTGTCCATCCCTGCTTTTAGAAACATAATTTTATATTATCTGCAGCACCTGGAGAAAGGGTTAAACTGCATATCTATTTGCTTGTCTATCATCATATGGATCTTGACTTCCCTTTCATGAGAGACAAATCCAGAAGCATCTCCATCTTTCTCCTTTCCCTTTCCTGGATATTTCCTTCAGTGCTAATTTGAAAAAATGGTGATGAAAGGAGAAGATTGACCTGGAGAAAGGTAAATGCTTTTAGAAGTGCTTTTGACAACACAGCCACAAAGAGATTTTCTATATCAAGAGTGTGTGGGGATAGATCCTAATCAGAGAGTTTCACATTCCTTAAAGGTATGACTCAGAGTGAAGCCATCTTATATTAGAAGTGGTTTTGTCACTCGCAGAATAGACTGGTGGGAAATCCCCTGCTCCAGATTTCCTACCTTTGTTTTTCTTAATTCTCAGCATTGGTCACTTCCCCGAAGCACATTTGTTTCACAGAGTCACAGAATGGAAAGGACCTCTAAAAATCATCCAGTTCCAGCCCTCCAGCTGTGGGCATTTTGCACTAGGATCTGATTATCCAAAACCCTCTCCAGCCTGAATATTTTTCTCATCTTCTGCTGAGATGCCCTTGTAATTTCCATGGCCCAAAATTCTCCCCAAAGCTGGCTAACATGGCAATCAGATAAATGGAAATTGAAAAGTCCTCAATTGCCTTTGGGACATTATTAGATTAAGAGGACTTTGAATGGTATAATTTATATTACTTTTTTCAGTTTTAATGAGATACCTAGAAACTGCTGTTCCAACTTTTTGCCATATCCCATCAGTGAAGTGGACATATATCCCAGTGTTTATTAATAATTTTTATCACTGTCTAAAATTACCTAAAAGAACTTATGAGTAGTTTCAGATGGATTGACACTGGCCCAGGCTGGAAAGTGAGAGAGAGTTTAAGTCCTTCCTATCTTTATTTTTTTTGTTTTCTTCTTTTCAACATGTCATATGAAAAGAAAAGAAAAAAGCATGTTTCATTTTACATGTTCAGGCATGTAAAAGCTAGTCATGCACCTGAGATTTGGCATCTATAAAACCAGATGTCTCTTAAGAAAATCAGGTTCAAGTATTTTATCCAAATTCTTATGAAATTCTCTCAGTTTGTCTACTTAAGGACACATAGCATTGCAAATTTACAGGAGTAAAATTCAGTCTGGCTTCAAAACCTTGCAATGTGATTAACTGAGACTTTATTAAAAAAACATAATTTGCAAGCTAGCACACTATTAACATATTAATACTCTGACCCTTTCTGTATGAGGCTCATGAATTCAGTTGTGCTACATCTGTAGGATGCTGTGACAGAAGTAGAAAAGTGAGGTAATGTAGCTCAATTACACCAATCAAAAGGTTGCTGTGTTCAAAGACAAGGATTAGTGTTAATAATTTTTCTCCGGGGAAGAAAATGCTCGATCCAGGTTCCTTTAGGGCCTGTAGATTCTTGTCAGGATGCAGAAGGGAAAGAACTCACATAACTAGGTCATTTCAGCTCCTTTTGTTTGGCAAGAATGGCCTATGAGATAAAACATTAGGAAAGGCTTTCCTCCATAATTGTTATTTTGTTATCACTGACTGCATTTACTGGGGTTGTATAAATATATTGGTAAGTAGATATTGCTTAAACCTTTAAAAATTGTCATTAAAACACATAAGCATTCTTCAGTATTGGTTCAAGGCTCTCAAATAACATTTATTATTATACAACGGAATAATAATTAGAGACAGTGCATAAAATGCACAGGTATTATTGCATTTCTCTTTGTATATGCTATTTTGAAATTGTTTGCTGTGTTGCAGTAACACAATGCACCTGAAACTGGGACAATACATCTTAGACATATTATTTACATTTGAAATGGGAATAAATGTCTGCAGTGAGTTTATAACAAGTTTACCTGCCTTTTTCATCATTATAATAATTTTCTTACAGCAAAGAGAGATGCAAACAGAATATGAGATAAATTTGTCGAACTTGCAGCTCCAGTAGATGAACAGCTCCTGTAAGTTTGATGTCATTGATGAGTTTTAAGGAGGCTAATAAAGGGCAAAATCAGAGGGGAATGCATCCAAGGCTGATTAAGCTTAATCGGGCAGCTGTCAAAGATAGTAAAGGCTCTTGTCAGTGCCCCTCGAGCTCCTGCCACAAGCCAGGAGAGTGATACCCCCATTTGTCCACCTCCAAATATTTTTTTCCCATCTGGTCTCATTAAAAATTTTTCTGATACTATTGTGATGGCTTTGCTGTTTTTCACTGGAAGCTCTCTCTGATCTTTACATAAGGCAAGTGTTTGAATCAGGGCAAAATATGGTGGTAGATAATGGAAAGCAGGAACGTAGAGGTGCCGTCTGTTAAGCTTATTTATATTCTGATATATTATTAACACTTGTCTTGGATTTCTTTGAAATTTCAGGACTGAAATTCAGTCCCTGATAAGTCAATGACAAAACTGTGTCGCTAAGATCTTCCTCTGATAACAAGTCACAGGGAGGGGAGTGCAAGGCAGATTCCTGTGCTTTTGTGTTCACTGGTAATTCTTTACTGCAGTCAGATAGTGTTGGGTCACATTATAGGCTTGTCACATGCAAATATTTCCATTCTTTGGTGTACCACCATTTTTAGTTATTTTGAATTCTTCAGGTGAACAAAGTGGCCTATATGACTTTGAAAAAGATTGCCAAAATATGCGCTGCACTATTTCCCCATTAACAGCCCACAATTGTTTGTGGAGAAATTTTTTGTGCACTAGTATATGTATATAGGTAAAATAAATAATTCATGCAAAACATACTGTGCATATTGTGTTTTTCTCCAGTTATTACAGGAATATGTTATTAACATGCTTAGGCTTCTGTAGAGGTTTCATTTTTCATGTCTTTTCTACATACTTCTAGTTTCCCTGTCCTTATGAAGTTCCTAGCTTCTAAATAAATTATGTCACACTGAAATATTTTACGGGAATTAGAGCCATAAAAATTAGGTCTTTGGAGGTATGGATTTAAATGACTTCCTGGCTTCTTTAGGTGTGTGATTTTTCTCTCATTCACTATAGATTTGTGTTGCTAGCAAGATAGAAAAAAAGAGTGATTTTTTTGTTTAAAAAATAAGAATTAACGAAACAAAATTAACAAAATCAATGATTTCAAATGCTTTCAAATTTTGTGCATTATAAAATGCTTTTGTTTAGTTGCCATGTTTTGATTAAATTAGATTGCTTGTTTTTCTATTTTAACTTATTTTTAATCACAATGCAATAGTAGTTCTAGGCGACAGCTAACAGCAGTGGTCAAAATGGAATTTTCCAATTTTATTATAATGTATCATTATATTTTTTAGGTGACAGTTCCTCACATTAGACATGTTCCACAGAATTTGTCTCCAATGAATTCTCATTTCCTACAAGAAATATGTAGCATCAAGTAATTTACAAGAGCTCTAACAGTGGTTTGTTTTTACAAAGTATTGTGTCACTACTGATTTATACTGATGAAAAGGAGAGACAATTCAAGTAATACTAATTCCTTATATGAAGCAGTGTGTGGAAATATTCAAAAGAAGAGTCCAGCAGTGTGAAAACTGTATTCACAACATTTTTTTTCTCTTTCTCGGAGTTTTCAGTGGATTTCATTCAATTTTTGAGTTTTGCAGTTTTCCAGGAGGGCAAATTTTAGAGATTATTAGTAGATATAAATGATATGGGTTTTGTATTTATTAGTATACCAAGTACTTTAAATCTACAACTTCATGTGTTCCAGTTCCTCAGAATCAATTTGCAGGTACATAGATTTGTCTGGCTAGGTTTAAATCTTGTTTTG
Source organism: Pycnonotus jocosus (assembly GCA_013400435.1). Classification (NCBI taxonomy): domain Eukaryota; kingdom Metazoa; phylum Chordata; class Aves; order Passeriformes; family Pycnonotidae; genus Pycnonotus; species Pycnonotus jocosus. Next base: position 416,578 of record VWYP01005103.1, on the reverse strand, counting down.
GTCTTGGGCTTTATGCACTCGTAGGCAGCGTATTGAGTCTGATTTGCTTCTTGAAAGAGACCTCTGTCATTAATTTCATGTGTGAAAGGAAGCCAGAAGGAGACTTCATCAAATGGCTATGTTCCTTTTTAGAAAAATAATAGAGCAAAAAAAAAAATCTCAGACCTCAGGAAAAAGAGCGATTGCTGTGACAGTCATAAATATCTCACAAACTATGGTCACTTGCAGAGAAAAGTTTTACTTTCCAGTCTTATCAAGTGGCATTCATCTAGCCAAACATGGATGTCTAAAATATGTTTCTGAGTTAATCAATATACGCTTTCTTTATAGTCAACAGAATGAAACAGGTATTTTTCTGAGCAGTGTATTTCATTAAAAGGTAGACCTCTGAAATAAGTCTAATGACTCATGCCTGAAAAGTTTTTATAAAGCTCTACTGACAAAATGGACTCTAAGTTGATATCTTAGAGATAAATATTCTGTTCATGGCCGATGCTGGGTGAGGTGAATCCTGCACTCTTCATCTACCCACAAGAATTATGAACTTTTTGACTTACAAAAATATGCTGACATATCCTACTCTACTTTAAGCATATTTAAGAAACTGAGTGATATTTCTCTAGGTCTGTCAAAAACTATTAATAGGCATCAGCAAAGAGGGGTAGTTTATGTTTAGTTTCATCAGCACAGATTCATTTTGTGCTTGAAGCAGTTTTGAGCACTTCTGTTCAAGGCTACACAATGAGGTCGTGGGAAGGGGAGAAAGCAAACCCTGAATCCATTTCCCCTTGTGCATTTTGAATAGGGTGTGAAATTGTGCTAATATAATTCCAATAAAATCAATCATTTTTAGTATTCTCAACCTAAGAAACAATTTTGCCATTTGCCTCCATGTAACACTGCATCTCTCAGCTCATTACCAGCAGTGTGTAAAAGACACAGATGCAAACTTATCAAAGACTAACCAAGACAGGATATCTCTGATCCCTTGATTCCCTTAGGGGAACTCCTTCCACTTAATGCTGTGCAAGCTAGTTATTTTCTCAAGCTCTCTGGAGGCTTCTGAAATTTATTTCCAAAGGTATCTATTCAAAACGTGTTGCTTTTTAAATACTCTTTTGCATTTATTTATAAAGTGGAATTTATGTTGTTTTTTTTTAATCTTGTGTGCGTGAGATATTTCTTTCTTCTTAATATTCCCCTACTGCAAGATAACCCCTTATGAGGGGTGAAAGATGCACTCATTTTTCAAATTTTCTACTGTTTCTCATGGAGGATAAATGTGTGCTGACTCACTTATTTAGCAGAAAATTCAGTTTAAAATCTTCTGATTTCTGCAGTATATAACCATACCTCCATCTCAAAGGAAATCTAGTTTCAAGAGAGCCTTTTTCAGGCATTAGTTTCACAGAAGCATAGTTTTCAAGTATGCTAACTCTTATTGATTAAAAAAATCTCAGAGGCACCTAGTAGTACATCAATAGCTAAGCCAATAAAAACAAATAGCATTGTAACTGATCACACACATAGGCAGATTCTCAACGGCTGTATATCATCTTCGGTTCATTAACCTCAATGAAGCTAAATGGATTTTACATCAGCCCCAGATCTAACTTTAATGTGTGAATCTGTTACAAAAAAAAAACAAGGAAAAAAACCAAACCAAAACAAAACCCCCACGTTTATTGAGAGATCAGAATTTGTAACATTTTAAACACCTGTATTGCAGAGGCTGAGTACTGCTGTGTGAGGGAATCTGCCTTTACTAACATATTTCTGACACTTCCTGACACCATAAATTCTTCAGGAGAAAGAAAAAAAGTACTCTTTTCTTATCAGACTTTCATGGATCTGTCTTCATTTTGGTTTAAACTTGTTTGAGGGCTTGTGAAAGTTGCTACACAAATAGTTCTTGAGACTGAAATGTTGCTGGATCAGAGAATGGCAACGACACAGGTGTGAGTTCTGAAAACAACAGCCACAAAATAAAGGGTGAAGCCAGCAAAAAATCTGGGCTGTAAATTATTATAAGGGAAATAGAGATTGATTCTTCAATTTTTCTGCTAGACACATCAATGCCTTGCTTCAGTACTGAGCCCTTGTCAAGTCTTTGGATTATTGTAGAAGCATAGACTCTACCCAAATCTCACTGCTGCTTCTGTTGACAAAAACATTGTGGACAGTCTAGGTTTTGAGGCAATGCAGTTTGGCACATGTCTTTTCTCTAGAATATATGACTGCTTAAAATTTCAGCCAAGAAATTTTGGTGTTGAATGTAAAGTAAAAGAATAAATAAATATTCCAACAAAACCAAATGAAAACAACATACAAACAGACTTTGAACTGGAAAAGTAAATCTTGTTACTTAGATGAAACTTTAACAGCCTTTCAAACTATTCATAAAATAGCATTCTGATGAGTCAGATACAGCTCAAAATAAACTGGGAAAGGTATTGTGTAATAATTCTTGAAAATGTTCCTTCTATTTCCTGGTCTTAGTTAAATTATCATTGACACAAACAACTGTATAACTTATGAGTGAAATTGTCTTCTTTTGTAGCTAGTGTGCTCAAGAAAAAATAATGTATTTAATCTTTAGCTTCACAGGTGGCTAATACTGGGACAATATTTCTGTGATGAGATTGCCTTTAACAGTGTGTCCCCTTGCTGTATTATATACTTGTGATATTACAAGTGTAGTTTTTGTATCTGTGTATTGAATATGTCAGAGTATATGTAGAGAAAAGTCAATGTAGATGGTGTTAATAAAGTCAGGCACAAGATACTTGCCCATGTAACTCACTGTGTAATGTTTCAACTCTTGTGTTTCATATTCATCGCCAAGGCAATAAACACAAATTTTGTTTGTTCTTTATGTCTACTCACACTAATGATTGAAAAATACTGCAATTAATAACTTTATGTATTTTCTGCTTGTTTTATTTATGTTAAATGATGTTTAAGACTTACTTAACTTGTCTGTCAGACAGGAAATGTTGTTTTCGGATTCTGGGTACCTCTAAAATTGAGATAAAATTGTTAAAGTCCATAACCTGTCTTGCCATTGTAATATGATAAACTAGATTTAAAGTAGAATAAATGGGCAACACAGAATGTAAAGAGTTTCTGCTAATCACATGCCTTGATATCCCTCCTGTATCCTGTTCTATATGATATTATGATGCCTAGACATTTTAGAGATCCTTTTCCAAGGAGCATATTAACAAGTATGCAGCTCAGATTAAACAGGGCAATACTCAGACCTCTGTTCTGGCTCTATTTATTTTATGTAGAGAGAGGCACCCATTTAGGTTGGGCCAGGTTTTCCCAGGCCCAGTGGTGGGGTAGTTTCAGAAAGACTAGGAAGACTGTATTTCTCATGGGTCCAGGGTGATTAACTAAAGGGAAGAGCTGGAGGATGGAGAAAGCTACTTTTCAAGGAATGTGCAACCTTCCCTCCCACTGGATACACACTGGAGGTCTTGATGGTTCCTCTGGGCAGCCTGTGCTTCCAAGGGCTTAGGAACAAGTAGTGACTGCAAGTGAGTCTGATATATTTTCAGGTGAAAAAAATTCTCAATTTAAAATAGCCTGAGAAAGGTTGGATGGCCCAGTGGGAGATTGCCAGCAGTTCATATGACAATATTTACAAGTTAAGCTATATGGAGGGATTTTTTGCTGTTGAGAAAATCTACTAAGGTCACCATCTCTCTTGCATGATGGGCAGTACCAGTTTATTTCCAGGAAGGTGTATGAAATCTGTAGACAACATTTTGCTTCTTTAATTTTTTGATTATTTATTGTTGCATTTTGGTTGGGGGTGGCATTAGCAGATGACTCAGGAGTGTGCTAAAGCCATATGGTCTTGTGTTTGTGTTTGAGGACAGGTACTCAAGGGATCCCCTGCTCTTCTACTACTGAGAATGAAGAATGTGCACTGTGAGCACTTAAGTGTCCTGGTCAGCTACATCAGCTCTTGCAGCATCTGTGAAAATCTAGGAAAGTTTCTGTACTTTCCTTAGAAGGTGAGATCATAAAAGTTCTAGGAAGAGAACAGAGCTGACCCGTAGAAAAGATTGAACAGAAACCTTTTGACTTTCCATATAATTTTCCTAACACTGGAATTCACATATTTTGAAATACCATTGTATTGCTTTATTCACAGGAAAAAAAATACAGTGTAGATTGATATGAGGTGAAAAGTATGTATAGCTGAGAATAACAGTTGGCTGCAATTAAATTATGACATGTGAATAGTCACTCCAGAGAACATTGTGGGATAAATGGCAGAGGATGGCCAAGGACTAATCACATCTTCTTCAAAAGGTGTGACCTCCCACATTAAAGAGTCTTTAACATCATGCTATGTTACTATTAACTCAGGTGAGTGTCAGTGAATAACAGCAGTTTAGAGGGCTCTTTTTTGGCTTTCTCTAATATAACAGCTGACCAGACTTATTTGATTGAGGAACCTCTGGCAAGAGATGAGCCTTGATGAGATGAACCTTTGAGAAAAGTATGTCACAGAAAAGAAAAGAAAATACCCCATGTAGACCATTGTCAGAAACTCTAGTCTATTTTTATTTTTCATTTTGTCTTATGTTTAGTTACCAACATGCTGGTGTGTCCAACACACAAGGATCATTTCAAATTTCTTATTCCTGTTAGCATCAAAACCATGCAAAAAACCCCCAAAAAAGCCACAAACCACCACCACCTGAAAACGAAACCCTGGGAGATGTTTTCTTGAGACTCTAGTTTACCTCAGCTGCAGAAACAAAAGTGCTAGACCCATAGCAAAAATCCTCATCCCACTGCTGACTCAAATTTGAACAAATATGATGAGTCTTCCCTATTTCTGAGTCATTGTCAAATGAGACCTACAGAATGAAGTACAGGAATGAACTGTGTGAAGTCTAGACTGCTTTCAATATGTGTGGAGTTTTCAGGTCCACAGCTTTCAGTTCTCTTTTCTACCTGCAATTCACATCAGGTTTTAGCACCCTTCCTGGAGGAGGCAGTACAGGAAAAAAGAGTGAGGCAGTTGAGTGGTTTCTGTTAGCACCTGTTTGCATTGCTATTCACTTGAAATTGTGGAGGGCAAGTATGAATTGAAGACTCATCTGGCTTTCTCCAGAAGAACTGGAGGAAAAGTCTATGAAGATGTTGCAGTAGTTGCAATGTCTGAAATGCAGAACACCAGTAAAGAAAATGGAAGAGATTTGCTCTGTAGTATGAAATCTAGATGCTGTGTCCTACAGTGCATAATACAAGCAGGCAAATCATATTAGAAACAAATGAAGTCTAAAATATACATGGAAATGAAGTATAAAATATATATGGCATTTGGGGAAGCAAAGAGTACTCTAGTTCTTTATTTAGGTTGTATTCAGATTTGTCTGCCTATACGTGCAGATTTTTCCTTCTTTTTCCCCCCAGATTTTCTTCTGGGGCTTTTTGTTTGTTTGTTAAAGCTTAGCGAATATGGACAATTTGTTCTCTTTCCTGCTTACTTACAGGATGGAGGAACTTCCTAGCAAACATCTTTTATCTTTCATGCCCTTAAATTACTGAGCAAATCATTCTCCCCCCATCCAGAAATTTCTACTCCTTCAGTTTCAAGATATCTAGAAATCCCACCCTGCTGGCAAGTTAGGAAGGCCAAGCTTAGATCACATAAAAATTTCCAGTAGGAAGTTTTACTAAAATCATATTTAACTCCTTGCCTCATGTCTGACACCAATCTCAGATTCTTGAAAAAGGACTTATCAAGGAACAAAAAACCACAGCCAAAGCAATTCAGTTTGAATGAATTATAGGTGCCAAAGCTTTTTCTCCCATCCTAAGATCCTGATCAGTCCAAGTACTTGTCTACATTGGAAGTACACAAGTGCATTCACACTTACACATATCAAATGTGTTACTGGATAAAATTACCAGCCAACAGAGACCAGAGCTATAAAGAAGATCTGGGCTGAGAAGCAACCTGGGAATTCACATATTTGCCCTCTACAGGCTGAACAGGGAGACCAGATGTTTTCAGCCTCGGTGGCCCACCCTCTTCAGAAAGGGTGAGTTTTCTGCAGTAGGGCAGTGAGAGTGAAAAGGAAGAAAATGGAATAGCTGACTGTGGGGGAATGGGTGGAAGAAGCTGCTTAATGCAGGGACAAGCAGGCCAGAGTTTTTGGAAGTCTTTCAGTGTGAGCCACTTGTCTGAGCCTGTCAAAGAATAAATAAACTGTAACTTTTTAAAGGATGACTAACTTAGACTGAGTATCTAAAAACTACTCAAAATTTTAACTTTAATGAGCACTTTAAAAATGTATCTTTATGATACTAAAACTAATATACATGTTTTTTTAAGGGAAAAAAATTATAAGGTGGTGTTCTTTATATTTATGCTGTCACTCATGCTTTGACTCTGATCACTTATCTGGATAATTAAGCAGTATCACTGAGGAACCAGATACCAGAAAGCTGATATTAATCCATCCCTCTTAATAGTAACGCAAAGCCACTGGGGTGGAAAGCAGCCTAGTCTTCCTAATCCCCTTTTACCAACATTTCGGCATCAGCATATCTCATTTATTTTCAAAAGTGGTTCGAGACACACTATTGCTGGCTTAAGTCTAATTTAGGCTTTAAATCAAAATATATTAAGAAATGCAAAAATAGTCAAGATTACCAAGATTACTTGAGGGAATGATTCACAACCAGCTCATGTCCCTCTGACAGGAACTGGGGACAGCTAAATGATTGTTGCATGTCTGCATTGCTTTAAGGTATAACACTTTCCTTTGAATTAAAAGAAGGCAGGATTACAGTGGAGACCTTGAGATCCCACTGCCATACTTATCAGGTCTATGTTAATGACAGTCTGAGCAACTTCTACAGACATAATTCACCTGCCAGTACTGAAGAGTCCAAGGCTACTCTGTTCTCTCCCTTGTGTGCATGTGTCAGTGTTTATGTGAGCCTTGTTGTCCCCTTCAGAGCATTCTCTGTTCCTCAGAGTGTTTTTGGGTTCAGTTTCCAGACTGGCCTAAAGCCCTCGTCAGTCACCGTTGCTCCCATTATCCCCTTGTGCGTTTTGAGGTGGTTAGACCTGAACCCAGCATGAGTACAATGTGACATGTACCACAGCAGTAAAGGTGCTGGGTAACTGTCAGAACAGGAGAGCTACACACCTGTCCCTTCCCTCCCTCCTCCGTGCAAACCAACCTGAAACAGACAAACAACACACACCCAGGCTGAATGTCATCCTGAGGGTGTGCTCATGGTGACATGGCTTGATGATATGGGTTTGGGCTCTGCTCTTGGCTTGGGGCAGGTCCAGCTGCCTCGCTTTCCATGGCTGGAGTCAGTGCTGGGCAGTTGTTTTTAAGGGCTGACAAGCTACAGATACTGGTGTGTTTGAATCATGAATGGCAGCTTTGATTTTGATAGTTATCTGACTGCAAGCTGTGTACTCTTTACTGTCATATCATCATATTAGCTACTGCTGACATCCCCCTGTGCATATTGAAGCTGTAATACTTTGAACTCAGAGCAGAAAAATTAAATATATCATGACAAAAACAATAGAAACCAAGCTTAGCCGTCCACTTTAGCCCCAAGGTGATGTCTTCTAGTTTTTGAGGGTCTTAAGGAGGAGCTGAGAAGATATATGAGTCCATTAACCTTACCTACCAACAAAGTTTTCAAAGACAGTGTAATGGGGACAGAGTCCATGTGTCATCATAGTAAAAGTATGAGGCACTTTCACCTTGTTTTTGTGGCTCTGCCATCAGAGACAGACACACTTGTGTGCAGGAGCCTTCAGGAGACTGCTGGTTTCCCATGTATATTTTATTAAGTGTTAGTGCCACCAAACACTGTACAGATGGGGGAATCTATCACTTTATAAAATAATTAGTCTTCTACTTCAATGACAAGAAGAAACAGCAGCATGTAGGCAGCAAACTGAGGTGCTGCTTTTACCTTCCTCATCATTTTTTTATTTTTACCAAAACAAGAAAATATTTTTACAGGATAGGCCAATAGTGCCACTGCAATTGAATTAGAGCATCCTTAATTAATATGTCAGAACATGAGAAATGATGAAAATATGTATAATTAAATTCTTGCATTAAAAACAGGATTATAATATGTGACTAAAATAGACGAGGGCATTTTTTGTGTGTGCTTTTTATTTTTCTCCCTTATATTTTTTATTTTAATTAAAAAAAGAAAAAAAAAAGACTTCTGGTATCTTTGCACTGTATCTTGATTAGCTACTACATGCCTGGCTAAGAGATGGGTCACCTCAAAAAATTACACACTATTTGTGAAAATGACAAGAATTTTCCCAGTTCTATGAGTATAGTGTTATTTTCAGGCTAATATACAGTAGTAATAGCTTGGCACTGTGGCAACCTACATTGTCGATAATAAGAAGCTGTTTGAGACAGGTGCTTGAAAGAGCAAACTTCTTACATAAATTAAATACCTATTTTCAACTACATGCCTCCAATTTTCAAAGGCAGTGAGTGATTCTGGGTATTCTAGTTTTCCAGGGCTCAAAATCAGACATATGCAGAGGGACTGATTTTCTAATTTTCAGTGTTTATGGAAGATCCAACTTCATTAAAATGTCTGAGTGGCTCTTTTCTTCCCCTGTCACTCAGGAGTTCAATCAAATAGGTCAGTTTGGATGCTAGGTCACAGCTATGCAGTGAGTAACCTCACAGACTATTTTACATTAGACATTTTTTACTCTGTTAATCTCTTCTTCTTGTGCTTGTGTTCTACTTTTTATAATTTTAAGGAAATATTTTAAACTGAAGATTTCTTTTTGTCCCTACACTATGGAAGACTTACTAACACTTACGTGAAAATTAATTGTAGATTAAAACTGATGTAAAAATATGTGGACATGCAACTGATCTGTATGAAAAAACAAGAGATTTTCCTTAAAAAATCCCATCTGGTACTGAATTCAATAAAACATTATTTATTTAATTATTTGATATATCAGTCATATAAATCTCCCACTTCTTTCACAATTTTTCTTAGCAAAAGTTGTGACTCTTCATCCCACTCAGATCCTCAAAAGATTTCAAAATCCTGAACCCAGCCTGGATACCAGCATCATAAGGGGAAATGTCCAGATGCATCAAGTTGCAAAAGAAAACCCATAAACTACATATACTAAAGAAGTAATTGTAGGAAATTGAGTTTTCTGTTCCTGTGCTTTCCTAGCATTCAGCTCTTCAAAGAGATAGCAAATATTCTATTGGTTAACATTTAACCCAAACTAATAGGTCCAATCTCACATACTCAAATAAATCATAATGTCTTTTCAATTAGTTTGCACTTTTGCTCGCTGCTGTCCTGAATAATTAGGAAAACAATTCACATTTCGCTAGGAGATGATATGAAGTGTTATTCCTGTGATAATTACTAAGCTGCAGTTCAGTTTCCCTGGCTCCCACCAGGTCACCAGGGCACAAAAGAGGACACCATGAGAGCATTAATGAGCTCTCATTGAAGATGTTAAAAAGCTTGTATTGATCTGTTTGTCCAAGAAGGAGATATTTAAGCCTTTCTGCTGAGGGCAGAAGAGACAGAGATTCATATCACAAAGCCTTTTATCCAACCCCTTCTGTTTCTAGCTTCAATATTGCCCAGTCTCAGCATGTCTGGTTCTGGAGGTCATACTTTTAAACTTTCACAACATTTTTTTTTCTTTTTCTCTTTCTTCTTTTTTTGTTAAAAAAAAAAAAAAAAGGAAAGAGAGATAATATACAGTGTACACTTAACCTTTACTACAGGGATCCCTTACACAGCTAGCTATTTCTGAGAACAAGCTGCAGTGCAGTAAGATCTCCCTTCTCACTATATACCATAATACACATCTCAATTAAATTAAAGACACTCCAGACAATGCAAAGTCTGAGTCAGTGCAAGATTTTGTTCATATTTTGAAAGTGGATCAAATCAAATCACTTTTGGTGGAGGTTGATCGGACTTTTTTCTCCAACATCACTGCCTTTTTGTGAACTTCTGCACTTGCTATTTCTGGATGGAAGCAGAAGTGGGAGAACTGTAAGGCTACAAAATCACTGGTTCTTGTAGTATCTTCAGAGGAGATTTCTTCCTGCAGGCAGGGGAGGCAAATCTCATCTTGCTCTCAACTTTCTGCACTGTTATGATATATTGCAGCTGTAAACTAGTTCTAGGTACACTTTACTACTCATCAATTTTGTCTGTTTTCTTTTAAATGCCACAATGAACTGTCAGTGAGCATTTGCAGCCTGTCTGGGATAGAGTATGGGGAAAGAATTAATGTAACTGTAAAAGCTGTGTCTTCTTTGTTTATATTTGTCACCTGAACCAGCTTTTGTCTGGTTCAGCAAGGTTATATCTCTCTTTTCACTACATCTTAATCACGTTCATCTTGGTATGAGCAACTCAGGCCACTTTTGTGAGTCTATTGTAAAGGCTTACTGAAGAGACTTGTTGGGATCTTTCATGGATATTGAGGAGATGTTCAAGATGTGCTTTTTTCTTAACATACAGCAAAGGCCATTATAGCTGAAAATATCTCTGTTAGTTTTAAGCATCTAGATCAATGCAATGGTAGGATCCTGACAGAAGGGCTGGTAAGAAACAACTTGGCAGGATATTAGACAAGGCCACTCAGTCTTAAGACTGAAATTACGGTATTAGATCAGAGTTCCATCCTTCTGGGCTTGCTGTTCTCTTCAGTCTTAAGTAACTTGAATATCATGGCCAGTTCTGAGATGTATTTTTTCTGAGGATAGGTTTAATAGTCTACCACTTCAGAATGAATGAACATACAAATTACACTCCCAGTGGCCTGGTGCAGTAATCAGCACTTCAGGGATGGAGCTGGAAAGACACCCTGTGCATCTCTGCCACGTGTGGTAACCCCTTAATAAAGATACGAGGGAAAGATTCAGGAACAAATAAAATTGGACATGGATAGGAAGTAATGACCCTTGAGTGACAACTGAGGTGATGTGGATGAATATTAAATGTGAAAGTTCTGAATTATTCATTGAAGGTTCAAGGTAAAAGGGTTAACCTTATAACATCCTCTTACTGACACCTCATTCAGGGTAGAAATCCCAATTCTGTGGTGATTTTCAAACTTGGAGTCCCTCTGTGCATAAGGAGAGTTATGCTGGTGGTCCTGTTCCTTCCTACTATTGGTAATTCATAGTGGACAAAGATCATCTTGTGAGTGCTGGTAACTTTGCCGCAAGCTGTACAGCTGCAGTAGTATTCAGCCTCTGGGCTGTCATGAAGGCAGGTTGGGGACAGGTTGGAAAATGTATCAGGAGTAATGTGGCCAGCAGGATCAGGCAAATGTTTGTGTCTGTACTTGCCACTGGTGAGGCTGCACCTTGAGTACTCTGTCCATTTCTGGGCCCATTGCTTGAAGAAAGGCACTGGGGTGCTGGAGCTTGTCTAGGGAAGGGCGGTGGTTCTGGTGAAGGGTCTAGAGAGTGTCATATAAAGAGCATCTGAGGGAGTTGTGGATGTTTAGCCTGCAGAAAAGGAGGCTCAGGAGGTACATTATCACTCTCTCCATCCACCTGAAATGAAGATGTAATAAGGTGGGAATCAGTCTTTTCTCCCAGTCAACCAGTGACAGGACAAGATGACATAGCCACAAGCTGCACCAGGAGAGATTCAGGTTGGACATTGGGATGAGCTTGTTCATGATAAAGGTTGTTAAATGTTAGAATTTACTGACCAGGGAGATGATGGAGTCACAACCCCCAGAGATGTTCAAGTGATGAGTAGGCTTGGCACTTAGTGCCATGGTCTAGCTGACAAGGTTGTAATCAGTTGAAAGTTGAACTCATTTTCAGATGTCTTTTCCAACCTAAATGAGTTCCTGATTTTGTGAACCTAAAAGGCTCCTGGCACTCCAGGTGTTATGACACATGTCCACACTGCCTGGCACTGTGCTTGTCATCTGCTCACCTGCCTGGCATGATGTTCCTCTGTTGTCCATCCTACTCCATTTACCATTACATGGCACTGGAGGGAGGTGAAATAATTTCCAGCTCTTTCTGCCCTGTCTATGCTATTTCTGGGAGGACCTCGTGCATTGTAGGATAAATACCATGAAGCCCTGTATGGCCAGCTAACCTGATGCCCCCTGAAAACGAGCCAGGAAGGCATAAAAGTGTGGGAACATTCAGGAGGGTGTCTGATCTGGGAAACAAACACAGAAATGTCAAGATTAGAACACTATGAAATAAAAGGGTGGCCTGCAATGGTTTCACTGACAGCACCTTATCAAAAACCAGAGACTGCAAGAAACAGAGATGTCATGTGAGACTACAGGTTGAGAGTTGACTAGAAAGTTCCTCCTCACCTCTCTGCTTCTGCTGTTTGATAGCATTTCTTTCAAATAAATAAGGGCAAAGGAACTCAAGAAGAATGGTTCAGAAGGTCAGTTTCTGGCCATTTGGCCAGGCATTGAACAAAGACTTTCTAATCACAGACACTTCACAGCTGAGTGAAAAATAGAAATGGTGACCTAAATGGAGGTCATTTAGGCATGGGATTGCTAAAATCACACCTCTCACTTTTGCCTTATGTTTGTTTTGGCTACATCAAGCAAAAATCTTCTGTCTGTCTTCAGAGTGTGGCTACTGGACCTCATTGATCCCATTGTCTCTGAGCTGGAATGAGTAAACATTGCTGCCACTAAGCAAAAGTAATTGCAGTGCTCAGTAATACATTCTGGAAGTATAAAAAAATTCAGACTGAAGCAGGAACCCACTTATCATTATGTTACAGTGTTAAGGTAAATGTACCTTGACCAGGAAACGCACACAGGACAAAAAAGAAAGAGTAGAGAAGAGGAGCAGAGGGGAACTGGAAGGAGTAGAAGGCAAAACAGGGTTGTAGCCAGCAGCAAATGTTTAGTAGTATATATATCTCCTTCACAGAAAAGGAAGTTTGAGCAACTAAAAAGGTTGTTCCTCTAGAAAAAGCTTTTCTTCAACACACACACACAAAAAAAAATTCTTTTGTAGTTCGCACTACCATCAGAAGAAGTGAGAAATCAGTTTCAGCATGAGCAAAGTTACTCTGGGAATGTGATTAATTCCAGAGTGAACTATGTCTCCAGATTTTACACTGTCTAATTGTTGTGGTATGATTTAATCAAGATCTGTACAGAACTTTGAAATTCTCCTTGTTCTCTGGTATTTTCTGTTTCTTCAAGAATATCTAGACAGCTGGTGCCTTGCTGCAAGGGCCTTTGGGTAAGGTAACATAGCTTCAGGATGAAGCTGAGGCAAACACAGACTGCTTGTGAATAAAAGCATCCACACAGGAGTCTGACACATTAAACTAATGTACTCTTTCTTAAGCATTTTAGAGATTTATTTTAACTTTCTTGGCAATCTCTTAACATAAAAAGAGTAAGATCTTCACCAACACGAAGAAGAACTGAAGTGTACTTCTCCAGTCCCAGCTACTGCAAACATTAAATTTAATCAGTTGATTTTTAAATATAAACGTTTTCCTCTCACTGGAAAGTTCAGTTTCAATAACTCCTTTACTGCCTTTCCTCAAAAAGATGCTCACTTTCATCATCAGAGTTTTAAATTTCTGACTGAAACAAGGAGGACTGATCAAAAGTACGTTCCTGTAAGTGGGGAAGGTCAGATCTCTGATGGTTCAGCGGACATACTGAGTGACTCTTACTAAGTTACTGCACTGAGATATTACCAACTGCCTCCTAGAGGGGTCTTGGAGAGTAGTAATCTCAGAGCTGTTAAGAACTGGGGGAAAAAAATTCAAGGAGATGGAGAAATAAGTGAAAAATAAGGGAAATATGATCTCTGCTGGAAGAAGGTAGTGAAAATATGCTGTTTCTACGTAATGAGTGTGCTCTAGTATGTGCACAGAGAGGCACTGACCTTAGAGACCTGTACAGATAAACATGTACTGTGGGAAAGTTAATCAAATTAACTGATCTTTAACCCAGCAATGTCAAAGTTTTCTTCTGACTTCGGTTTTCAGCCTCCTATTAACAGTTATTTATAAAAAAAAAAAAAAAAGAAAAGGAAAGGGTGAAGTCAACTGTGGAAAGAATTGCAGCAGTGGCAGAAAACCCTTAGTCCCCTCAGTTTTAATGTCTGTCTACCAGACTGGTTTTCACATGACACTCTCTATAAATGAATCCTTCTGTACACTTAGATCATCAAACAGACCAAGAAGACTGCAAGGTGCCTGACACGCTTTTCTCAGGATTCAAATTAAAACACTGACTTGAGATTTTATTTTAAATAGTGCCCTACTTGCTTATTTTGCTGAAATCAGATGGTTGGGATCTTGCAAGCTATACACACTCTTGCTTAATGCAAATTGTACATTTTTATCATAAAGGTTAACAGAGAGGCAGGCATTTCTGATTCTAAGTTCTCATTTAAGTTTGAAATTAAAAGACTTCTCATTCTCCTCCACTTTGCAAGAACTACACACAGCACCACCTCTACTCCTCAAGCTGCAAAATTAGTACTTCAGGGAATTGGGCTCTCTGCCTGACACTAATCAGTGAGTGTTTGGGTTTAACCATCCTTTCAAAGGATGATTCTTGCAGTTGTAGCAGCCTAGGTTGTACTTGACAGCTCTCCTTCTACAAAACAGCAGCAGACAACTCCACAAGGCCAAGCACTGTTTAGTATCCCTTATTAGCTGAATAAGAACAATTCTCTGTTTTGGCACAAGGAACAAAAATATTCGTTTAAACCTGATTACTGTTTGCTTAGTGGAAGGTTGTTTGGGGCACTCTAAATAAGGTCTGTCCCATTACATGCTGCCTGCCAAAACTGCAATTAGCCACTGTATATAGAAAAAAAAAAGAAAGAAAGAACCCCCGTTTTTTCTTTTTTTTCCTTTCTTTCAGTAACTTTCTTCCTATAAAACAGGTACTATCCTTCCCAGCCATCAACAGTAGCAAACTTCTTGCAATGGCAAAATGGCAAAAGGAACTGTGTGACTCAGAGGGACTCGCAAGAAAAGAAGACAACTATGGTGAATTTCCATCCAAATAGCTATTATCACATTACTACTATCAGTTATTAAAATCACAGCATGCAACATTTAACTTGCTCCTAAAATTTGAAAACATAAGAAAATTAGAAGGAGAAGAAATATAAGAGCTCTGGGTATCCTCTTAATCTAAAGCTATCATCATGGAATTCATGTGCCTTGACCAAAACTAGCTCCTGCTAATCTCCCATTCACTGTAATCTGGAAAATAAGGCCATAAAGACAGTCTGAAAAGCATTAGGCCATGTCTTGCTTGCATTTGAAACAGGAAAATGTTTAAATAAAAGTAGAAATTAATTAATTGAGACAAAACACAGTCAGAATCACATAGTTGAACACTGATCATGTGTTATCTTTTAAATTTTCACTTTTTCCTGTTCAGTGACTTTCAACAAAAAAACAAATTGATGAGAACTGTTTTAAAACACATATATCTGGGCTTTAAAATCAGTCATCTCAGGATTCAACCAATGAACATTTTTTTTTTTCTGTGACTTTGCATGATTTCCAGTGATTATTCTTTGACTGTTGAGTGAGAATGGTGCTGTGTTTGGAGGGGTATTTTAATCTTTTCAGCCTTTGAAATTGGAGCCGGTTAGGATTTCTGCTATATTCTCCTCTCTGCTGTCTTCCAAAATACTGGTTGGCCAAAAAAAGATTTATCTCCTCTGGGACACAATTTTTGGGAGGAAGATTTCAGAGATTTGCCCTGCAATAATCTGTAACTCGGTGGTCATTCACTGAAGTGGAAGAGACTTAGATTAAAATCATCACACCATATCAGGCACTAAGATCTCAATGTGAATCTTCAATATCCCAAGTGAGTTCTGGAATGGAATAATATGCTAGACTGTGGGGAGCATGTAAAGGAATTTGGTAGTCACAGTGTGCTCTTATTCCTCTTTTCATTTCATGAACAACATCCAGAAATTTTGTCTCAATCTGATGGAGATATTTTTGACAGATATTTTTTCATAATTAAACTTCTTTCTATCCTTTCTTATCTCCCCTTGGCAGTTTGGTTGGGGTCTTCTGAGATTATTTATATTTGGCACATATACACTTCATTTTATCCAGAAAAGTGTAAAAGGAAAAAAAAAATGACCTTTGCTTCATCAGAGCCCAAGAGTCCCAAGTGCTAACAGATCCACTAAAATAATAAACACTCCATAAAATAATTGTGGCATAATGGAGGTCAGAAGCCAGTCCTCTACATGCAAAAAAAGGAATAACATTGACTATTCCAGGGTGTGTGGGGGACACAATTTCATGTGAAATTGTAAGGTTTTCAGGAGATCCTCAATCAAAATATGTTGCAATGTGTAAATGAAAAATACACAAAATCTTTCCACAGAACTGAACAGAACATGTTTAGATACCTGACGGCATGTTTGCACTGTAAAGGACCTAGTGTGTGTGTATATGTTACTTTAACACAACATTTCCTCTCTTATTAGGGCAGTGATCCCAGGAATACCATTTCCTCTCTGCCACATGGTGCACGGATATTGCAGTTTCTAGTATTTGTTGTAATCTGGGTGTCTGATTCAATTGTTTGGCTATCTTTGGAGGGTGAATGTGATAAAGAGTGGGACCATAACCCAATCTTGAAAGCAATGGGAAATAAAGTACTGGCCCTGTTATAATATATTTTTGGACAGCTTTGGATGACTATTTCATAGAAAACTATCCTCCTAACCTCCACTCCTCTATCAGTGCAGATGTGCTATGGGTGACACTGGCGGTGTCTGTATCTACAGAGGTGTAAAAGAGCACAAGAACAAATGTAGAAACACTAACCAATCTCACCCTCTCATGCAGCCCAGCTCCACCTCTGACTCAAAGCGTCTTGTCCCTACCAGGAGAAACTCATGTCTGGCCAGGTCTCCTGGACTGCATGGATGAAATGTTATTGCCATCTGGATGCTGAGTGCTTCCCTTCCTTGTCAGTGTGTGACATGTCTTGTGGATACCTCTGGTCTTATGCACGGATTTCACCCAACACTCAGCAAGCAATGGCTGAATCCAAGTTATGAAGCAAGGAGAGCTTCCCCACCATCCCCAGTGCACTCATTGGTGCTCCCTCTGTGCACCTGAACTGCTCTTGGCTGCAGGGTAGGGAACACAGTGAAGGGAAATCTGGGTGTGTGCTGTAGCAAAATAGTCACCCAAATTTCTTTCTTGGAAATTTGTGTATAATGATCCCGATATGCACTTGAGATCAACTATTACAAATGCTGCAGAGAGGGTTTACATGCTGTGAGAGACTGAAATATTAATGATTAATCACTCAATCTCCCATTTGTTGAATTGGCAGGGTGCTTTGCTGAGGCCAGGTTTGCACCCCCTGAAGGAGGAGCTGAGGTTTTTTTGTGTGCAGTGGTGAAACCTCTCATCTGTATAAAACAGAGGGGGTGAACACCTACCACCAAATACTACAAGCAGGACTTTGAGCCAGATAAGAGGCAGATCTTGCAAGTGTGTCAGTGATTTTTATCAAGCCACTTGTCCTCCCCTACATCCATTCACCATCCCCAGGAGGTCACATTCACATGGGATGTTAACGTTTACACGTAGGCCTGAGGGTATTCATCCCTTCTGATGGGGCATCAGTGTCCTTTCACTCTAATCCACCCCAGGCGAGATTTTAACTAAACCTGGATTACCCTCACCTTCAGGGCCAGTTCCTAACACAGCACCCACTATGTTTAACCAGTCAAGGACATGATGCACTGAACAAAGACCATCTGCACTGTACTTATGTTCAGCAGCCATCAGCAGGGAGTATTCGAGGAGGAAGAAGAAAGACACCTAGCAAGAAGAGGGCATTACATAGCCTAATGATTAACATTTCCTTGGTTGCACAACATGGCAGCATCACATTCCCTCTTATGGGCTTTCTCCAGCATGGTCTTGGCAACCACTGATCAGTTTTCCTCTTTTTAAAGAATTAAAAAAAAACCCAAGTAAGTTATTGTAAATACCAAGGGACAATCTTCTGATACTATCCATGTAAAAGACAGAAAAATAAAACAATTTTTTTTTTGCTGTCCTCAGTTAAAAACAAGGGAAAAAAGAGAGGTGACAGGCATGTTCCTGATGAGATATAAAAGGAGGCTTTCAGGCCAGTTGGAGGCTGGGTTCACACAATACTGTCAAAGTCCCAGATTTATTCTTGACAGCATTAGTGCCAAGACCACTATTTATGTTGCTTTAATCAGTCACACTTTTAAAATCACCTATGCTCAGCATTTATATCAATGAGGTGATAATATTGCTGTCAGGCACCGATATCGATAGTTGTGTCATAATCTAAACTCTTTTAATCTTCTCCTATGCCTCCATTAATGAATTTGCAAGCCAACAACTACTACTGCAACAACAACAAAAAAATAAGGATGGTTCTGATTATGACAAGTGACCATGAAGGAGAAAAAAAAAAAAAAAGGCCTTTTTTTGCTCTTTGCAAACTATTTTAATTTGCCTTTAGCATTCTCTTTTTCTGTCTGACTTTGAAGGCATTGTCAGCACATCCTACTGATTTTCTCACAGGCTACTTACATCTCTGAAAATATTTTTAGGGTCTATGAAAGTGTAAGGCAGGTAACCTCTTCCCTAAGTGGTTGGGGAGAGGGAGATAGGAAAGAAGAGAGAGAGCAAAAAGAAACCTTGGTCTAATTCTGGTATGGGGAGGCATCACTGTGCTTTTCCTTTGTCCTTTTTTCTTTTTTTTTTTTTTTTTTCCCTGAGCCCACCCTTATAGCTGTCAGCCTCAGTTCTTTTTCTATTGTAAATAAAGTCTTTCTTGCATTATAGCTTTAAGCAATTTTTTTTAATTAAAATTCAATTCAAATATGAAAGTCAAAGAAACTTTCAAAGCAAAATCTACAAACTGATTCACTCAAAGGGTCTGTTTTCATTGCCATAGCTACAGATTACTATAAAGAAACTCGAACCTGACCTTTGACACCCAGGAAGGTCAAAAGTCCTTTCTGCCTATGCTAGGACCCTTTTGACAACTTCCTGTATAATTTGACTGTTATTTGCGTGTCTGGTCACCGTCTGACCCTGAAGTCTGGAAAAAATTGAGAGGCAGCATATATCTCTCTTTCATATGAACCTCAAAAAGGGCACTTTTAATTACATTTTGGTGAGAAACCTATGCATACAGGCTGACTCAGGCAGCAGCTGGGGAAGGCACTGGACTTGAAGGTTAAGGATCAGCTTGCCTCATGCTACCGTGGTTCAGTGCATATGAGCTGCTCTGTGCTGTTATCTCCACAGCAAAAATGGCTGTGTTTCACAGGTTACACAGATTTCAAACTTTACAGCACTTGCCCCAGTGCTACAAGCTAAAATTGGAATTACACTGCTTTGCCTTGAAATCTGTGCGTTTCATATGCTCCCAATTTAACGCCCGTTGTGCTTATGGGGCCTTGGTGTGCCTGAGACATTTTAAAGTTCCAGCCCTAGCTCTCCATTGTAACTATCCATGACCTCACCCTGAAGAAAACCTAAACTGATAGACCAGAGGGGTCTGTGGCAATCTTGCCATGTTTCTACATTGGATATTTGGGGTTTGGGGCATGTTGCAGGCAACATAGGTTAGAAGCAGACAGGAGTTTAATGAAGCAAGATCAGGTATGGTCAGGTTGTTCCTCCTTCCTCTTCTGCCCAACTGAGCACACCTGGTGAAAAAAACGGAAGACCCCAACACCTCCATCACAGTATGCTGTAGCTTTTCCCAAAAGGGGGATGTTACCTGTCCTACACTGCATCCTGAGATGGGACTTGACAAAAGGAATCAAACAGTGATGTGTCATGCTCAACATGGTGTTTCCCAGGGCTACTTGATGCCCTGGAAGTTACAGATACCTAAGCAGTGGCAGTCTGTGGACAATGCTGTCCATGACTGTGAGCAGGAAGAAGAACTAGGTATCCAGAGATGTGGTGAGTGCGATAAAGGTAACCATCCAAACAACACAGACAACATGAGATGATTTTTGCAGGGATGTGAAAAGTTCGGCAAAAATAACAGGTAAACACTCAAAATAGCTTCAAGTTAGGGAATGTGTTTGTGCCACTCTGAGAAAAGTGATTTATTCTCTCACCCTGTGAAGACACAGTGCTGACCCTTGTCTTTTTACTTCCAGAGGGCTGTTTATCACTGTATTTGAAGTTTTGGATCCTAAAGCTGTGAAAGACGACATAACAGACAAACACGTTTTCATGAATAATGGCCTTTCCCATGCAATCCTTTGACCCCTTCACTTTCCATAGGGAGAGCTATTTTGTGTCAGAAAGCTATGCAAATTGGATGCTGAGACTTGCTATGTCAAGCCCCTAATGTGTCTCCGTATGGACAATATACGTATCCATAGAGGAGAGGGGTGTTTAAGCATGCAGCTACTGGACAAAAGGAACAGACTCGTCTTCTGTTGCAGGCATTGACGCATCAAGCATCCCTGAAAATGTTGCGAGGGGCATGATAGATCAGTGGTTTTGATTCCTTGTGTCAAATCCCATCTCAGGATGCAGAGTGAAGAGAGGCAACATAGCCAGCCTTCTGCTCAAAAGATTGCTAGGGATAGAAAAGATATGTGTGCATAAATTAAAGAGGGAGGGAAGCGGAGAAAAATTTCAAAATAGCGCTTCTGTTCACTAGTATTAACTGCAAACCACTGTGCTTAAAACTGGTAAAATTACACAGGAAAGGGGGAAAAAAAAGAAAAGCTGTGCTTTTATGTGTTATTTTTTCATTTAGTTGATGATGCACTTCACTCAGAAATAGACACACTTGAATCAATAAAGAAGAACTAACTGAACACAATCTATCTAAAAGGCACTGTGTGTGCATCAATCCTAAGCATGATGACACAGAGAGTTCTACTTCTCGATGCTGGGCTGAGGAGTCCAGGATATTGCTGTTATTTATTGATACCTGACCTCTTTGGATCAATGGGGCTGTAGGGCTTTTGCAGGTCGATCAGCAGGAGCCAAGCCTTGAGTTCCTCACAGCAGGGGTATGGATGGACAAAACAGTGCCAGGGTGGGCATCAGGCCTCACTTTGTGGGTAACATCATGGCATAATATGGGGGACAAGATGTGACAGGACCCCTTGAAATCTGGCTGTGCTGTGAAGGATAAGATAAAGACAGCACAAAGAGGGGAGGATTAGACTCATATTGAGATAATGCCTTTGCCAGGTGGGTTGAGATCGTGAGGGTGTGTTTGTATTGGTAAAATGTAGTGACATTTCTTTTGTGAAAGGTGAAAAGTTTTAAAATTTTTTTGTTTAGTTTTGGTTTTGTTTTTTTTTATTTGTTTGTTTGGTTAGTTGGTTTGGTTTGGTTTCTTTTTGTTTTGTTTTTAACTCTGAATGGAATAAAACTATCAGAGCAACTTTTGAATGCAGCCCAGAGGGAGTGCCCCTCTATCCAGACTATGTATTAGTGGGGACATGAAGGTGTTTGTAGCTCTTAATTCCCTGCCTGACCATTCCTTTGGGTGCAACTGGCCTCGAGCAAGAAGAAAAAGGAGAAAAATTAGAGAAATGTAAATAAGGAAGGTAACTTGCCATTTGTCACTTGAAAGTCCTTATTTCATGGCCTGTTCTCTGTTCTCCTGGAATTTTGTGTCATTATCTCCTGTTAAAAGGATTCAAATGACATTATTTGCATGGAAACTTGCATACAAATGATGTCGTCTGTGCCACAAAGTTGCATTACAATGAAGGGAATGATGACTGTGTCACATGTACGTGACATTCTTTGTGTCATTAAATTTAAAGTCAATGCTGGCAGTTATAAACCACTCACGTCTCAAGCAAATACATCACTTCTGATCTGAAATGAATATTTTAAAATGCCAACTCCAACTGCATCAAACAGCAATAACCTGCAATGTCATCTTAAAAAAAAAAGGAGGCAAAGACTCTAAACAAAGGTGGACTTATGGGATTGTATGACACACCACAAAGGAAAATATTTTAATAAGCTATAATAATTTCCAGGCAAAAAGAATTCTGTGCTTGATGGTTAGGCACTAGAAAGGTTTTAAAAGTCCATTCAATATCATGTGTGTTTTTGGAACATTTATGCTCCTAGAAACCTTCAGGAGTGTTAATTTTCAGGCAGAGTAGATGAACTGTGGAGCATGTTCCACAGCACAGACCTCTCTGTGTGCTGTTACTTTCCATTTCCTTGCCACAGTCTGACACTGACAACAGGCCAAGCCTTTGAAAGATCTCCAAACTCTTCCAAAGAGTCAAGGGCAAATGATGACAGGGAAGGCTCAAGCAGTTATCACTGTCAAAACGAATGAGAAAAGAGGAGGGACAGTAGGTGGATTAGGAAAGGTTTCACACAACTGCGATGATCAGAGCCACACAGCAATGAGAGCCAGACAAGTAAGTACATAGACGGATCTGCTCTCTGATTGATGCATTGTTTGTGCAGGTCAGTGCAAGGTAAGGGATGGTCGCCGTGTTTTTGCAGGAGCAGCGGTAATTGTGCCCGCAGTCACCTGCACTGACCCTGCTGGTTCAGAGCCAGCCACTACCATTTTTCACTGATACAAAGAAGGGCTCTGCAACACTTCCTTTAAAAAGTTATTGTTTTAAGAATAAAACATGCTGTGCAGTGCTTGAAAGGTTTAAAAAACTCAGTTAAATAGAGATCGGTCATCCAAATACCTCAAATGCGCTCGGTGTCTGCCTAAGCTGCTGCACAGTTTAACCTCTCCCTGCTCACCCTACAGCCCCATGCACAAACACAGACCCCTCTGAAAGAAAAAAAAAAAGTTTCTCTGAAGAGTGTGTCTGCATAGGCCCAGCAAGGGAACAAGCAGAGAGGAAAATCTCTGCATGGGTCACTTATTTTCTCCTATTGATATAATTTCAAATCTAATTGAAACATTCTTTGGAGAAAGCTGTGCTACCCACCCCTTCAGCTTTGATATGGCTTTTTAATCAGAGGCCATTGTTATTTCATAATGAACATGGAAAGCATTTGAACCATTTTCTAAATGGAGTGCATTACTTCTGACCGCAGCCAAAAGACCACATTAAAAGGAGTTCAGTGGAATTCACCCTTTGCAATCTTCTGGGTTTGAACATGTGGAATATGCTAAGATGTGCCTACTCGTTGCAAAGGTTTAAGCAATGAGCTGACTTAAAAACTGAACAAGTTCAGCTGCCCTGGCTGGTGAATCTCTGTCATGCTCCAGGGAGGTTTGATGCCACTGTTGTGCCTGCCCCACAGGTGACAATGTGAGCGCTGCCATCCCATCAGATTGAGACGGGCAGAGCTTGCACAGCTCTCATGGAAACCAGATCAGAGTGAGCACAGCAATCTGATCAAAGCAGGGAGCTAAAATGTGGCAGCCAGATTAGCACTCCATTGCCTGCCTCTTGGTTTAGGACCAGAGCAGTGGCTGGGGGTGGAGGGGTAGACTCGGAGCTCTCCCACTGCCTGCCCTTTCCCCATTTCTTCAAGGCAGTGACTGATTTCACTCCCCACTGCCATCCTGAAATCTGTCACGGTGCAAGGAAACCACACACAGGAAGAAGGGCAAGTTGTTTTTTGTTTGTTGTGCACTGGGGATTGTAAATGAGCCCTTAATGTCTACCTCATTTTATATTTTAGGATGTATTTCTTTCTTGTAAGAGCACAGAAGAAAAGATTAAAAGCAGGATGTGACCAAAATGATGCATTGGGTCAAAGTCCTTTCATCCTTTTGCCCTAGTCTGTCTAACATTTTCTCTAAATCCTATTCTAGCCAGGTACATTCAATTACAAAAGTGACCAGAAATAAATCATACTAAATTACATATATATATATATAAAGTATATGTATATATATGTGTGTGCATATATATATGTGCTTGTGTGTGTGTATATAAAGAAAAACACTAACATAAATCACAGAATTGATTGGATTAAGATGATTGGATCTAAAACAGCCTAAAGCCCAAAGTAGGTGTATCAGTGTTTTAGAGGAGTTCAATGCAATCTTAATTGCTTACTTTATAACAAGCAGACATTGGTGAGATACAGCGCCTGTGAAGTGACAGAAGAAATGTTTTGGCTGCTCTTTGATGTAGAGTTCAGCTGTTCTGGTTTGTAAATATAACAGAACGAAAGGATATTGTACTCAACCCACTTCAATCAAGCAAGACACTGCGGCGTCTAAACTGCCGTTCTTCCATTGCTGAGGCTGCTGCTCAGAACAAAGACATAAAGAAAGTGAGAGAGACAGAGGGAGAGAGGGTTGTAGAGAGAAAGACGCTTCTGCATCTTTAATAATTAGCAAAGAACGGCAGTGTTTAGCCTGGAAATTATGGTACATATGCTGTCCACTTGTTCAGGACCCCTGTATCGTGAGAACAAGAAAACATTCATCATCCACAGATGTCCGCCAGGCCCAGGTGACTGAAAATTCAATGCACAGGCTTCTCACAATGGGTCGAATGCTAATTGGGTGGCTTGGGGAGATTAGAGTAGCCCTGGAGCTATTCTCTATCTGCAAAAGTCTCACAGACAATAGGGAAGTCAACATTGTCTTTCTAAAGCTCTGCTTAACTGATGCTTATCAGAAAAAATAGGACAAGTAAATAAATTTTTTTTTAAAAAAGAAAATACTGCCAGTTCCTCTCTGTTTTCCTTTCCCAGTTGTGAGCTAGCTGGTTACTGCCTTTCCCTTTCCTTTCCTGCACAACTTCCTATAAATAGGAAACAGGAGAAGGGAGGGGAGATTGAGAGCAGGTGGGAGAAGAGAAATTGTATATGAACTATATCAGGAAATGAGAATGGGTGCTGAGAAGCATATTTAGCCTAGTGAATACTTCAGAAATGGAAGTAGGTTTTCTCAGTGCACTGTCTTAAAAAAAAAAAAGTTTATTTAAAGTTAAATGAGAATCAGGGCAGTTTCAGAGATGGGTTTGAAATCCATGAAAGTGGGTTTTGCTCCCATGTTTGCTTTTGTCTTGTTGGTCTGAGCTCTACGGATGTATTTTCCCTTCCACAGAACAAAGAGCTGCATCACTGGAGATCTGCTGCTGTGTGGTGGGTTGCTGCAGACATGGATTATTTCAAAAGATCGGTCAATTCTGACACATCTTCTCAAGTTTATTTCCTAAAGCTAAATGCTTGATTTATAAAACTGCACTTGTCAGGGTTGTGCAGACACGGGCAGCATGTAGGACATAATACAGACTTCAGCTAAACCCTCTCTCTTTGATGGGAATTTGGTAGGGAGAGTCTACACTTCCATAAGTGGACTACCATGGAGGTGAATCGGGCTTGATGAACTTAACATTAATTTCACTGTGAGGGTACCGGTGTGTACTTATGAGATGAGTAAGGATGTGCTGACTTTACCCTTTTTTCATTCATCTTCAGCAAATGATTGGAGAGAAGTCTGTATGTGCTAAGTGAGGCTGTGAATTACCTGGCTATCTTGTGTTTATGAGGAAACAGTGCAATTGAATGTGGGATAGCTCGTTCTATTTACAAAGAGGAGCATAAAGCACTTTTGCTCAAGCACCTTTGTCTTTCAATGTGGGACATACTAAAGAGTGAAATATAAAGTGTACCTACTCAGTCATGCAGATTTTTTTCTTTAGGGAGGCAAACCCTACACTTGTATGGGTTTCACCCCAGTATCACCCAGGTTGAAACTTTGAATCTTAGCAAAGATGTCTTGAAATGCTGATGAGGTTAGCTCTGCCAGCATCAGCTAATCTTTTGTGGAATCTGGACCAGTTTCCAGCAAGAAAAACAGAAAAAAACCCAAATGGGGTGAATTCCCCTTGCCTTCAGGCTTCATTATGAAAGTTCTGCAGAGCTCAAGGAACTATGTATCTTATTATTCTCTCAAATCTGCCCTTTCTAAATCACCTTATTCTGATTTAACTGCAAAAGGCATTACTATTTTGGGTTCTTCCTATGTTAAAACTGAAGCAGTAAGCTAGGGACTTTCATAAGAGACCGTTCTGAAATGTCAACAGATGGCTTGCTAATCATGTTAAAAAAATACCCATTCCTTTTCTAAAATGGCATTTTTTTCAGTAAGTAAATCAGAAAAGAATGTTTATGATATAAAACATATTACTCACAACGTCTTTTAATTATCATACTTAATCATCAAGGTCAGGATGATAATTGTTTCTAAAAATTAACACCTCATTTTTCTGAGATGCTTACCAAAATATACGGTCAGAAATATGAATTACTAGTCTGGAACCCAGTTAGGAAACTGCATCTTCTGTTCACTAAACCAAATGTATACTTAAATACCATGAAGCTCTTTAAAACTAAATACCTATTTAAGGCACAGTCTAATTAGTCCACTCGCTGCCTAGTAAAAGCATACTGTACCATATGCCCTAGAATAGGGTGCCATGTGGGTGTTCAGCAATGACACATATTTGCAAGTACTTTATTATGAGATAATGCAGTGCCATTAATATATCCTAAACATGAATGTTTTTTTGTAACCTACTGGAGGCAACTATGGTTGGCAGTTAACACAAACTACCATGATATCTTGGCAGCAACTGCACTTCATTTGTAGAGGGATGAGCAATTCATACAGACCACCACCTTATATCATTCATGCTACTCCACAGCAGCATTTTAAACATGTTCAGACTGTTCAAGCATATCTTCTGCCTAGAGACATGTTCTTGCTTGCTTGCTTGCTTTCCTTTTCCTTCTTGGTTCCAGACCAGTCCTGTTCTGGAGGTTGCTTTGAAGTGATAACAGCCTATATTATAAATAGCAGGGATCAAGACAATTATTTCTTATCCTTAATAGAATCCTTTATAAATATCTCCAAACAGGAAATAACATACAGCCTAAGGCTCTGAGATCCACTGATTTTAAATCCAGGAGGAAAATTAGGACAATCTTGCTCTCTGATCACCCAAACATGGTTCTTTGGTCCTCTTAGTCAAATGGTTTACTGTCAGGCAGTCCTGCAAGAAGCATGGAGTTGAACTCCAATAAATGTTTATTCTCATTGATTTGTGAATTATTATTAACTCGTCTTATTTTTTTTTTCCAGAGGCTTGCAGCCAGTTCTGTGTGTTTAAGTTTTGAAAATTCTGTTCCCACCTGTTCTCTAGACAATGTGTAACCTCACTGCAGATTCATTTGTGCGCTGAGAGCCCCCATTGAAAAGCAGTGTTCTATCATTTTTCCATCATTTAAAATATTTTCTACTAGACGCTGTTGAATCAAGAAGATTCAGTATCACAAATAAAACCAAACCAGCATGCACATTTTCAGAGATAATCACATTGCACAATATAAAATGAAACAAGAAGTAAGAAAAAGTCTTTATATGAAGCAGCTGCTTACAGGAAACTCTGTGTGTAATCTTTGGCCATATCAAAATTTCAGCTCGAGTTAGATTCACTCAAGGAGTAAGTGTGTGGGAGAGAGAGATGACAGAGAGACACCCTATACTTCCAGTTCTCATTTATGACAGAAATGAATGTAATGTAAAGCTCTCTACAGTTCCAGAAAATATTAATGAAGAAGTAAAGAGTAGATACAGGGTTTTAAGGCCTGGTGCATGTATTGTTTACAACAGAAGAGTAAAATGCTGGAAAAAACACTAGAACCCACAAATGTACTAAAATACCATGTTTTTTCTAGTGAATCAATAATCTTTTATTGGTGAAAAGTCTGATGCTACACAGGCAGTGGAATAAGAACTTCCCTGGAGAATACTGATGTCAGTGGAAGCATTTGTGTGTAGTCCCATGGTTTTGTAATCCAGGTAAAATCACAGAGATATCACAGATTTAATTTTAATTCAGATTTGACATTTACTATCTCTGATTATGGACTTCAGTGAAGTGATTCTAATTTTATGCATATGTAGGTGGGAGGAATATATATGTATGATGGAGCAATCACAACAGGAAAAAGTATCCAGTGGAGGAAGATGGATGTCTCCAGGACCAAAAAGTGCTGCCAGTTTCTTGCCAATTGGTCCTACTGCCACAAATAACAGCGTAGGCCAAACTCTGATTGTGACATTTGCTTCCAGATTTTTTTTCTACAGCTCTTGGAAGGATATCACTGGAGATGCAAACCTGTGGGGCTTGTTTCTAAAATGGAAACAGCAAAACTGGGTGATGGAAATGCCTTACTGCTTTTAGTCATGCTAGTTTTTATCCTGTTGGGTATTGTACAGGCACTAGTATTCAGCATATAGAAAAACAAACACCCAGTGCCAGTGGCTTACTTGATAAGGCAGCTAGAACACTGGATTTTATTCCAAGCTCTTTTGTCAACACACTTGCCTGGACTAAACCACTTATTTTTCTTTGACCCCAATAGCAGTCTGTAAGATAAAATCTCCCCTAAGAAAGGACTATCTTTCACAAAATATGTGGATAGCACCTCTCACACCAGAGTTGTGATTTTAGTCATGGTCTCTGTGTACTCTGCTGACTGAAAACTAATTAATAGTATTGAGCTTGATATTTTCACATAGTTTAAAGGTCAAAAACTTTTTACCCTAAATACACAGTTGAGCATTTTTGTGTCATTTTTTTAAAACAGAAGTTCAGCAGTGATTCTCAAGCTTTTCTCTTCCTGTTTCTTAAAAAAAGATTTAAAAATTTATGTAGAAAATTATAACTTGATCTTAAATATATTCCATTGTGACAGGAGGACAGATATCAGTGTCTTTTTGTTATGTGAGTTATTGAAGTTTGACATCCTTTGAGGAATATTTTTCATAACCCACTGTTTCCTACCCTGTCTATCCAATTATTTAGAACAAGCAATCTGTCATTTTATTGTTTCCTTCCAATTATATAACTTTGGTGACAGTCATGGCAGAGTATCCTCTGTAAGTAAAATCAAATCTCACTGTGGATTCCAATTCCAAGGGCTGCAGAGTGTTTGTACGTGTGTGCATGTGCGTGCATTGTGTGGAAATGGAGTGGAGGTGGAAATATTAAGACAACAGTTGGTGAGTGTTGTTTAAAAAAATAACTGCTTGTACATGCTGAAGAAGGTCCAAAAGGGAAACAAAAAGTATTTTTCTCATTCTCAGTTTTCAAAAACAGAATAGATATAACCTGTACAGGTAGTAGATGCTCTACTGCAAACAGTGAAGTGATGACCACACTTTGTCTCACAGAATTATATAGCAGTTCATGTATTTATCTTAAAAAATGCTATGAAAAGAAAATATTTTTTTTCTCGATGACCATTCTGTCTATCTGTCCATCTGGGATATTAGTCTGTCAAGAAAGCCATTAAAAGGACCAGTCCCTTGGAGCTTGTGTCAGATCAGACATTTTAAAAAAGAGAGGGACAAACAGGTTCTTCGGTTGCAGCACGTTGCTCCCTTCAACTTCAACAGCAGTTGCACAAGGTGCCAGGGATGAAGCTCACTCTATCATTGTCATTTAGTGACTGATAGAGTCAGACTGGAAATTTTCAGACTTGTGTACTAAATCTGAAACTAGAAGGAAGTCGCTAGGTTGTGCCATCTTTGTTGGCGGCAGAGGGAAGGGAAGAGAATTCGAGCGGCAGTTGGGTCCAACACCAGTTAGCTAGTCAGAAAGGAGGGAACAGCAGTGAAGCTGAGAAGAAACAGCATGCAAACAGCTGCAGTGTGAGATAGAATAAGTGAGTGTCAGTGGTGTTAGATGGTAGAGCTGTATGAACACTTTCACACTCAAAGCAAAATTGTCAAGTTATCGTGTCCAATTGGGCATGGATTTCTTATTATATCACCGTGGTGCCACAAGCTGTACTGGTTGCAGAGTCACAGAACCTTGAATTTAAATAAAAAGGGGAGAAAAAAAGGAAATTAATAAAATTGTAAGTTTTATTTGAGATGTTTGAAGAAAAATTGCACTCTACTTTAAACCTCTATTGAACAAAATTATGTAAACATATGGTTATGATGCCATAATGAAGTCATGCTAAAGTGCTTTGTTGATTTTGGGCTTGTTTCAACCATTTAAGCTGAAGTTGCTTTCATTTACTATTTTTCTTTTTTTCTTTTTCTTCTGTCTGAACAGTCAATGTGTTTCAGAGCCAGCACTGGCCAGGCCAGTTCTTCCGTGCATCTCACTAACACTTATAATTTGTGAAGATGTTGAGGCTTTTGAGGGCACTTCAGCAGGAGCTGATAGAATGATCAGAGATAGTTTTAATGATTACAGGCTCTCTGAGGGAGCTGACCTTTTTCAAGTTCACAGAGATTTTTCAGATCATTATGCAAACTTTATTAAGAATCAAAACCTTTTATCGATGATTTGGAGTTGATTTCCCTAATCTGAGAGTATAGTGTACCAGTATTTCTGCTAGATGTTGCTCTTGCTTGGCCTGTGTACATCAGACATTTTCTAACGGAGTGAGAAAACTTATAAACTCTTTGCCATTTCGTTTATACCATATTTCAAGAATATTTTGATGTAGCTTTAAAAGTGGTTCAGTTCTTCAGCTTAAGTATTTTGACACATTCAGTGTCTCCCAATTCCCTTTTTTCTTGCAGCTGTTTGAGGTGTCCAACTAGGGTCTCAATATTAAAATGCTGTTGTCCTGATATGCAGGTGAGAAGTCTTTATACATGAAAAAATGTAGTGTTCCATTAACATGGACAACTAGATCAACATGCCCACAACTTGTTACAGCTATTTATGTCACTTTATAAAATAATTGAAGCTAGAAAATAAACCATAGCTGTCAAATCAAATAGAACCCAGGAGACCCCTGAACCATTATGGTGCCCCAGACCACCAAACGTTACTTTGAATGAGATGTGAGGAACAAAAAAGTTAGATAATTTTGGGAACATAAAGTTTTAAAAAACACCAAGGAGGGCTTGGTAGTTGCCTGTAAGAGGCACCAGCAGGAGAAATACAGTGGGTATTACTATGCAAGTGATCCTTTCATGAAGTCCAATGGTTTCACAAATTTCCAGATGTTCTGCTATTGCTCCTCCTTGCTCCTCCAGCTTCTTATGCTGAAATAGAGCCCTGTATCACTAAATCTAAATAATAAAATGAGCTGAGACTATTTCTAAACCCAGTCTAAGTGCTTTGAAGCCAGTGAAGTTCTGAGCATAATTTTGCTGCCTATTTCTTGAACTTTTTTTTTCTGTGTGTGTGTGCCTTCTGCTTTTGAACATGGTAGTAAGTATGAAAACAAATTTATCAACGTGCTCTAATTTCTGTCTAAGCCAACCTACAAGTCAGGGCTATTACGGGAAATCTTAACACTTGCTACAATGAACTTGGGCCAGGGATCACTAGAAAACAAGACATTTCTCCGATCTCCTACATACCCAAATCAAAACAAAATGCAAGCCTCAGTCTAGTCAAAAGAACTCTGACTGGAAATTCTCCATACTGCATGGATTTGCATGCTGGATGTAAATTTTCTAGGATGTTTTTCCAGAAATCTGCATTTAGATAGAAGTATTTTACAATGTCTAAGCCCTAAGATTTTATATGCATCTTGGTCTTTATTTTCCATTTTAATTTGTCTGTGTGTGCTGCAAACACATAAAGAGAAAAAATGGGGGTTATTTGACTGTTTTGGATACAAAGAATACAGAACAAATTCCAGTATATTAAAAAAACTGGGGAAAAAAAATCTTTCTTTAAATCCTGAGCCCATATATACTAAATATTTGTGATCCTTCAGCCAAATAATTGACAAGGTTTCTTGAGGACCCAATTCACTAAACCTTAAACAACCTAAACCTGGCTTTTTCTTTCATCCACAAGAGAAATTAAACTAAAAAAAACCCCCCACAAAACAGAATACTTTGAGAGATGCTTAGTTAATGCACTTGTCTTTCATATTCAAACTCCTACTATTTGTTTCTTACACTTTTACACACATTTGGAAATCTACCTACCCCTCTGTAGCAACACATTTTTTAATGCAGCAACACATTTTTTAATTTAGGAAAAAAAATTAACCTTGGCAGATTTTTTAAGGTACTAACTCTATTCCCTTGCAATTAGGTTTTCTATGATATTATAAATATTTATCTTGCATTTTTATTCCAGGCCATTCTTCTTCTCCAGACACTGTATGTTTCTTTAGCTTGCTCCACACAAATTTCCTGTTGCCAGAGAAGCCTCAGAATTTATTTTTAATTCTGGAACTCCTTCTGTCCTCTTCCATCTTTAGCTATCAATCTTTTGAGGTGCTGTGTGGTTTAGTTTACGATATGACAAAGATTTTAAACTCAGTGAGTGGCACAACTGATTCACATCACAGCTTGGATCTCTGCACAGGGCAATCAATAGCAGTGCATCAACTGTGGGGGCACACAGAGGCCTCCTCTGTAGTGCCACAAACAAGGAACAAAATTCAGCATGCCTTTGTCAGAAAGAAAAGCCATGAGCTGTCTATAAAACCAGTAGGTTAGGTCTAGACTAGCAGCCATATTCCCTGATGTCTACGCAAATAAAACGTTCCCAGAGACTTGTACCACTTTCTTGCAAAGCAAAAGATAAGTTTTTCATAAAGGAAGTGGATATACTATAGCTTCCCTCAGGGAAAAAATCAAATCAACCTATTAAGTGGTTTTGTGGGTCAATAAAATATGGAACTTTTCTTTCAAAATTTTTTGTGCATTTCTTCTTGGAAATAAACATTCATCTCTTGTCTTCTTATATTCATGACTTCATAGAACAATCTATGGATATTTCTGAGCATATCAGAACTATCTGACCACTCAAACAACATTGTTTAAGTGCTAAAGGTGAGGGCTCAGAGTGGGAAATTGAGTATAGAGATCTGTTCTGTTTTGCCATAATCTCCATCTCCAACCTTAGTCACTGAGAGCAGTTTTGCAATGCAAACTGAACAGGATAATTTATTCTCTATAAGGCACTGTAAATCTGTACTGAATATATTCTTGGAAAGTCTAAGACTAGTTAAAGCACACATATTCCTCTGTGTGTGGCAAGTAAAACCATTTTTAATAGCACTAGGGACTCTAGCCTGGAAGGTGCTAAGTATTTTCAGCAATGTGTTTTGAGCCCTTCAGTCTGAGGATGATTGACACCTTTTAGGATCAGGCCCTCATTTTTCACCTAATAAATGAAATGGTACAAGAGTTTAATTTGAAATGACTTTGCCATTGACTTATTTCTCTTTCATTACGGGTTGGATATCAGCAGGATTAAATGTTCCAACCATAGAAAGAAATTCCTCCGAATGTAAGCTTTTAAATGTCCCTTCAAACAATGATCAGATGTGGAAAGTTGAGATCTGTTTTTGGTGTGTGGCAGACTGGCAGCAACTGGACCTGGCTTAGAATTTCTGCCTTCACTAACAGAATTTTGTTAGTAAACCTGCCAAAACCAGGAAATTGCTGGCAGCTTTGGTGGAAAGTGGAGAATTCAGTGGGTATTTGTCATCCCAAAAGGTTTGCACTTATGAAGCGGCCTCTTGTATAATAAAGCCCATTTGTCTGATGTAAGAGATTTCAACAGCTTGTCAATGCTCCACAAGAAGCTGGAGAAATTTTTCAGTTGATGCTGTATGCAGAGGTGATAAAGATGCTGCAATGCCATGCTTTGTGTTCTCTTGTTTGTTTGGTGTATCAAGGATATGTAAGCAGAGTGAGAATAAAATATAATTTGAAGTCAGCCACAGATGTTACATGAGGCCTCCTAGAATGAACAAACGAATAATAAACAAAATTAAAAGTTTCTATGACTGTCTTTATAGTCTGCCTGTTTGTTTGGCACAGTGTATTGTGGAAAGTGCCATAAATTTCAGTTTGGTAGGTCAGATTCTTTGCATGTTATTTGGTTTATTGATACTACTTGGTAGTGGGGAGACAAGAGATGAACCTAAGGATAAGAAGGTTTACAATTAGCATCAGAAAGCTTTTTTTTTTTTTTTTTNNNNTCAAATAGCATCCAAAAGCTTTTTTTTTTTTTTTTTTAGTAGAAAAGTCTATTCATCTCCCAAAGGAGGAGACAGAAATCTAGTTGCATGATTCAAGTTAAGCTTGAAGTGACCAAAACACTCTCATGTATAGATAGAACAGGGACATTCTGTGCTCTTTAATCTTTCCCAGCCCTACTTGCCACAGGTTATCATTTATGAGTCTTTGTCGCTCGTGTTTGGGAGGGTAGAATTTGACCTGACAGTTGTATGCAAACATTTTTTAAAAAACCCATTGAATTATTTTGCTAAAAATGATACCGTTATGTCCTAGAAAAAGGATCCAGGTTACAAGACATTATTTATTTTTCATTTGGAAGTAGTGTCAAATGGCTCACTAAAGTTTCTGAAGAGTTCTGTGGGCTGCTGTTCCTGCTGTACATAAATATTATCAGACAAAGCTCATGTGTATAAACATTCCCAGACTTGGACTCGTTGCCAATTCAAATCCTTTTATATTGCTCTTTTCCTTATGTAGATCTAATATTCCCACTGCATTTCAGCAAAACAGCAATTTCTATTTATAGCTTCTCCAGTCTATATTTGTTATAATGAATATGGATAATATATGCTCACAGAAGTTATTAATACTACTGCTATTACATGCATAACAACTGCATGGTCCTGTTCTCTCAGGCATTCAGATGGAAAGAATGGTAAAAAAATGTTTATGTTTCTCTACTTCACGAAAATATAACAACAGCAGGACACTCAAAGTGATGATGCCTGGATTGCTGTGAATTGTATGTAGAAAACTTTTTTTTTTTTTTTCTCATGGAGCACACTGTGCCTCATAAGTGTTCCCAACATGTATCAGGGGCTTCTTGAAAATTTCATGTTACACCTTTGAATGAATATTGACTAACAGCACTATACCAACATTGTCAAAGTCCAATCCTAATATTTGACAACACCAAAGGGAGATAGAATTCATTTGCTCTGATGGAGCTTGGACATGAAGGATGTTGTGTAGAAAGGAGGAGTGGAAGAAAAGACGTCCTTGATATCAAAATTTTAAAAATCAGTGTTATTAAAATATCTGACATTAACTATTAGGGAAGTTGTTTTAAGCAAAGCTGAAATGTTCAGCATAGCACATTCCTAATGTGTCTGCTTACCTGAGCCAGTTTGTGTTATTGTTGAGCTACTGTAGGCAAAGGACGAATAAGGCTGTTTGGCTGTTTGTTTTGGAGTTTTTTTCTCCTTTTCTCCTTTTTTTTTCTTTTTTCTTTTTTTTTTTTTTTTAAATTCTCCTGAAAGAGTTGCAGAAAGCTGGGCTGGATGGTCTTTCTTAATGTAAGTCACTGATTAATAAAATGTGTTATAATAGGTGTGACATGCACTTTAAGACTTTCAAAGCTATGTAGACTCCCATTAATTCAAGTGCAAATTGGAATATGGTTACATTCTGTTGAAATAAAGTGACTCAGACTTCAAGGGTCCCATTTCACTTACATTTATGAAGTTTGTGATAATTCACCACAGCAGCAAAAACTGGCAAGAACAGAGAGATTCAATTTGGTCTCCCTCTTTCTCTCTCTCCCCGGTTTCCTAATGCTTAATAAATTTTCCAGAAGAGAGATACACATACTATCTTCTCAGGACTATTAGTTTAAGAAATGTACTGTTTGCTTTTTTCTTTTATAAATTAATTACAATTGAACTTTCTCCTAAATCTAGAGAAAATATTTCTGTTTGTAAAAAGGTTTTTCATACATTATGGCCTAATCTCGTATGATTTAAATGTGGTCATGATCTTTTCTCACACTGTGGAAAACATGATTTCACTATGAAACTTTTTTTTTTTTCCTGATATACAGTGTCTTTCTGGAATGATACAAGTTGTTTTTCTTGGAAGGATAATATTTGTGTGGGGAGAATCATGAGGAGGAGCTCAATTTAGTCCTGTTCAGCCTAGGAGCTTTTTAATCTGCCCATTCTAGGTAATGAGTTTGTGCCATTTGTGGGGTATTTTGTCTGTAATTGTATGCTTTCCTCATACTTTTCTGGGTGCAATCCAATCAATGCCTAATTTCTGAAACTGACCCACTGAGAAGATTTATTTCACTATGTCTGTCCTGCAAAACAGCATTTATTCAGAAATTTCAGGAAATGATATCAATATAATTCAGGAAAAGAAAATGAGCAAGAGAGAGTGTTTCCTTGAGCATTCATTTTAATATGCATGTTAAGAACACCTCGAGGTCCCGGGACAGTCTGATTTCAAAGAGCAGAGGAGTGTTTACTGAGAATGTTCATGAGATAGCTGTTATTTATAGAGTGGCTGTGTCACAAACAAGAAAGAAAAATATTTAGAAGGCAAAGTGGGCACAAATCAGTGGCCAGCTGTGGCTGTCATATATTTAATTGAAATCAGAAAGCAAGGTCCATCCCTTCATATTTTTGAGGTAATATTTGTGCCTAAAATAAGTGAAAGTGTTAAAAATTGTGCGAGAGATAGGCCTTCCTTAATCTTCTACATTTAATTTAATATGTTGATCTCATTACACTGCACCTGTCATACCTGTTATCTGTAGATCAGGGAAGTAAAAAATGATCAAGTCCTCTAATAAAAACTAGCCTAAAGTCCCATTTTGCTTCTTATTCATGCCCTTGCTAAAAGTGCTTGCATAACACTTTCCAGGGGGGAATCTCAGACTCTGAGCAGTTTCCCAGAGTGCTGGTGAAATTGCAGGTGATACTTTGCCCATGTCTGCCTTGAGAAAGCAAAGGAAGTTGCATGTCTTTTTTGACAACGGAAAGCTTGTGAAATGACCCCTTGAGAATGCCACTGCGAGCTAATTACCTCACAATTTTGGTCAAAGTTTGGGATATTTAAAAAGTCCTCATATTTTTAAAAATTAAAATATTTTAACTTATTACAATTGATAAAATTCATGGAAGAAGTGAGAGCCTGGGAGCAACACTCCAGGCTCCTGCTCCCTTGCTCCAAAAGATGTGTAATCCTGCCTTTATATCAAATGTGTGAGTGAAATGAGGAGAGCAAGGTGATCCTGCTGGGCTATATCATACTGCTTTGCAGCATGTATGGAAGGTACAACAGAGGCAGAGGTTATGGCACTGTTAGAGAAATCTGTTTTCAAAAAAGGCTATGTTTCATAATGAGACAGTAAATAGGGAACAGAGAAAAATGTCAATGCCTCCTCCATTTAGTAGGAAATACTTTGAGCAGCCTGCAAGCAATTATTTTATTTGGTCAGTAGATATGTAATTGCACTATATAGTTTTTAAGCATGAAGACAAAATAGCCCCACATGAAAAGGAAAAAGTCCTTTTTAGTGGTTATGAAAATAAACTGTAAAGCACCCAGCAGTGAAAGGGTCAAAATGGTTGTATTAACTGAACTCTCCTGAGGACATATGTTGTTTACAGTATAAGTTTAAAATAATATTCCTGGCTAGTCAGGCTTTCCCTCAGGATAATGCAATTACAACAGTAACAGAGGATTAATTAAAGACTCTCCCATAGGTGTTGCTAGAGATCTTGAATCGACCAAAGGGGGATACATTACCAACTCAGCACAGAGGTGAACAGACCAGAGCTGTTCAAAATAATTAGTTAGGCACAAGGGCAGGGTTGAGCTTTTTGCCTCATTTATCTGATTTTGATTAATACTGTAATTTCTTTTTTTTTATGCAGAAGAGGCATATTGGTTCCCATTTGTGTATGAGAAATGAGTAAGGAAGATCAAGCTTCTGAATAAGGAAATCAATAGCAAATGAATTTATTCTGGTCCAGTGTCAAGTAGGATATAATTTTCTTTTCTTTTTTTCTTTGACACCTGGTTTAAATGCTTGGCACCAAGGGGTAATTTTTCTGCCATGGAGGGAACAACAGTCCTGCTCATGCCCAGTGCAGAGAGTGATGCAGTTGCATGACAAACAACAACAATGACATGAGAGAATGTTAGAGCTGGAAGCTCACCTACCCTTTTTTTTTTTTTTTTTTTTTTAGCCTTCATTATCATCCCTGCATGTACTTACAAAGTCCTGAGAGAAGCTGAGTTATAAAACTTAATCTGGCAAGGTCACTAATTTGGAATTATGCAGTAAAGTTAAAAAAAGTGAAAGCAGTCCCTTTCTCCAAAGACCTTTTAACACAGAAAAAATTATAGCAATCTACAATGTATTATTTTTGAATAAACGGTTATGTTTGGTTGACTTCTGTCTTGAAGTTCCTATTCTGGAAGAACATTCAACAGAAACAAAAAGGTAGTGATCAAAGTCTAGGTGAAGTGTACAGAAATTTGCATTAGAAATGAGTGAACATCTCTCTCTAAGGAGTGATTGGGGAGATTTGAGCTAGGTCCCTCATGCATCATAACTTGTCAGTAGACCTACTTGGGGCTGTAAAGAAACATTAAAATTTCTTGAGCTGTTCTGGACATATATGCCCTGAGGTGTGTCAAGGTATTCTCCCATTTTGATGTTATATATTTGTCACATTTTTTCCATACAAAATCTGTACAACAATCTAAAAAGAGAATGTTTAAATAAATCACAGGATAATTTATTTAGAACTTACATGAAAAAAAACCCCTCATTAAAAAAGTGATGGTTTCTTTATAGTGAATGTTTTATTCTCACATCTAGAGGTCAGATTCTCATATCAGGCATATTATGCCTATCTAAGAATCTGATTCATTTTAAATATGTGGGAAGTCTCTTTTATCTGGCTAGGTTCATTTTGTCACAAGCAAGTACTTTGTCTGAAAGATGGTAGAGTAAGATGAAATTAAAATTAATTTATGTGATGTAAGTATTTGCTGTTTATGGAGTTTTCTTTCAGATAATATCAATATGAAGATTAGATTAATATAATATATTTCACTTTTTTAGCCATAAATGTGGAGGAAACTATGATGTTCCAATTTTTCATGATGGGTAGAGACCCTGAGCTTTTTAGTTCCTGAATTAACATGAGAGAAAGAACAGAATTCTAAAATGGTATATTTTTCAAATTTAACTCAAAAAGGCAGAAACATTGTAACCTAGAGGAGAAGTTAGGTTTATTTGCGAAGGAAGTCTGAGGAAGGTGTTGCCCATTTCACTGAATGATAAACATCCTCTTTATTGATATCAAGGCAGATTTAGTAAAGAGTATTCAAGAGAATACTGCAAGGAGAAAATAAAGGCATTGCCAAGAAAAATATTAACATCTACTCTAGACATAATTTGCAAAGGCAACAGTTAGCAACATGATCCTGCTGGATTTTTTTTGTGCCATCATGTTTCACAACCCCTCTTGATAAAAGAGACATTTCACTGAGAATCAGGAATCCTATGTTCATATAATCACACTTTTTTTAGTGATCTAAGAATGTACAGTATCCTATAGAACACGGTTGTGTCCCACTGATGGAGTTTGTTCACATTTCTGTACCTGTGTGAATGTCATATTTGCCTGCCAATGGTGCCTGTGCCTCGGAGGTTTTCTTCTGGCTGTGTTTCAGGTCTTGTCTTTGTTTTGTACATTTGCACAGACCTATCAGTGCCTCCAGGACTGACTGCACCTCTCAGCTTCTGAGCAGTGTGCACGGCAAGTTTGACCTGCCTGCTAAGATGGGAAGCACGCGTCAACTGTGTGTGGGGAGATTTGTAGACCACATCAGATCACAACCTTACGTCTGCAGAAGATGCACATGGAGCTGTGCATGTGGAACTTGTTTTTGACAAAGGTAGGACAGTGCAGGGAGGTAAAATGTTTTCTTTTTCGCAAACTTTTGCATTTCTGTCCATTTCATTGTCACGTGGGTGCTCATGTTCTTGCCTACTGGAGGTCTCTTTGGCAGCTGTCACTAGATGGTGCTAGCTGTATAAAAGAGGTGTTCCTCTCTTTTTCTTCTACGATTCAGACCTTGCTCTCTCAAGGATTCTGAGTGCTTTGGCTCGGTCCAAGAGATGTATTTCCACTGAGTCCTGGGAATCCAGAGTACCTGCTTTCTCCCTAACAGCTAATAGGTCAATAGGGATTAATTAGGGAATTGCCAGAGGTTTGGATTTACCTTGCCACGTGGGTTTCTTGTGAACACAAAGGAGATCTGTTGCTCTGCCAGCATTTTTAAAAGAACTTAAGATAAGTAGAGGACCACTAGTTTTATTTAGGCATTGTCTCTTCTTTGCCCAAAAGGTTTGTCGCCTATCAAGTCTGCTAGAAACTAAATTTCTTTCTCACAAAATACAGGGATCTCCTATAATTCAAAAACCAGCCTAGCAGAGGATTGAGAGGGCTTGAGAGTGACTTGATGTTGGACGCGTCAACTGTGGACCACTGCATCTCAGAGAAATTAGCTTTGCCCATATTTTTTTGCAGAATATTAGAGGTTATTTGACCCTTTGAATCTTAGCAATTATAGACGCAGATCTTAAAAAAATATCTTTTACATTCAAAATTTTTGGGGTAGGCCCTGGATTAAGCGTGGTGGAAAATATATGAGGGATGTAAGTGGAAGGACTAGATAGACAACAGTGTAAATTGAGTTTTCCCTCCTTTAGGTTTTCCTCACCATTTTTAATGGTATCTGGCTGAAAGACAAAACCTTCCTGAGACCAAACCTTCATGTCCTTGGCCTCAGGAAGAGCTTAGATAAAGAAGGCACCAGTCAAATACATCAGGTTTTCACCCTCAGCAATAAAAGCCTTTTCCTTCTTGTAAAAGCAGGGCACATTGCACTCAAATGGGGAGAGATGCTAAGTGCAGTGACAATTGTTTCCCAGGGAGAATGTTTCGGCAGGAAGCCAGTATTTAATCACATAGCCACATCACATCATTACAGAGCGTCACTCAGTGCAACCACTTGATGCAGCGCACCGCACCTCCACAGCATAATGCTGGCTCCCTGCCAACAATTTAGAGAAAACTGCTACCAGCTTTGATAATTGCTTGCCTTGATGAAACAACCCCGTGAAATGGCAGGGCTAGAATGGGGACAAAAGGGACAGCTATGAGACCACAAATTTCCCAGACTTCCAAGTGGCACCTGTTAGCCAGCGATTCATTTACTGGCCAACTTCAAAAGTCCACCACAACTGGTAATAATTGTCAGCCTTGCTGGAAGTCTCCTCACAGAAACTGAGGAGTAAACCTATGTAAAGATAGAGCAGCTCACTTTACCTCAAAAATGATGCTGGCATTGGACAATATTTGACCATTCTACATGCATCCTGTAGCTGACCTTGCTGCTTAGCACAGCACAACATCATATATGCATCTTTTCATTATTATCGCAAAACCTTATTGGCCATACATAGAGAGTGAAAACCTGCTAGAATGATTGTGACAGTGTGTGCTCTCCTACATGCTATCTACATCATTTTACACATGAACCAGCAATGTCACCTCTCCCCAAAGGTGGCTACAGGTATCCTGGACTGCATTAGACAAAGTGTTTTCAAAGAGGGGTGAACCTTCTCCTCTACTCAGCACTGGAGAGGCCACTCCTGGAGCACTGTATCCAGTTCTGGGCTGCCCAGTTGCAGAAAAATATCCCCAGTAAAAGAGAGACATGGAGCTATTGGAGGAAGTCCAGTAAGTGGCATGAAGATGGTTAAGGGACTGGAGCATTTCTTGTAAGGAAACACAGAGAGATGGGCCTGTTCAGCCTGCAGAAGAGAGGGCTCAGGGATATCTTATCAATGTGTACAGATGTCTGAAGAGGGTGTGTAAAGAAGATGGAGTCAGGCTCTTAGCAGTGGTTTCCAGTGACAGAATCAGAGACAGTGGGCAAACTGAAAGACAGGAGTTTCTGTCTGAACTTCAGGATATGGTGTTTTTTCATGGTGAGAGTGACCAATCACTGGCAAAAGTTTTATAAAGAACTTGTGGAATTTCCACCCTTGGAGATATTCAAAAGCTGTCTGGGCATAGTCCTGGGCCACTGGCTCTAGATGGCCCTATTCCAGCAGGAGGGGTGGCCAAGGTGACCTCCAGAGGTTCTTTCCAATCTCACCTGTTCTGTTATGTGAGTGTCTGTGACACTCATAGTACAATAATCACAGGTATGAAAAATATATCAAGACCATGACTAAAATAGGTAAGTAATCCAGTTTTAAAGGCACAATACCCTTTCTTGGGGTATTTGTCCTGTCCTGCCATTTGTCCTGTCTGGCCAAATCTTGAGCACATTCAGTTAACTCTATTAGAACACAAATAGATTCAGGCTGAAGTCTGAGCATTTGTGTGTTTGGACTACTCTTTTGTCTATAGCTCTTCACTCTCATGACCAGGAACATGACTCAAGGAAATTACATGAAGTGGAGTCAGGGGATGTTTAATTTACACATTAGGCAAAGGCTTTTCATCCGGAGAGTGGGGGAGCACTGGAGCAGACTCCCCAGGGAAGCGGCCACAGTACCAAGCCTGTGTGAGTTCCAGAAGCATCTGAACAATGCTCTCTGACACATGGTGCAATTCTTGGGGTAGCCTGTGCAGAGTCAGGAGCTGGCCTCAATGATCCTCATGGGTCTCTTCCAACTCAGCACATTCTTTGATTCTAAGGTTCTATAACAGTGGTGAGTAGATGACACATAGGAAGTGAAAAAGGACAGTGTTTACACAAAGGGATACTCCCAAGGTATTCCTGCCCAGCTTCTCACTGACATAGTCTGAGGAATCTAATAAGCCTGGACTTGCATCTACCCCACTGGACTAAATAGACACCAATGATCCTATCATCCATACTTTTTTCTAATTCATTCTTAACTGTGTTTTTACTTTTAGATATCTTTACTTGACATGACAATGAGTTTCACAATTTAATTTTTTTGGCTGTATGGAAACAAACTTTCCTTTTTTTTTTTTTTGGTGCATTTTAAGCCTTCAGGCTTAGAGTTTCCTCTGTTCAGTGTAGCATTCTCATTCAAATCAAGAGGAAGGAAAATGACTCAGTGCCACATGGTTTTGGATCCTTCTCTGTTTTAATTATCTTCTTATAGTGTCACTGTTGTCAGCCTTGGTGTCAGCAGAGATAACGCTGTAGTGGACTCCCAGGGGGCCTAACACTGTACCCCACTGTCCTTATGCTAAACAATGTGTATGCATGGACCAGATTCTCCAACCCCACCTTTTCACCCAAAGCTTGCAGTCCAAGTATAAAATGCAGTAAAACAGACTGATAGAAGGAAGTGTGGAAAACAACATCCCAGTGTGAGTCAGCATGACTGACAGTATGCCCACCTATTTTTCCTGGATGTTGCTGGTTGTTTCAGGACAAGCCCAGAACCATGAATGCAAATCCTCTGTGGTAAAATCATTTCCGCCCACCTTTCAATATTCCTTTCTAAAAAAAAAAAAAAATCACCTTCATTCCTGAATTATTGCCTCTGGGCTCACATGTTGCCAGATTTGGAAGGAAGCAGCAGTTTCACTGCTGTTGTGGCCAAAGAGGAAAAGTAGTATAATCCTAAGGAATCCTGATTAGGATTCAAGCAAGCATCCACATGACCAAGAAGATGTGCACCACTGCCTTCTGCTCTCTAAAGGCTGACATATTAGTTTGAAAAGTGGATACGTGTACAGCAGAGTTTGAGCCAGGCACAAAATAGATCATCTCCTTTGCCAATGCAATAAAATGACCTCTCAAGTCTGGACATTCACAACCACATCCTGTTTTAGATTACATAAGCAATTTGTAAAAATGGGCATGAGTATCTAGAACTAAGATTTTTCCAGACTTCTGTTTATTAGCATATATTAATTGGGTCTTGGTACAGTCTTGCCTTAACATATGATAACTTTTAGTTTTGCAGCACAGTGAATTGCACATACTGAATATGTCTAAAAGAATAATATAGGCAAAAAAACTTTAAACCACTCAACATCTTTTTTGTTCCTTTTCTTCCAAGTGTAAAAATGCAATTGCCTGCAGACAGAAGCAGTCTTCACAAAGGAATGTATATGTCCTAATGTTAGTCTTAATTAAAACAAAGCTTGCAATATTGTTTTATGACTGTATTTGTATAACATATGACTTTCATAGGAGACAGTCCTACCCATTACCTGTTTATCTATTTAAAGCAGCATAGTCTGTTATTCACTGCACTCAAACAATAGATGAATACGTGGGCATATTTATTGTTAAGGTCAATACAATGATAGGATTTGATCTTCTTTTCTTTGTTGCTTAGGAAAGAAAATAAAACTCTTATGAAGTCTGTGCTGATTTTATTTGCACCTGACTGTAGTAGGCTATGCTTTAAGTATGTATTCTCTAGTGGGCAAGGCCATCAAATACTTAAATTACATCAGGGCAAGGATGATAGTATCAAGGTATGATTATATACAGATCTCAATGTGATTCTCAATTTTTAAAGCTAATCAACCGCTTTTCTTAGATATCTTTACCAGAGAAATACTTGTCTAACCAGCAGCTTTCAAATGTAATTAGCCAGTGTGCCCTTCCAGCTGCCATTCTGTGATAACCTGTGAGATAGTTTTGATGTCTTCAGAAATGTTTATATAATATAGACATTCTGTTCCAGGCTTATAGGCTATTTCCTAGGAAAACACCTGAGAATCATTCTTAAATGAATGTTTTAATTTATGCAAATGTTTAGTTTTTAACATCAATGTGGATAATTGTGAGTTAATGTGTATGTGCCTTTCTGATACAGTCTGATGCTTTCATGTTTTGTATGGCCTTTTTGAAGCAAGGTATGCTGAGGACCCTATGCTACCACTTAAAACAAAATGTATGTGTCCATGGGATGAATGTAATACTAGAAATTATCAGGAAAGACCAGCTGGTTTGATTATCTTTTCTAAGGGTTTGAAAAGATCATGTCTTGATTTGATCAGCCTCTGAAAGGCCCTTCTAGACTACATTTCAGTCCATGCCTCAGTAGTCCTTCTCTCCTACGTTATGAGACTGCACAACTGCTCCCTAACATCAATGGAAATCTGAGCATTTGCCATCTGGCAGAG
This sequence comes from Pycnonotus jocosus, assembly GCA_013400435.1. Taxonomy (NCBI): domain Eukaryota; kingdom Metazoa; phylum Chordata; class Aves; order Passeriformes; family Pycnonotidae; genus Pycnonotus; species Pycnonotus jocosus. The sequence goes on along the minus strand of VWYP01005103.1, from coordinate 371,596 downwards.
TGCAAACCACCACTGTTGAATTAGATGGCATTAAAGTATGTATCAGTCCTTATACTTCTGGAAAATTCTGACATGATGTGCTGGCATCCTGCTTCCACAGTTAGTGATGACGGGATGAGGGAAGAGAATGAGCTCACAAGAAGTAATTGCCTGTAGGAACCCTTTAGCAGCTTCTTGTGCAGATGTACATGGAACAACCTTATTGCCGTCAGGATGAAGAATTTGTGCCAATATACTTAGGGAGGCTGGAGCTACAGATTTTTCGGGGAAATCCAAAGTAATTTGATTCAATAAAATGTATTTGGCTGACCCAAACAGGCTTTATGCATATTCTTTATTGCCTGCCATAAATATATGTCTTCCATTCTGCCCCAGGGGAACTGTGAGTTAGCAAGAAACTGAAGCTTTCTGTCTGAAAAGGCTGTGTCTCTTACCAGCAGCAGGTGCTGTTGATGTGCTAAGCAGAGATAACAAACCAGGGAATGAAATCCCATACCAGTGCCTGCTGCTTCTACCAGTCTCCTCCATCTTCCAGGTTTTCTTTTATCATCAAGAAGAGCAGTGACACAAATCTTGAGGAGAAAACCTTACATACCTGCCTAGAGTTACTTGGGATTTGGCTGAAAGTGGCCAGCACACAGAAGGGACACATGAGGCCAAGAGTCTGTTTCAACCTCATTTGAGTTTCTCTGTTCTCGTTATTAGTCTTTGTAATTATTGTTAGTTTCATTTAATGTCTTCCATCTGTATTCCTTTAGCACTTGCTTCTAAATTATTGTATTGTAGTTAACGCTAATAGATATCAGGTGGACCTTCATCCTTTGCATCACTTCATATAATCCCTTCTGTATCTGAGACTTGGCTGTTTGTTGATCTCTACTGATGTCAATTAAAAATTTGACTTTAAATTAATTTGGTTAAGATAGTACAGAAGGTTCTGTGTGGACCATCATATTTTGGGTTATTTGTAAGTCACTTAAAATAGGCTTAAACTAAACCAACTAAAACAGAAGGATGTCCAAATGGAGGTTGGCACCAGTTTAATTAAACTGCAGCAACTATGTATATAAACAAGGCTTAAATCTACAGACTGTAAATTACTTTTGACTGTAACATTACTCATTTCATTTTACAGCACCACAGAAAGAGTTCAGTTGCTCTTGTATTCAGCCAAAATGTGGATCAGTCACTCCATGCTAGATTTTGATGAGTCCCATATGGATGTACAGAGAACCTACCCTAAACAGAGGAAATACCAGAGCACTGCCATTAAGTAACCTTGAATATATGACAGTACAATTTCTTATGCAAAGCACTGGTGAAAATTCAATGCTTCTAGCCACTCAAGTATACTATTTTGTAGAATGAGTATGTACTGAATCTATCCTGTCTTCTTTTAATGTCAATTGATTATTCATGAAAACTTAGTTTTATTAAAAATATTGTAAATATGTTTTGGTAAGCATATTTCATACTCTTTTGAACAAATATTTGTTTTATCTCTTGAATATGTGACTATTATATGAATTCACTTCCAGTTAAATATTCCCTGTAGCATTGGTCAGGTGTCATATGAAAGTTAAGAAAGAAAAGATATAATTTTTTTCTTAGCTTTAGTAATATGTTATTCTATTAATTAACAACACTGTGGCTTTGCCATGTGAGATTAATGACAGCCTAGTGTGCCAGGCAAACCTGAATTTCAATATTTTCCTTTCTTACAATGCATCATGAATTGAAGTTTTGGAAAAAAGCTGTCTTATTTAGCAGAGTGTATTGAATTTAATGGAAGCACATATGCGGTGAAAGTTAAACAAGTGCTTAAGTTTCTCATTGAAGCAGTGCTTCTAGACTGGGGAACAGAATAATTTTCTTTCACTTTTGTTTCTTCTCTTTTTCTTTCCTTTCCTCTCTTTCTTTCGTAACTTTTCCATGAAAATTGTCATATTAAATTTAAGAAGATCAGAGTAGCAGTATTGATACAATCTTCTCCACTCTATGAAGCATGGGAAGAAATTTGTGGAAAATACAGCCTATTGTTTAATTCAGATTTCATCCACAGCACTAAGCTCCGATGTCCTGGATTTTGTCTGGTATTGCCCTATACCACTTAACTGACAGAATCAGTACTTTTAACTTCTTTTTGTTAAGCTTGACCTTACCATGTGTATTCAAAGAGGTGCCTTACACAAATTGTATCCTTCATGTATGGAAGCATTAGTGTACCTAAAAGTTAAGGGGAAAGTAATTTCATCTGAAGGATGAAAAAGGCTTGTAGGAGTACTACTGCACCTTGACCATGGCAGAATTTAATTTCATTTCAAAGAAAAAGTATTCTTAATGAAAAGTCATAGAATGAAAAAATCATAGAATATCTTGGATTGGAAGAAACCCTAAAGATTGTCTAGTTCCAACCCCTTCAATATGGGCAGGGATGTCTTTCGCTAGACCAGTTTGCTCAAGCTTCATTCAACATGGCCAACTCTAACGCTGTATATTAAAAATGTGTTTTTCTGTTTGTCTCCTTGCTCTCCCTCTTTTCCTTGCTGATTGTTACTTGTTAATTTAGCATAATATTTAATGATTTACATTATATTTAGCTGGTGAGAGCATTTGTAATTCAAGGCCAGGAATCTGCTGACATGGGTTCCAGTGGGGTTTGATCACCTTAGTCCCTTGTAGGGAAGCCAGGCACTGTATTAGGCAAAGTTAAAGATTAAGAAATCTTCTGTAGTGGGCAGCCCTCCTGTAAAATCTGCTGCTAGAAAAATTTTAGGCTTCTTTCTGTGTGTATTGTTTAGCTGGGTTTTTGTTTTCCCCCCAGGAATACCAATTTTATCAAGGATGTGTCGATTTGCTTCTTCTGACACAATACTTAACTATATATACACACATATATACACACACACACACTTCTCTACTGGAATCCCACACCATATTTTGCTAATGTTCTTCCCCTTAAGAAGGCCTCACCATAAGGTCATAAAACACTCTGGCAAACGTTTGGCATATGCTGCTATTTCCTAAAAATATCTTGACATATTATAAATCCTGGAAAACGAACTCTGTCAGAAGAAAACATAAGTTGTTACCTAAAGAAGGTTCATCTCTATCTTGGATCAGAGGGACTCAGTTTTGCCATATGCCTTCAAGAGTGGATGGAACCTCAAAAACTCACAGAGCTCCAGAAGAGGAAGTAAAGTTCTCTGGAAGAGAATATAATATGTCACATACCAGGTAATGTCTTGTTGAACGAAAACTGTTTGGTTCCTGACTTGGTTACTGACTCAGACACTTATTTAGAAATTTATCTGTACTTCATCAAAAGCAATAAACTACTTCTCATTGATTGCAAGGCGCCTGGCTGAATTCTTGGTCAAGGGCAGTTGTAGGTTACAGCTAGTCTTGGAGTCATCCTGTGGTTATGGAACTTGCCTGGAATTCAGAAATTCTGGGCTCAGTTCCCAGCAATGCCTCAGCCCTCCTAGAGGTAAGAAACTAAAGCTCTTTTTGCCTCAATTCTCAGTCCAGAATAAGGCTTTGACCTTGGAAGTTACTACTGTCTTTCCCAAGTAATGGTACCCTGGAATTCTTTTCACAGGTCTCTAATATTATGTTCCCGTATGAAGTTTTCACAGTTTCTTCCCCACTACCAATTATAAAGGAAAGTTCAGCTGAGGAAGAGGCACGAAAAAACAGGTATCTGAACAAAGTTACAGTGCAATTGATCTATATAGAGCTGTTTCAGTGAATAGTGTACTGCATGTTTGGAGTCAGACCTGCATGTCAGTTTGGGACTGAGCCCAGCCAGCAGAGAGTTCTTCAGTGGCCATGGATAAGCCACTTGATCTATTTCATTTTCACCAGTTGCAAAATGAGGCTACTTATGCACTTAAGAGAGAAGTGTTTAGAGGATTAATTAGCTGGGGTCAATTATGGTGTTAACTCATAGTCCAGGTAACTGGGAACTGAAGAGAAACGAGGAAGGAAGAGAAAGGGTAGAGTAGCAGGACTTACTGCAGCCTTGGTGTTTGTGGCAGGCAGGATGCACCAATGCTTTGCAAGGGCACAGCTGCCATGCCCCCATTGCAAATAACATTGTGCTTGTGCCAGCTCTGCTGATCAGGGCCCACTCATGCTTCCAGAACGGGCTAACACTGGCACTCAGGCAAAAACAGAGGTTGTCATGTCCCATCGAACTGGCCTGCCTGCTCCTCATCTGTGCTCACTAGGTGAAAAGTACCTATTGTCCCCTTGGCCTATTATCTTTCAGACCAGCCTCTGCTCTTTAGAAAAGGACAGAAGAAGGAAAAGTTGTCATCACTGGCTTTATATATTTTGTAGTTGGTAGCAGGAAGGAGAGTTGATCTTCAACTTTGTTTATTTAGATTGGGTACAAAATAAACCATTCTGCTCCTGTCAGGATGTTATTTTTCTCTATGGGAGCTATACAGCCCTGCTTTGATAAGTCGCTCACATAATAACAGGTGATGAACTGGAATGCAATGACATTCACTAACCAAAGCTCTTTCATTTCAGTACTCCAAGGGGTACCCAATTCTGGGGACAGCCCTGCCTGTCAAACATCAATTCCCTGGAATAGCTGCTTTTTAAAAAACTTTTGCCCTGAGTGAACCAAGTTAAATACAAACATGTAGCAGGGAGTCCAATTTTGCTGTGGGAACACATCCTTGTTATAACATTATTTACATAGAATTTTCCTTGCTAGCTACACATACTCTGGTGCAGCACTGAAAAACAAGGAGTTTGTGCTACTCATCCTAAAAAAGAGAAAAGCTTATGCATTAAACAAGCAGACTACAGTACTTTCATCTGGTTTGTAAAAATATTCTTCTCTGGGCTTTTCATAAATCTCACTTGAGGATGCAGCATTTTCCTATCAAACATATACTTAATAAGCAGGGCATGTTATACTTATCTCTATTCCGATCTACACAACTACATTTTATTTGTGGCCTTGTCTGTCCTTTGATGCACAAATATCTGATTACCTACGTAACAACTGTTTGAGCAATTTTTGAAAATATGTCTTTTATGTCTGAGTAGTCAATTGCACAAACAGTTATCTCAGGAAAGCTACAAGATATAAGTGGATTCTCTTAAATTAAGATAGGTAAAATAAATAGTGAACCACATTAATTTTTTAATTTGTTGCTCTCTGAGGTAATCATTATCACCATTTTCTTGGCTATGTAAACATACATAACTATTACTACTATTACTACTATTGCTATTACTACTATCACTACTATTAAATTAAAAAAATTCCAAGTTTCTCTGGCTTTGGAGATTTCTTCTCCAAGATTTCTGGTAGAGTTTGTTATCGTATTGTGTTTGTGAGACTGCTGAATTTTAGGAGCTTTGCTATGATACCTGCTGCTTTGGATGGCGCTGTCATTGGCAGTGAGCAGAATTCTCAGTGAACACATTTGTGTATGAATTATACTGCATCCCATTAGGTTTCCCCTAGAAGTGGGCTCCAGAGTCAACTACAGTTAATAGGAAGGTTTCATCTTCCATCACAGATAAGATATAAGAGACTTAGGCATCCAAGTAAAAAAAAAAAAAGAATTGCATTTGACCAATCACATCCCAAAAGTTACTCAACACAAAAAATAAGTAGTTATAGAATATCCATTCCTAATTCAGTGGGAAGATTATTCATTCAGGATACTAGAGAAAACACACTGAGTAAATATCTCACTAGCAGAAATTAGGTATGTTCAGTGAGCAGTTGCAAAAGGTCTGTTTTATCAAATCTTTTATTTGATAATGCTACACAATAATTTTTGCTCTGCTCTCACAGGAAATGTAGCTGTCTTTAATCAAGTAGCAGAAAATTCTACCTGTTAAGCATTCAGTGAATAAAGCAAAACAAAGCATGAATCATTTAGTAATTTTTAATTATTTAATAATAATACAACTACTCTGTGTCCCCTCAAAAGAATATTGATCTCCCTCCTCTGCCATGTCATACTGACCTCAATAAATGTATTCATTTTTTGTGCTTGTAATTACTTTCAGACTTGCTTAACTCCTTGAAGAATGAGAAGTTGTATTGAAGACAACCCACTGAACAGACAAATCGTACCCATCAAGTCAAGCATTAATCTAAGCTGTTCCAGGTTCAGAGACTAAAATTGTGCTTAGTTCTGATCTGGCATTGGAAGAATGGGAGTGCAGAGAATATAATGCTGTCAGCTTTATTTAATTAAAAACAAAGACTACATGTTGACTGAATTATAAAAAAAAAAGAAGCAAACCAGTAATATTTCCATGATTTGCTTTCCTTCTCAAAGCCTAATATATCTGGACACTTTAAAAGTGTAAGTGCATAATTTGTATTAACTCTTTCTTTAAAAGGAAAGACCCAATTTATTAAATTCTTGTTTTGCCCTTCATACACAAAGAACCTACAACTATAGAAAACCACCTCAAAATTCTAGTCCTGATTTTTATTTATAATAAGGCATTTTATTCCACTCTTGTGGTACATAAAGAGATTTCTAGTGGATTTGAATGCATTTTTTTTAACATCTAAGTACTATAAAATAGATTTTCTGAATTAAGTCTTGAGAATATTTATTTTAATTTGGTCTCATTGGTACTTTTTAACTGATGAACTTTCCTCACTTTTAACAAATTCTGTCCTCTGCATGTGATCCAATTTACATTTTTCTTGGCTAGTTTACAAAGTGGGGGATTTATGAAGTAGTGAAAATAATGAATGAAAAAAAGAATTTAAGTGGCCAGTATGAGCTGTTTTCCTCTGCTATCTGTTTCAGTAACCAAAGTATTTCAGCCTACAGATTTTAACACTAACCTTAATGATGAGACATCTCTAAAACCTGGAAACATTTACTTCTGAGATGCAATTGATTTATGAACTAAGCATTCTTATTGAAAATTTTGGTTTCTGATCCTTAATTTTGTCTATAATTTTCATTTTGGTTCTCTCTCTGGAGGGCATATTAAAACCCAGCCCAGGCTTGAGAGACTGGGTTGAAATCAACTGGTGAAAGACTTATTTGAAACTCACTGCAAACTCTAGGTGCTTTCTTTGTAAAAAGAAACTTCAAAAAAATGGCCCCAGATCCACCCTGCATAGAAGAGCCGAAAAGCACCAATTCAGGCTTCATTTTCTTAGGGACAGGGAATGCAGCACGGGGTTTGATCTGCATATGCTGTCTAATATATGAGAAATCTTGGAGCCCTGATAGCCTTAATCCCCGCCACAGAAGTGTATAAAATTTCACAGCTAAGCTGCCAGAAAACCCAAGACCACACCAGGAAAGCCGTCTGCTTACAAGAAGATACCTGCCAGGTCTTGTCTGCCAAAGCCTGGACTAATGAATGAATACACAATATCCCAATCAATCAAACTGGATTTGTCTTTGCCCCAGGTCTAGGTGAGGTCTGGTATGAGGTGACCATATCTGTCAAGCATGCAGTAGCTGTGGCCAAGAAACTGTCTGTACATTTATGCATTTATCAAGGCAGATATGAATAGAAGTCTTTATTTTTTAACTAAATGTAGTATATACACACACTGGCTGCATATATCTCAATGTATAGTTGTACAAAGGGAGAAAAAGTCATATCTGCAAACACACACTGCTAAATTTAGGCATACAGATACCTTTACATACATAGTAATTTTATTTTCCTGCTTGGTTTTGTTGAAAAATATTTCAGTCTTGCATATATTTTTCAGCACAAGCACTAGGACTGTGATTACCTGAAACACTGAGAAATTCCAAACCATAGATTTCTTTTTTACCTGTAGTGGAAACTCTTGTTTCTAGAGTTTTAATCTGTTACAGTCATTGCAGTGTGTTTTCAGAAATATATGTATTTACATGAGAAAAGTAAAAGTGTTGTGTGACAATGAGGTAAAGACTTATGTAGTCTTCACAGCCATGTTAGAGATTGTAGGGACTATTTTAATGTGTGGGAGTTCAGACTGACAATGGTAGCAGACTTTGTGGTTGCTCTCCTGCACAGGTCTGAGCCAGGCAGTGTGAGCATTTCACCCAGGGGTGTGAACAGTGCCTTTGAACCTTGGTGTGCTGAAACTGATGACTAGTCCCCACTTCCTGGGAACCTGCTTATAGGTACAGAACAAGGCAGGATGAGTCAGAGAGGGGCCTGATAAAAGATAACATGGTCATAGAGTAATCACAGATAAGTCATTGCCCAAGGGATGGGAAGATACTTAAATGAAGTGATAGCCAGATATGCTGGTGAGGTGTAGAGAAGACCTGACAGTAGAGTACCATCCCATTTTGTCATCCTTTACTAATTCAGATCTATTCTTGTGCCTGTCCTAGCTCCAAGGTGGTCTAATGACACAACACACAGTGGTTCTCTGCCAGCATAGCTATTTGCAGAAGAGAACTGTAGCATAAAGCCTCGAGGACTCCTTGACTCATTCTCATGACAACTTAAAAGGACCTTGGTTGATGCATGCCTAGATGGGGCCCTCCTCTAGCCACTTACTTGAACATATCATCCATATTTTCTTTCAAAATTCTGAGCAACTTTGATCTCTTTTATTGCACATACACAGTAAAATGTAACAGCATAAGCATTTTAGAAATTCTAGTGTGAAGCAATGCTGCTAAGAACCTGAGTTCATTGCCCCACTCCTGTCTGGAGTTTGGCCCCCTGGACCCAAGACCAGCATAGGTATGGAGCAGGTGTCTGACCTGCAGTTGTAGTGGGGGCCTGTTCATCCTTGATTGAGAGCTGCCTTTAAGTTCAGACCATCACCTTTGGCCTCGTCCTGAGCTGCACTGACTTGACTTACTGACTTGACTTTCTGGCTTGACTTTGGACCTGCCTCACCTCTATGGAGTCAAGGATGATCACTGGACATTGGCTGAACCAGTAATCACCACTGGACCTGCTCTTTTCTTCTTGCTTGGGATGCAGTGGGACTGCTCACCCCACACTGTTCCCCTGGCCCTGCTCCAACTTCCCTGCTCTTCCTGGTCCCTGGCAGTCACAGAGAGTCTGCCCAGGGGTTTCAGAAAGAGACTTTGAACAGACTTTGAGAACTTTTAGAGTTATAATCTTTAATTAAAGTAACGTAAACCATCACTTCATAGTATCCATGTAGAGAATGATTATAACCGTACACGTGCCAGGCAGTGCCTCTGCAGCAATGTTTTACTGTTGCACAGAGAATATGCTGCTCTCAAGAAAAATCCTGCTGAGCACTACAGAGGTTATTTTCATGAAAACAGTACATTTTCAAAGATAGGAAGGCTTCCAGGGACCTAGAGTCATTATCAAGAAAGGAAAGCACTAAGGTGGCTAGAGCAGTTGGACTGACCTTGAAAACCAAGGCTGAGGACCTCATGCAGCTACATATGTATAATAGGACCACAAAGTGGTTGCAGATACCTCATATAATATGAGTCAGGTGAGTGTACACTTCCTGTGCAGCCAGCAGGGGGAAATTTTCACCCCTAGAGGCTGAATCATCTTGTCTCAACACAATCAGAATCTATTACCTATTTTAGGTGGCGTACGGTCCTTGTGAATCATAAAAAGAACCTAGAAAAGTAGATTGAACTGATATTTAGACTATGAAAGTTAGATGAAGTGGTTTCTTGTCTATACAATGAGGATAATTTCCTGAGCATATTACATAAGAGCAAGGGATAAATAAAGAGTATACAGTTTTGGCTTAGGTGGCCTCCATTGTAAAATATATCACAGATCTTTCTGAGGGAGGTTTGGAAGTTGGGAGCATTTTTGGTCTAACGTATTTTGGTCCCACAATATGGATTCTGCACTATGTCCAGTTGATTTCACTTGCTGCTCACCTATTGATTTGTCATAACTTCATTGACATTGTTTTGGATCCCAAAGCTCCTGTGGAATCTCTTCCAAGCACACTTTCATACTAAACAGAGGGTCTATTCTCCCCTAACTATTCAGAAGTAACTTCTATTAACATTAATGAGGGTTATACATATGCATCAAAGGGAGAATAGACCCTGAGGGCATCGTATGGACGGTCCTTCAATATTCTGTGTCTCTCAGTGGGACTTTGTACAGTATGGCACGAAATGTAATGGGTCCATTGACTTTGTATCACTCTAGGTCACTAGCCTTAATACAATGTTAATCGAAAGCTTCTCATTAAGATCCTAATTATGTGTGTGGTAACAAGACACACACTATATCTTTCATATTACTGCTTCCAAACCACTACAGTGCCTTCTCTTGTAGGAACAATATAGGAGTGACCATATGAGGTGACCTCTGGTACATGTGAGCAGCACTCATAAATCCTCATCTGTCAAATTCAATCTCTTTTGGCAGCAGTAGGACGTTTTAAATCTAGATGCTTCAATCCTGCATCTGAGAAAGAAGAGTATTAAAGTAGTGCTGATACAGCTATCAGATCAAATACATTTTCCATGATTCTGCCTGGGATGGATTAAAATGTAGGTCCCTGTGATCAAAGGGCAGCGAATGAAAGCACAAGGCTTGTCTCTGTCCTCCAGTTGCATAAACTCAATGTGTTTGTTTCTTTTTTGTTCAGAGTCTGCAGTGTCTCACACACGACATTTGGGGCTGCAGGTGATGCTTCCCAAACTACCTGTATTATGTAAATGAACTGCTAAAACAACTGAAGCGTCTGATCATTATCAGTCTGAAAGTGGAACAATCAAAACTATAGAAGCTGAGAAGCAGAGCAGTTCCCTGCAATTATCTGTTTTGAAGGAGTACATTGATTTGACATTCCTAAGAAGTCAGAGATGTCTGATTTCATAATATAATTTGTGGAAGTAAAAAAGGCAAGTTAAACATTTGCCTACACATATCATGTTTACATGTGTTCAAAGAACTTCCCCAAAACTTTGCAGTTTCACCAAGCAGTGTTATTTTTTGAGAGTTGTTCACTGTCTCAGGTTTGCAAACAAAATTAGAAATATCTTCCAACTCAGCTTCTTTGTTTTTGGGGTTCTCCTCATATTTCAGTGCTTCTGTGTGTTTGTGTGCGTCTTTAATGAATACACAGATGCAGAAAAAATACAAAAAAAAGTTATTCTCCCATAGGATACATGAATATAGCATTAAGTAAAGCTGTTTTGCCATGTAGCCTCAAAGCTAAAAGAAGGTGAAATAGATGTAATATGAATTTCTGCATTGTATCAATTCCTTCTGTAGTGAGCTGAGCAAATAATTTGAAATGCATAAATCATCCAATGAATGTATCACTTTTTTCCTGGTCATGAAAAATCCAGAAGCAAAACCAACTTGCAACAAAGAGTTTTGACATTAAAAATATATTAAACTGGGGTTCTTTTAGAAAATTAGCGCATGTGCTTTCCATTCCCTTGTGTGATTTTTTCCACATTTCTAGGGACCAGCATTGATATGTGGACAGGTCACAACACTCCACTTCCAGACAACTGTCCCCTCTCTACCTGTATGTTTTTTTACAACCAAATTTCTTTCCAGTTATCAATTGAGAGATGATATCCATTGACAGAAGGAGCAAAGCATCTCAGTTATTCCTACACTGTGCTTTCCTACCATGCTTTGCTATTTATTTGCTTAGTTACACATATGCCTGAGTACCTTGCTGAATGAGGGCCGCAAGGAAGAATGTAAATATTTTAGAACCTTTCTGGGTTAACCATGAACAGCTGTCTCCAAATATTCCATATACAGTATTCAAGATGTGTAACTGAGTTATGAGTGCTTCCCTAAGTCACGTGGCATGGTTTCACTCGTTGGTCTACGAGCAATCTCCTATGTGACTGCTCATGCCTGTGAATGCCTGTGTGTGACTGTGAAATTCACTGGCCATGAATTTCAAGAGAATTAAGCTCCACTGTGTGAGTACTTACTGAATTTGGAAATGAAAGTAAGAGTGAGTGTGGTCCAAGAGGTTGTTCTGATAAGTGCCAAGGAAGCTCAGCAAGAGGCTTTTTAGCAAAATCCTCGATCTGTGTTTTCCCCAGCCCAGGTGGAGCTGGCCACATATCAGGGCCTTGTCCTCCAGAGTAAAAAAGTCTCATTGGTACAAGCTGTTGTTTTAAAAATGCAGCTAGGGCAGAGTGAGAGTTTTGAGGGAACACTTTTATTTGCCAGTAACACAACTTCAGATCTATTGAGTACTGAAGAGTGAGTGCCTCAGAGCATTTAGGAATCATTCAGTTTATTTATTGAAATCAGCCTGCGTGTAATCTATCTACGTAAAAAAGCTTATATGGCAGTGGATGTGCTTTTTGAGACAGGAAGTGAATTCTTCTTAGATAATTATTCTTAAAGATAATTTATTTCAGTAACCTGATCAGGACATTTGAGTGATGGGTAGTGTGGCAGTGAAATATTCCTCCCACACTTGAGAAGTGAGAAGTGTCCACACATTCAGAAATATTCATGTTTTTCCAAACTGATTCAGCTTTTCTCTTCTTCCAGTGTCCTAGGGAACATGCTGGGAAAAGAGCACAACTGAAAATTAAATAGAGAGCTGCTGCAATTAAATGTAATTTTAAGTGGCATGAAATTAAGCAAACCAAGAGTAAGAAAATAAACAGAGCAGCCCCAGATTTTCCTTAGTGTAAGATCCTTGACTTCAGTAGAGTTACATGAAAAATATAATTTTACTCCCTCCCTCTCTGAGCCTGAATTCTTGATGTCAGCTTAAAAAGGAGAGTGAGAGGGAGAGAGAAAAAGAGAGAGAAGAGCATATGGAAATTAACATTTCAGCTTTAAGAAATGTACATTTAATGAAAAGTTTGGAAATAACCAACCTTTCATGGCCCAAAGAATTACTGAAAAAGTTCTGTGTTTGCAACCTTGTTGGCAGTCAGGCTGTCTTGGGCAGCAGTAATTTTCAGTCAGAGGATTGCCATAAAAGCCTGAAAACCCACAGAGCTAATAGAAAACAGGCAGAGAAAGTGAAGTCTAACCCAGGAATTCATAGGCTGAGGCTTCCAAGCTCAGTTCAGCTGTGTGAGGTCTGGCTGAGTCACGCACTGCCACAGATTGAACTGGTACATCTAGAATAGCACCAGACTGAAGAGCTTGGCGTGTAAAGTCTGGGGTTAGGCTCCAAACACTTTCCTGGTGAGACTTCATCCAAGGGAATATTTTAGCCAGCAGTCTCCCTGACTGCTAGGGAGCATCCCTGTTTTTAATTCTCTGCCCTTCTATGTTTAAGTTCCCATAAATATCATGGGAATTAATTTGTGCTGGTCCCTGCTTTAAACAGAGGCAGTTCTATGCATGATGCATCTTTATGCTTTCAGAGACTTTCTGGTGTGTAAATCAGTCACTGTGGACTGATACAGGCAAATCTTTGGGGAGTGCTACAAGAAAAGTAGTGAAAGAAGACACGCTAGGAAATCAGGGGAAGGACATATGTATGATTGCATTAACATATAAACACAGACTGAGAATAATATCAGTATGAGTCTTTTAACAGAAGAAAACAACTTTGGACATTTGCTTCTAGACTTGTTTTCTTTGTAAGCTGTTGAGAAATATTTTAAATTAAACACAATTCCCCCACTGGTAAACAAGAAACAAAGAAAACTGAAAATTGTTAATGTAATTTAACGAAGGACCAGACAACTCTTTTTTATTACATCATTGGCTCCTAGAGAACACTGTATTTTATTTTTCTAAATACATTTTCCCACTTTTCTGAGGAAATGGGCAGAATCCTTTATGATGGTACACATGATGAAACAACCTTACTTTTAGCCATCACTTACATCACAGCCTAAAATTTAAACTTCTTCCTCTAGCCATTCTTGCACTGATGGAAGTGGCAGGGAGTCTGAAATTGTCTGGGTTTCCTTTTCCTCTGCAGTCCCTGACAGTGCTGCACATCTCTTAAGTCTGTTTGCATGGTTTAGGACTCTGAGACCACTAAAAGAAAATAAAAGCAAGAAGAAATGGGCAAACACAGAAACAAACAGAAAACTCACAAAAATGTAAACATAGGTGTATGTAAGCTCAGTTAGGGAGGGCTAAGCCTAATCATTCAACAAGGTTGTTGGAAAAATTATAAAATAAAGGGTATTTTTGTTTTTAAAATAGAAATGAAGTAGAAGAGAACACAAAAAAAAAACCCCCAAGACAAGCTCTACCTGGAGACACCTTCAGATGCTGACAACAAATGCAGTGTAATGGGCTGGGTGCTGCCTTAGGAATGGAATCACAAATGGGAAAGGGCCATGGCTGGGAAGAGGGACTTCAGGACACAGTTGCTCCCCCAAAGCAGACAGCATTCAGATCTGATGTATTTGTCTGGCTCCTACATCTACTGCACTGGGGTAAACCTCAAGCACACACCAGCTCCAGTGCTGGGAAAGTTCTGCTCCCCATTTGCCTCCCAGCTTCAAACGATCTTCAGTAGTAGACACTGTAACAAGGAAAACTTTTAGTGCACTCTAGCCAAGAGAAAGACAGTTACTTGTGCAACGATTTCCAGAGTTTCAGAACAGAGCTCTGAAAATGGAAATGAATATGAAACCTTTGGGTGGGGATGGGGGGTTGTTGATAAATGGGTAGGACAAGAAGCACATAAAAAACATTGAAAGGTGAGCCTCTAAAACTGGGGATGTTTCAAAAATTCATGCTGGACAAGGCTCAAAAAAATCTGCTTGTGTGAATGGAACCTCCAAAGTATCATCTTGGAATAGTAGGTGCTTGCAGGACAGGATTTTTTAGGACTTTACAACAGCAGCAAAGTTAGATGAGCTTTGTATGCCTGCATGATACTTTACATGGATAACTTAGAGAGTGTTTATCTCCACTCAAAGGTTTTGGACTTAGTTCGGTTTGGATTAGCTCTTATTTTATCTGGCTGCCCTTAAGAAGACTAAATTTACATTTTGTTCCCTGCAATATAGAACTATGTGGCTTCCCTAGAGAGCCTGGTAGCCTGATAGTCTGTTTTTGGGCACACTTACTAGCTTCAAGAACTTTTCAGGACAATTGGCAATTGAGGGCATTTTTCACGGACAGCAAAATCCTGAAATCAGCAGTTAGCTTTTTATCAAAACCAGATCACCTTTCAGGACGGTGCTCTCTTCTACTATATGTTGTCCTGTCCTTTGTTTGGCAGGTTTATGCTCTACTTTGAGGTGCCAATGATGCTAGTGTTTGAGCTAGGGTGGCTGTCACCTCAGTAAGACTTTGAGTTAACAGCTGTGGATTCTGTGCTGCTGGTGATTCTCGCTTTAACTATGTGGTAGGAGGGCCATCTTGGTATGAATTGGGGTTGTTTTCAGCTGAAAAGAAATTCATAAATGCACAGTGCAATGTAAGATACAGCTCTGGACACAGAAAATTAATACTGTGTTAACCTATGGCTCAAACTGGAATCTGTCCTGTTGATTCTCAAGATATTCCCAAACAGCACAGGCCAAACCCTGAAGGGCTTTAACATTTCTCTTGTGCAGGGACGCCGAACACAGGAGGAATCTCTACACATGCACAGCAGAGAAAATCTCTGTGGCAGCTGTTCACATTTCCTTGTGGAGGGAAAGGGGGAGGAAGTAGGTGTTTTGGGGCCCAAATCAGTAGCTTTGGACAGCACACAAAAGCTCCAGAGTCAGTGTGAGAGTGGGGAGCAATGAGCAGTGTCCACTAGTCTGCAGCCAGCAGCCAGCAGCAGCCCAGCTGCAGGCCAGCTCTGTGGTTTGGAGGCCCCTGAGCTCCTGGGACTGAGGATTCCTTTTACTTAGGTTGGCAGTGCTTCAGGCATCAGACTTTTTCTAAAAGTCTCTACCCCATTTCTCAGGATTTCATTATGAACTAATTAGAAGGCAATTTTCTCTAAGACAGCATCTTTTGATTACACTGAGAAAGCACACTGCCGTGTTGTTTTCTTCCTCCTTTATGAACAATTTTTGTCTTCCAATGTATGAAATATTTGTTTGGGGTTTTTCTTGGACTTGCCTTTCAGTGGCATGACAGTAAATCTGCCTGCAGAAGTCCAGTAACTTTCTTACACTTTGCAGCCTAAGTGGAAGCCTCAGTTGGGCAAGCTTAAAATGAAAAGTTCTGGTGCTCGTTACAATAGCAAAACCTTTTAATAGCACCAGAGAGGCAGGGGAACTTCACCAGATAACTAAATCCATTGATCTCTAATCCTTTGGGCCATACTTACTGTGGAAGACTTGCATGCATGGCTTCAATCCAGAACCGCATGCTGCCAAAAAACGCTTAGTACGTTAGCAGCCAACAAAAATGTAAGAGGTCTGCTCTGCATGTGGGAAACAACATAAAAAGAAGTGGTTTTTTAGCTTAGTCTGACAAACGTTAGCATATAACACTGATATTAAAATGAAAT
Organism: Pycnonotus jocosus; assembly: GCA_013400435.1. Taxonomy (NCBI): domain Eukaryota; kingdom Metazoa; phylum Chordata; class Aves; order Passeriformes; family Pycnonotidae; genus Pycnonotus; species Pycnonotus jocosus. The sequence continues at coordinate 355,239 of VWYP01005103.1, read as the reverse complement.
GGCAGAAAGTCTCAATCATATCTTGGATGTTGGGGGACTTATATGTGCTAATTAAAAGGGACTGGGTGGCACTTTAGGCTGCTCTGTTGTAAGTTTCTTCTCAAGTATTCCAGTTCAAAACCTTCCTCAGGGAAGAAGCTGCGATTAATGTGCATTTCTTGCAGGCTGAAACATTAAAAAGAGACATCTACTAAAGACAGATGCATTTCCTCCCCTATTTAGACACAAATACAGATGTTATTCATATCAAATATATATATCATTCTCTGTCTCTGGTGACTGATCTTAAGGAACTATAAAATCTAGCTAAATATATTTGTAGTTTTTTAGTAGTGCCTATACCCAGATAACTCTTAATGCACTTCTTTATAAATATCAATTAATAATGTACATCAGAGTCAGGTCTGTATTAAATGAAAGTTCATGCTATGCCTTCCAGGTACCACTGACAGTCTCAGAGATCATGTAAATGCAAAAATAGTTACATTTTTTTAGATAATATCACTAAGTCATACTGACCCTTGTGGTTTTCATCGTGTGTACTTGATACTTTTCACTTTTCAGCTTACCAATATTTTATTTGTGTATGTGTACAGACACATGCACACATCCCATATAAACACTGTATAAATTACCTTTCAGAGTACTTTTCAAAAAAAAAAATTCTTTGTGTGTGCCAAAAGACCTACACATGGAATTCTTTTCAAGCAGAGAATGGCAGGCACTGTATCAATGGACAAACACCCCAGACAGGACAACTATTGATTTTTTCTTTGTATCAGGGTGACATAAAAACCCCCATGGATTACTCCATTTCTATGACTATAGCATTCAGAGATATTTTTTTTACTGGCAAGTTCCAGCTTCCTGAGGGCTTGTACAACTCTTGTGCCTGTTGAGTCTTTCTTCAAATAATGGGAACACTGGGTAAGGATGGCCACAATTGAGATGAGGTCATGGACACACCTGATACCTTCCAGAAATACCCCTTAATCTGGTATTTGTTCCCATTTGTACAAAGGTGACCTAGCAAAAATCAGACACATTCTTCAGCAAGTATCTCTTAAACGTCTAGAGCAAACACCATAATACCCAGGATTTGTGAAAGATTTGGTCTGGAATTTGTACATTTAGTAACACTGGTGTGTTTGTAGGTGCAAACTGGACAAGTCTAAAACATATACTGAGCAAATATTTTTCATTCAAGTTCCAACCTTTGTCCAACAGTCACCTTCTAATTCTATCACATGGACAAAAGCCTTTGATTAGGTGTAAGGTTTGAGTCACACAGGAGTAAGCATGGCCTGAGCTACTCCCTGGCATGTGCCCAAAGCACACAGCAGCCCACTCCATGGATGGGCGGGGCATGCTCACGTAGCATGCAAAACCTGTGGTTCATGTCACCTATCTCAGCTCTGCTGCCCTTCCAGAACTGTCTTGGAGGTTGCACGTTGCAAGACATGTGGAATTTATGGCTGACCTGAGCTTGGATCGCCCTACAACAGAGTGTACCATGCTGTGATCAAGTGTCCAGTGTCCTCCAATAGGAATGCACAGACCACAGCCAGGGAAAATACCAGACTTCACCCTGCTGCCAAAACCAAGCTCTCAGGATGCTTTGCAAGGCCTGTTTCAGATGCCTCACTTCAAAAATCTAACACAGCACACCAGCTCTGTGGAGTCAACAAGATCAGGGAGAGGTAAATCATTTAGCTACTCTCAGGAGACAATCCACACCTCACAAGCCAGGCTTCTCAGACAAATTTTTGGTAATGTATCCATAAGTTAGAATGGAGCCACTAGGCATCATTGCCAAAACGTCATCTGCTTCAAAATTCCTTGAAATAAAGACATTTTACAGAATAAAAGTAAGCTATTAATATCCTGTGTTCATAATACTACATTTCTTTACTTTTTTTTTTCTTTTTGTATTTTTGAAAACCCTACAGTAATCTCCAGTTCTAATTCTACCAGATCCCTTTCTTCTAGTTCACAATAATGAGATACTACAATATCCTCTGGAAGACAGAGGCCCTGACAGAATGCACTCCAGCACTGTGTGTTCTACCATTCCACAGCACAATGGGACACCATTGCTGGGAACCAAGTCTGCTCAATCTTGTTATGTCCTTCCAGAGCCAAATCCTGCTTGACTTACTCATGCAAAAATCCTATTGAATTCAGTGGGCATTTTGCCTGAGAGGGGAGCAGTGAAGAGCCCTCCCTCTTACTTTTCAGGCTTTTCCCTAAGCGTTCAAGATGCTGAGTTGCTTCTGGGTGGCCCAGGACCATGAATCTTCTCAGGAGAGCTCCAGTAACCCCTAAGACAAATTAATCAGGTGATTAAGGAACTGTGATTTCTGATGAGCTTTGTATTTTCAGTTTTGCTTTGTTAATCCATTAAAACAAACCTTCAATCTAATGGTTATATTTTTGAGCTCTTTTAAAATCACAAGTTCTTATTTACTTGAGATAAATAATACTAGTTGCTTATGGAAACAGATAATTCAAAACCAAGAGAAAAACATTTCCTCTGTTCACCCAAAAGTTGTAAGCTGCCAGGAGGGCTTTCTTGACACAGCAGCATGTTTGTGCTATAGCCCTTCAGACCAATATTCTCTCCCCAGATTATACTGAGGTTTTTTTCCAGACAGAGAAAAATTTAACTTAGATTGAGGGGGAAAAACCCCAAACAAATGCAACAGAACCTTTTCCCCCCCACTCCCCATTTAAAAAACATTAGTAGCTTCTAACTGACCTGTTGAAAATTCAGGGTATTTTCACTTATAGTTATTTAATCTAACAAGTTCACATGACTTGTTTAACCAGTTATTGCTGTCCTGATAAAATACAAATGAATCTATTACTGTACCTAGATAATGATCCATCAATCCTTCCTTTTTGAACCCCAGGATCTTTTTGAACCCTGGGATCAACATGCATTGATTTTGTATGATAAAATAATTAATCAGATTTCTGAGAGAGCCCCACACATGAACATCCAGATTAGACTATGGAGTTGACATACCTGAGAGGAGAACTGATGACTGCCCCTCAAGAACATTCCAGTAGATTCCAGTAGAGTTAGTCATAAGATCAAATCTCCAATTCTTTTTCCCACCAAATTTAACCTAAGGACTAAAATTGTAGATTTGTCACTTAAAAACACCTTCTGCAGCTTCTTTCTTTTGTGCTTGCACAATGATTTCCAAACATTTGGTGCCTATTGCTCACCCAAGAACCTTAACATAGCAGCCAAATAAATCTGTTTCTTTCCCCAACAACCATAAGAGTTTAAAATCCAAAAATCCTCCTTCACAGATTTTAAGGATTCTTTCAGAAGGTCAAGTCACCGTCTGTAGGCACATTACTGTTGATGCATTTTCCAGTTCATGTTATCTAAGAAACAGTGAGCAGTTATTGCCATTTGATTATTTCCTCCCCCACTAACCTCCTCAATAAAGCAGGATAAATATATATTGGTTTTGATAAGGATAATTTTGATCAGAATTTCCTGTAACAGATCAGCTCCTCAGCATGTGAGCCCACCTTTTCCTTTCACTAAATATGCTCCTTTCACTAAATATGGAGAATTGTGATGCATGTATAGAGTCAACAGAAGTGGCCTCCTTGGAAGGTTGATGCATAAATTATATTCCTCCTCCCCATTCATCTCTTGCGATGTTTGAATGAATGGTTGCAGCAGCAATAATTAAGTAACATGAACTTATGTAAAGAAGGTATGGATCATGTCATTACACTTGCATGCATGTAAAGTGCCCCCTTTTTATGAGAAATGAGGTATTATTGCCAAAGATACTCATAAACAAGGAAAATAAGAGGAGGATGTTCTTCTCCTCATTCAGATTCCTCAAGTTAACTCCATGTCATCAAACTCTACAAGTAGCAGAATACCAACTCACTGTGACTTCTTTTGTGTTGTTTTGGATCCCATTTTGCATAAGTAACTATACAAGGGGGAGATCTTTATGTCACAGTTAGTAAGCAGGATTTCAGGAATGCACAACTATTTAGAATCCCATTTATTTAAGCTGTATTTGCATTTTCTTCCTGAACTGAAGTCAGTATCTTTCATCACCCTATTGAGAAGAACTAAATTTCTTATGGACTTTTGGAAGTAATGGAAAATTTCTGGTAGTAGATTGGATGGGCTTTTGAGTGATCTCAGGCATTGATCAGCATGGCTACCCCATGAGTAACTTTCAGTGGTTAGAGGACCAAATCCAGAATGCATTCAGACTGACTAAAATACACTTGGCTTGCATAGCTAAACAGGAATTTAGCTGCTGAAGCACTCAAATATACCACTTCAACACAAAATGGAGGTGTCATCATAAGAAATATTGACATTATTTGGTTTATGTTAGTGTGTGATAGCAAGGTGTGGTGATACATGCCTTAGCCCTGGCTGTATTGTCCTGTGCTTGCAAGTCTAAATTCACTGTTGTTGCTGGATGTAAAAGGATCAGTTATGCTGGAAAACATGCCTTTATTTTGCTAGGTAGGCACTCCCTCAAAAGCTTTGAAGTGGGAGCACTATAGCACCAAGCCATTTCCAGAGCCATTTTTACAGCTCTCTTTTATGAAGTTCTTGGTCCTAATTGGCATGAACAGTTCACTGAAATGATGGGGCAAAATTAACTTTCCCTTCATTTTTCTAAATAATTAACTATAGCAATGTTTTGTACTGGTGGGGCTCTTAGATATGTTTCAGTTTAGCACCACAGCATCAGCTGTATGTACATCTTGCCTGTAAAACAGTAAAGTAAAATCTAACCTCAGGTCAGTACCCTTCATTTCCACCAGAAAATTTAATAATAATATCTTTTTTTTTTTTCCCTTAAACTGGTGAACTGTGACAGAGTTATTTTGCAACTTAACAAGTCTGCAAATTGTTCTCATTTCCTCTTTGGCATTACTCCTCACTGAGCTGATATAACCAGTGTTTAGTGAAAAACACTTTAGCAAGGTAAAGGTTTGTATATTCACAAAACTAGAGAAATGCACAAAGGTAATTTCTGGAATTGGTTAAACATCTCTACAACCAACTTTGTGAAAGTAGGATTGTTGAGTTGAACTATTAGGTGCTGAAGTGTAGAGCAAGAAGTGCCGACATCTTTCGTGTGATAATTGAAATCATTTCAATTCATTTCCTTCTTGGTTGGACAGAAACATGTTTTCAATAGTAAAGAAATCTTGAGGGAATCCATTGACCTAACCAATCTTATAATGCAAGAAGTTAATGGACAAAAATGATATTCATCTTCAGCTTATAATAGCATTTTCTTTTCACAGAACCAAAACCATACAAAGGCAAAGTATATTATAAGAGCAACTGCTACTCTGGTAGATACATGACCTTTGTTTTATGTAACAATTACTGGGTTGGTGAAAAAATAAAATAAAAAAAAACCCAACAAATTTTTATGCTAAGATAATAAATGATAAATTATGAAAGTCTAAGGCACTAAGCAACTTGTAAGCAACAGTCCTGTCTCTTAGCAACGAGCCATGGAAAGCAGCTTGTTGATACGAATAGAGCAGACAGGATTGTTTTGCAATGATTACCACCAAGGAACTAAGAACAACATTTTAACACCTGCCTCAGGGCACTTCTGCACCTAGCTATCCATCTCTCCAGTGGCCCACAAAGCCTGGGCTGGATGCCAAGCAGCTTCTGAGTCCTGCCTCCTTCCCAGAGCTGGCCCACTGCAACAAAAAGGACCCTGGAGGAAAGATCAAAGAGGTAGAGCTCAGGTGTGTTGCACACTTGTGCCCGCTTCTATTTCTTTAAATGCCTTTTTACAAAAAAAATTGCATGATCATTAGTGTAAATGTTTATTTTTTTCTCTCTCTCTGCCCCTTTAGTGCTGTGTGTCTAATCTATACTTAGCATTATGAATGAATGCAGACAAGTTTTTGATATTAAGCCAACATTTTTTTACTGCAGTTTTATTCTTAAACACCCAGCATTAAGAGTTGGAGGAAGAGTGCAATCAGCAGCACCTTGTTGTTTCGCCATTGTGGTGGTTTCAAAAACATACAAAGAAAATATTTTCAGGAATAAAGTGTCTGCTAAGTCCCTGAACTAACATCTGTGGTGGCTCATTCATTCTCTCAGGTAGAACATTATGATAGTGAAGAGAAGCTGTGGAGAAGGGTAGTAAAAGTTAAGGTGAAAAAAAGGATGATGTGAAATCCAGGCAGATGAAGAAAAAAATCTTAGGAGAGGAGTGAAAATGAAAGAAGGGAAGGGAAGGGAAGGGAAGGGAAGGGAAGGGAAGGGAAGGGAAGGGAAAGGGGAAGGGGAAGGGAAAGTGAGAAGAGCATGATAACAAAAGATAGAAATGGGACAGTAGAGAAATAGAAAAAAATAAAGAAATATCATGAAGACACACACTGCTTTGCTATTGGCACAAGTAATTTCCCTTGCAGAAAAGAATGCAGGGAGAACAGCTAAAAGGAGAATTTAATTCTGATCTGCTGGAAATCCATCATTGACTCATGAGACCTGGCAATTCTTCCAGTCCACTTTAAGCCCTAAGTGAGTTGGAGCACTGATCAAAGCCTACAGGCCAGCTTAGCCTATAACCCCATCTATCTCCACATTATACCTGAATTTATTAAGCAATGCAACAGTGCTAAGCACGTTTCTATCAACATAGCTTTCCTGCTGCTGACTGGAATGCACATATGCCAATTTTTTTTCTTTTTTTTTCTTTTTTTTTCTGTACCAAACTGCCCCATACTTGCTAAGGATACCTGGAGCTGAGTTGGAATATATTTGTTTCACATGGGGCATTTATGTGAAGGCCAGTGCAGAAAGCCAGGGTTTTGAAATTTCTTTTTGTAATTCTCTCTTCAGGGTAGGCTGATTTAAACTAAATTTGCTAAACATAACTAATGCCATTGCTGCATAGGCATATTAAACAAATGCATGGGTTGATCCACCTCAAGAAACTATTTGTTTTCCCTGATGCAAAATCCTGGAGGATTTGGTCATTGTGTCTTACACACCGTTAAGGCTCACCAGGCAAAAGTAGGCTTTCTCCTTCACTTTTCTTTTGGGTGATTGAATATGAAGTCCAGCTCACTGCACATCCTTATGTGAGATAGTTTAACACGGTACCTCGAGGCTCTGTGGTCCCAGAATGCAGCGCAGCTCACTGGCAGTAGTTCAGCTGAAGACTAAACATTTGGCTCAGTGACAGCAGAGCTGCCAAGAGTTGGCAACAAGAGACTCACAGGGAAGCAGCAGGCTGCTAAACCCTTTCACATTTTTAATTAGATCCACACACCCATGTCTTTGAGCTATCATAAATATACAGATGACATAGAGAGCATTATTTGGGGTAAGGGAAAAAAAAAAAGGAAGAAAAGAAAACTGTACTGTGGTATCTCTTACCTTATTAAAATAATTTACCTACAGCTAGTCTTTGGAACGAAAGGGGGAAAGAAAGGGGTTGTGACATTTAACTCAGATAAAAGTCTCTCCCTGCCTACAGTCGAATTCACCCTGCAAACTGAAGATGCAGGGTCCTGAGATGACTGACACATCGCCTTAGCTGCAATAGCATCGCCAGAAGAGGGCATTATTGGCAGCAACTCCAGTGTGTAATTTCCCAGAAGAGCTATATGTTCAAGCTCTAAGTATTCTTAAGTGTGTATCTTACTATGATGTTATTGTTAAAATTATTTGTTTGGGTTTTTTGTCATTTGCACTGTTGTTACTATTTTCTAAAATCACCATGACACACTAAAAACTTTTTTGTTTATTTTTTTCTTATTGGTTTCTGAGCAAAGATATTTTTGAAGTTCAGTTCTTCCTAAACTTTCTTTCTTCCTGGCTTTCCTGTTAAACTACTTCTTTCAAAATAATGATGATATTGGATTGGCTGTTTAATTTAATTCCTTTATATTTTTATTAGTGATTACACAGAGAAATTCCCCTGCCAGTCATCACTTTCTGTTATCTGACACTACTGAGATCAACAGTAATAAAGTCATACATCAAATACATTTTGTACTGGCAATTGACATCATCATATAGGACAATCAAATGCACAGGGTTAAAAGATCTCTTCTTATTTCCAAGGACTGTAACACTTAAAGTATTGTCCCTTGGTTTTTTTTTTTTGTTTTAAAGCCTTAACATTTTATTCAAAATAAGAACCGTAGCTGTAGCATCAACCTCCAGTGAAAAGATATGCACAAAGAATCTTTGCAACTGGCCTGGAAGGGCTAGGACTTTCTTCTTGTATTTTTCCTAATTTTAAAGAAAATCTAATAATGAAACAAAGTACTTGAAATGCTGTAGGGGGAAAAAAAGAATCACATGTTGTCCCGCCTGGAAGCACAAATTTTATAAATAGACACTACAGCAAACATCAAAGAAATTTCTGTGCAAAGAAACCAACAGATCATGTATATTTTACATTGCCCATTTATTCCGAACTGTGTTAACCACACACTGGCAGTTAACTCTGAATGTGCAAGCCACAAGTAAGTCTCTTCATCCTGGATATCTGGAAAATTGTTCGTGTCATCCTCACTCTTTTCTCCTGTGTAAGTTAAACTTAGCCATGTCTTACTTCCCTTGATTTTTCTGCTGTGCACTTCACCACAGAGTAAGAGGCACAGAGTGACCCGGTACTTTTGTCTCCTTGTGAGCCCAGGGCAGGTCCTTGGTAAACATTTCAGCCAACAAGATCTGTGATCATTATCAGCAAATCTGCTTTAGCTTTGTGTCCCCAGAAGCTTTATTTCTCCCTTGGTATGGACTCTGCTCTGCACCAAATGGCTGAATGTATAGGATGCACCTCTTAAAAATGGGCTGGGCCAGTACAAACCTTCATATCATGGGATTGTGAAGTAAGACATGTCAAGGCTGTCAAATCATTGTGTGGGGCATCTTTTTAACATTTGTAAAATGATTAGCAAAATAAGACTTCTCTCTTGATTTGGGCTACCAGCATCCAAGTGGATAAAAATAATATTAAAAAAAAATACAGACAAACACAACTGACCCTCTTAACATTTTACTGCTGGTAGTAATGAGGTACTCTTCTTAGGGGCAGATTCTAAAAGAACTACTTATGTGAAGTGAAAAAAAAATTTAAAAAAGAAAAAAAAATTACAAAAAAGGTGATTAAAGGATCAGCCTAGAATATTAACCCCAGCTTTTCACCAAACTTCCACATGACAGAAGCTCAAGAACATTTCACAGGTACAGATACAGAAAAAACATCTGCTAACAATAGTACTAATAATACTGTTTCTCATTATTAGCTACGTTATAAAACAGATTTCTTTGATAGCAAAACCATATTGTTAATATCTTCTGTGTGAGTTGTATCAGTATTAAATAACCAAGTTTCAATGTAATTAATACAAGTGATCTTGTATCTCAGTTACGTGTATCTCATTTAGAAGAAGACATTTTAACAGAGATGTATTCTTTAATGAAGTCTGGGCTTTAGTTTATCAGACATTCAAAAGAAGGAGTGGTGCCTCTTTTCTTCCCTCTCACTCTCTTTCTTCCTTGTTTTCCTCTGGAAGGTACCTATCTTGATACTAACCAGCCCCAAGCGTGTTTACTATAACTGTCCAACAGAGGTAAATACCTGTGCTGATTCATTAAAATTCTTGTTCAGATCTGATCAAAACCTGGATGTCAGATCTGCGGTCTGCCCATGCAAGCTTCCCCATGCCAGTCTTTTTCAGACCTGCCAAGTTACCAGGCCTCTGGCTATTAACAATTTTATTCAGAGGTTTCAGCAGAAAAATGGACAAGTAAGAAGCAAGAATGGAAAATCCTGTTTAAATCATCGACTCTATTTCCGTGTCACTGCTGGAAACTTTGCTAAATTTACAGACTTTGCTGTCATCAGTGCTAAAAGAGATTTCTGTGTACAGCTTTTGCTGCATCAGATCCATGCAGCAAGCTGTTAAAAAAGATGGGGTAGATGGGTGTGATTTTGACCTTTCCAGAACGAGTTGTGCCTCTCTGGATATAGAAAGACCTAAACCAGAGTTTGTGCACGCTGGTGTGAGAATTTCCATCAACTTCACTGAGGCTTGGGGCAGCCCTGAGGGGAAGAGAAACAAGAATGAAGGCTTGTGTTTGTCCTCATCAACAACCTCCCATACTTACATAGCCAGAGTGAAGTAAGACTGTATAGACCTGGCCTTGGAGTGTTCTTTTGTGGGCAGATGGGAGAGAGGTTGCTCTGCTGATGTTTTGAAGGCACAAGATATTCCCCAAAACTGAAACTGGATAACGTAGCACAATGGTGCCTCTCAATGCCTTTCCCTGCAGAGGTCATTTGATTAAGCATGACATGTCAAACCTAAAGCACAGAGCATTTGTTTCAGAGCTGGGTGTACCTATGGCACTGGGAGAATTGGCATGTCTGGCTGCAAGACATGGTCAGAAGTCTGCGAGTGAAATGTTACCTTCCCGTGCCCAGGCACAACTCAGTGCTTCTGTGTTCCCTCTTTCTGGCATTGAAAATGAAAGATGGGAGAAAACAAAGCAAAAATTGTGTCTGTGCCACTGCAAATCTGGTTCAGAGATGCTCTCCTTTGGCTCAGCCACCAATCAGCCTTTCTTGGACTTCTTTACTTACAGAAAAGGCTGAAGGACATGTTGGGCACATTCTCCTTTTAGTCCAGCCCTCCCTCCTTGCATCCCAGTTGGGAAGCAGCCTATATGCCAGATCCTGTGATGGCAGTACTCAGAAGGGAGCACAGCACAGAGAACCTGCCTGAGAGCCCAGTGCCAGGCACTGCTTGGTCCAGTTGCACTGGAGAGGTCAGATTTGTGACCTGACAAACTCTGCAATTGCAGATGTAACTCTAACTTGCCCCCAAAATTTTCATTCTTGAGCTCATGCACTGCAATACCATGCTAAATTTGTTGGAAAGGGGTTTTTGGCTCTGAAAAACACATTTCAATCATGTTGATTTCCCTTTGCTGCTCCACCTAAAAAGGCATGTCCAGGAAGTATTTATTTTCAAGTAAAGAGGCAGCTTTCATAGTCTCTTTCATCTTTTAATGAGACACGAAAAATATACTACTTTAAATCAACAGCACTGAATCCAATTAAAATGTATGAAAAATGATATCTAGTTTACTGTCAGACTTTGCAGATGTCTTGCATCTTATAGACAAAAAAAAATCCTATACACTTGCTTGTCAAAGAAAAATAATTTAAATATTAACTTTTTCCTGGTTTGTTATTTAAAAGAATCATGTTTTTTAATTGTTAGCATATATTCATATCGTCCTCATTTCTGTCAGCAAAATAGTTCTAAACAACCCCATTTTAGCAAGCAAATTTATTACAGTTATAAATAAAGTGATTATTTCAACAGCTGTAAAATGTTCCAATATACACTACAACTACTCCTCCAGTAAAAGTTCTAAACACGTAATTTCGTGCATTCCATGTTATGAGCAGTAGTAGTCCATGGTTAGGAAAGCTACAGTTCCTCAAACCAGCTTGAATGAACCCAAAAATTACACTTAGTCCCACAAAAGTCACACTAATAGAACTCCATTCAGTACTACCTTAACTAGTCCAATAGCAAGAAATTATTAAACAAATAAAATAGACACCAGAAGTTTGCTTCTTGATGCAAGCAAGTACCCCCCCGACTCATCTTTCCACAAAAAATCCTGTCATCCTTAACACATTAAAAATTAGGAAAAAAGATCAGGGACTTTCCTGTAATAAGCATATAATTTTGAATCTATATGGTGCTTGGGGGGGGTGTGGTTTTTATTTGTTTGTTTGTTTGTTTTTTTGGTTTTTTTGGTTTTGTTTTGTTTTTTGTTTTTGCTTTAGTTTTAGTTTTTATTTTCGTTTTTGTTTTTGTTGGTTTTTTTCCCAGTGAGAAGTATTGCAAAGGTTTTATTTAGCCTACCCTTATTCCAGTATAACAAGGAATAGCTGATTTCAGACCTCCCCTCTATCCTATCCTTAGAATAGGATTGGTTCACTGAAGGCTGAGAGAAAAAAATTGCAAGTGCTGCTGCAGTCACTGTGAATTTTGTCTCTGGCTTCAGAGAGGCCAAGAGTTCTCTCTCAATAGTCCCTTGTTTATAGATCACAGTATCACCTTAGGCCTTTTGGCCATAAGATTGCATTGGAAACTTTTATTTAGGTGTCTGCCCTTTCTTCTCCCCTAGCCCTGCTTCATGCTCTTCTTTTAATGAGAGTTTAGAAGAGTGGGGGAGCAGAGTCAGTCACTCAGGACAGGGCTGGGAGGTTCAGAGAAGGGAGCATTACCCTTTACCACAAACACATCTGTGGTCATTCAGTTTAGCAGGGTTCAAGAAAGTCAGTCAGAAGAGGCTCAGTTCTACCTTCCTCAGACTTTTCTCTCCTAAAAAAATTTCTTGCAGATCCCTCAACTGCCAGTTCCAGATATCCTATAAAACTGAAGCTGAGCACACGCCTGTGCTACCATCCAGACACCACTGACTGATGCCTGTAACTCATTGCCAAAACATAGGAGCAGGAGCGTGCAAACAAATCATTGCAGCAACTATGCATTTAAAATTTAGCCTGTTTTCCACTAACAAGCAGAAATAACACACCATCCCACTTCCATCCAGGAGCTAGTAATACTGCCAGCTAAACTTCCTAAGAATTCTTTTCAGCCATGAACCACAGAATGCTGAAATCAACAGGAACTTTTCCTAATCCAAACACTGTTTCGCAAGGGACAACTGCAAGTCTTCTCCCACCCACACCCAGAACAAGGTTCCTTCATTTATGAAATGCCCATAACTAGCAAAGATGTTTTCATTCCCACTTTCCCTGGCAAAGTCCCAGGTGCAAGCAGCAACAAGCACAGGAAGCCTGATACATAATCTGCCAAGCCTGACTCCAGCATTCTTTGCTTCTCACATGACAGATCAGATATTTGGTCAAAACATCTCTGACAATGCTGTCGTCCCTGCAATATCAAGGCAGCCTGATTTTTTAGGGAAAAGCTTGATCTGTTACTGCCTATTCTGTTTGCCCTGCATAGCCTCTAGACATTTACTGTATTAATCACCTCTCTTTCCCTCATTTCTAAGCAACATTGTCATCTTTAAATACGGAAAACTTGGCATTGACAGTCACTTTCTCAGAACAAAGTTAGCATGATTTTTTTTTCTATTAAAATTAAGCATTCTGTGTCCAGTTTTCTTAGAAATTGCGCCCTGGATAAATCTAAGGCAAGAAATTTTAAAAACCCTCAAGTGATTCATCATTTCAGTGATTCTGAAATTATTAAATCTGAAGTGAAAATAGGTTTGTACAGTTTGTGTCAGTATGGACATTTGGCCTAATTCAAATTGTCTTATTTACCTGTATCATCTTCTAAAGAAACAGATGCAGAGTTACATATTCTCATTTGAATTTGAAAGTATCATGCATAATGTTTTGTTTTCCACCCTTCTGTTCTAATATCCTGCCTCCTCTCCAAGGTCCAGCTCTGACCCTTCTGACACAGTTCAGTAACTTGGTCAAGAGAAAACCTGGACTCCAGTTCCAGCTTTTCATTGTCCTTCTTGGTGTCCTTAGGAAATCACTTTACCTCTGCCCCTCTGCTTCCTATCTTACTTCCTACTTGCAGACACAGACAAGATCATAGCTTTCACTCTGTGTTTGCCCAATGCATCCAAATGGGGTGTTGGTGGAGAAAATAAAACAGCTGTTATATAGTCTCAATAAATTATCATAACACCCCTAATCCATGCAGTGCCATTAATGCTGGGGGAATATTAAGTAAATCAGAGCTTCATTTGTATCAGTGTTCTAATGAGGAGGGAACATTTTCATCTATCTCATCTAGTTTGCATACATGAAACGTAAAAAAAATTTAAAAAGCCTAGATATACTGTCATTGCAGTGTGGAAAATTCAGTCAGGAATTTCATTATGTTCTTTTCTAGGGAAAGGAAGTCACTGGTACTATACAACATATCATGAAGAAACACAAACAACCCAGCAAAACCTCTTACTCCCTCTTCTCTCCTGAGGGTCAACGGTTGCCTCACAGGCCATTTCAGCATCTGTTTGTGCTGAAAAAGGTGTGTGTAGCTGTGACCTGGATGAATAATGGTGGCAATGCTTTAACCCCAGATGAGATGCACCATTGAAGTGTCTGACATGAGGCAGATGCCACAATGCTGATGCCATCACTGCAGCTGTGCGGGGTAAAAGGGCTGCTGTTCTCATTATTTAGACAATTCATTAACAACCAAGGCACAGAGCAACAGGTGAGCACCTTGCATGGTCACTTCCATGTTGAATCCTTATAAGCAAATTTGGGCAATCTGGTGGCTTTCAGCACTGCACAGCCAAGTTGCTTGAATGTGCCAATTTCTGGCATGGCCTCAGTATTACTGCCTGCTGACAGAGGGCTGCTGCTGAGACAAGCATGACTGGAGAGTGAAGGATAATGAAGATGCTCTGCTTTACAGGATCCTTTCAGCAGTTGTACCAATTTCATGGGAAGTTTTGTTTCTCCCAGGACAAAAGCTGCTGCATTGGCTAATAGAAGGAGGAGTATTACATGATGATGGATGTGTGAAAACGACACGCCAAAACAAAACAGCACACCCCGTTTCTTGCCCAGGGGAGAGAGTGGAAGAACAAACCACATGTGACAATGTCAGTCATGTTGCTTAATGGACTGCTCTGGGACTTTCAGATACTGCAGTGATGTGGACAACATAAGAACCTGTTTGGGGCTCCATAGCATAGCAGTAAAATGACAAAAACTTGAAGGTCATGCTCCAGATTTTTAGAAGACAGCCTGAAAAAGCACTATGTCAGCTTTTTGGCATGGTAATTTTTTACCTGCATGCTGGCCTAGGAGTACCTCAGAGGAGCCCTCTATATGCTCTCCATACAAATCCGTGAAAAATGAAGGGATTTATGAGGAATTAGCCTTCAAATATTTCAAACTGGAAGTAGAAAAAAAGTACAGTTATCATCATAGTATTCCATTTCTATATTTTCTAAATGAAAAATGAAATTTCCTATTTATTGATAATTTTCTCTTTTGGGATCTTAATATTTTTAATATTAGAAAAATAGAATTTAAGAGATAAAAGTACAGAAAATCTGGAATTGTTGAAGAAAACTGATGATTAACATGCACACTTTTCTCCATCAAAATTATTTGAGAATGCTTTTTATATTTCTGTTCTTGATCCTTATTTAATTTTATCTTAATGAGGAAATTTCTCATCCTATTTGCCTCCAGACTCTCCACTCTTGTGTCTCTGTAATACAATGTTGAAGGCCACCGTAAAGATGACTGCCTGGATTCTAAAGTATTTTAGATATTTTCTACAGCAGAGCAGTCTTATTTTGATTTGTTAGAGCAGTGTGCTGCATTTAAAATCAGCCTGAAAACCTATATAATTTGTTTTGATGAGGGTATGGACAGTAGATCACAGAATAAAAAGACTATATACAGTCATGTTCCAGATCTTTCATAAACACAAGAAGAGTTATCTAAAATTCACCTCTGCTTTTAATAATGAAACCTTGTACACAAGTATGTACTGGATTTTTACAGCGATGTTTAAAATTTGGGTAAGCGTTAGCATGAAACAAAAAACATATACAATACCTAACATAAAACCATGAACATTTCTGACGTAGGAAAATCTCAAAAGAAAACTCAGCTAAGGTTCAATTAATATGTAAAGTCAATGTCAAATTGTTTTATAACAATTCCATGTTGTTCTTTCATCTTGTTCTTCTAGTCCTCCAACTCAAAAGATAATGAGAAATAAGACGCAAAAATGCAAACTGCCAATGGTAGACAAATACAGTAAATAACAGAATACACACAGCCAGCTGCCTATATTTTTAAAGTCTCTTAAAAAAGTATTTTCAAAGGAAACAGTAAGGTAGACTTCTTTTAGAATAACATAACATTTGAGTTTCTGGGCACAAAAGGGAGAAGAAAATGAAGGAAAATTTGGATATTTATCATTATAAATCTGGGTATATATTAATGCCATAAAGCATTAACCACATTCCTTCCAATAAAAATTATCGAAAGGGAAATATGTAAAGAACCAAGCTCTAGATGGAAATATAACTTGAAATTGTAAAGGCCGTATCTCCAAACAGACATTATCTATTTAAAATACATTGATGTTATCCACCTCCACAGTATTTGTAAACCCTTTTTCTCTTTTCTTCTGTATTTTATTTTAGACTCATTGTTTTTCCCAGTCTTCAGCCCTCCACTAAAGGAAAATAAAAATTAAAAAACCTCCTAGCCCTACAAATCTGAAAATGCCTATTTAACCACCTTCAGCCTTATATGAACCTTTCTGCAATTTACTGGAAGAATAAAGAGCCAGGCAATCTTTAAAACATCTTAATTGTTCTCTGAGTGTAATAGAACCCTCAGGAGACATGACCCTAAGTTGGCTGCAAATCATATTTGATTCCATGGACTGTGCTATTCCTCCCTGTCTGTGGTACATATATGACATGAAAGTAGATTATTAAATCACACACATGCTTATTTTTCAAACTGATCTTATGACTCCCTTCTTTTTTTTTTTTCCTGTCTTTTCTTTTCCCAGAGAAAGGCAGGAAGTGGATATGAAAATGGCAGGGGAACAAATGGTTTCTTGAAAATTAAAAGGGGGTGAGAAAATAGTAATTAATCTGCCATAGCTCTTAATTTTTTTTTCTAAGAAGGCCTAGTCAATCAATCTTCTTCCAATCTGTCTACTATCGTCCTTTTACCACCAGTATATCATCCATTCGCCCACAAACTCATTTGCCAGTTGTCTCCCTTCCTTTCCTGAATTAAAACTCTGCCAACCTGAAATGGTTCAAAATCTCCCTCCAAGTTATGCCAAACAGCTTCTCAGAAACCTCAGGCACACACCTATCCTCTAGGCTGAGAACAACTTCTCTCCTTATTTAACCTTTCTGGAGCTCAGCACCGCACCCTTGGCTCTGGGCCGGTGCAGGAAACACCTTCAGTGTCTCCAACCAGAGCACACCAGCACACTGCCCTCTAATACACATAACCAACCCTCAGAATCTGATGGCTTCCTTCTAAATGAGACAGTCCTTACTGAGTTTAGAAGAATTCATCCTCTGTCAGCCCATGATCCTCTTTGCAATTAGCACTGAAAATAGAATAGTAAAAGTAATAAGAAGAAAGAACTGAAGATCCTAGTCTCTGCCCCCATAAGGAGCAAAGAAAACAACCTCACCAAAGCTTGTGTCTCCTCTGCCTTATGTTTGCAGCTGTAAGGTAAAGGGTTTTCTTGCCAGCAGATTGATCTTTAAAGGGATGAATAAGCTCCAAATCTGAAAATATTGGCCTCTTATAAAAATATAATAGCGAGTAATAGCTGTGACTTTGTTTAGCAAATCTGCAGTAATCATCTGCCCCTCTTCTACTCTGCACACATGGAACATTCTCTGTCCACAACAGCAGTTTAAATGGGATTGTGTGGCACCAAACATCCAGATCCAGATCAATGAACCCCAGTCAAAAAAACTGTTTCTATAAAGCTGTATGCAAGTAGGTTTATGGACAAAAACCCCATGGGGCTAAATTAATTTGCCTTATTGTGTGTAGGAACATTTTCTAGGAAACTGAGTTGAAAATATATGATGAAAATTTCAGGCAATAATTACAATACAGGAGATAATATTTAAATGTAAGAAGCAGTTTTTCTACCTTTAGAGTGATCAAACACTGGAATCAGTTAACCCAGAGGGATGGTGTAATCTCCATCCTTGGAGGTATTCAAGCCCCCAAATGGACATGGTTCTGGGAAACCTGTTCTAGTCGATGCTGCCCTGAGATGAAGTTTGGTCCATCTGGTCTCTAAAGATCCTTGCCAACCTCAGCCACTGTTATTTTTGGTTCTCTGGATGACCTTTGTGCTCTAGTACTCTCTCAAGGGCAAATACATCTGCCATGAGGTCAGACCATAGGACTATGTATATATAGTCTGTCTCTCACTGTTACTGTGGTGGCCAGAAGCAACCAGTGCAGGACAAAGAAAACTGAGGTATTCCTTAATAGATCCTTGATGTTGTATGGCTGAAAGGGCAGATGGAGGTTGAAGGAGTCAGGGAAATGTAAAGGTGCACGTGAACTGCAATGGTGCAGAGTACTGCTGGTTCCTAAGCATTACCAGTTTGTGCTTGGTTTTGAGATCTGCACTACAGCATGGAAGAAAGCCATGGTTCCACCTGTTTGGTGCACAGCTGAAGCAGTGATGCACTGCAACGTGTTGAGTGGAGTAACAACATCCTGAGGCTGACCATCTCCTAAGGTGCATCTCTCTCTGCAATTCCAAAGGGAATCTAAGGTAAATGAATTCAATCCCTAAGACAGTTGCCTTACTGAGGAGCTAAAGGCACTTATGTAACGTGGACTGGTAGGTGGCACAAATCCTCCTAAAGCTGCCTTAAGGTGCTCAGCTGCCAGACCACACCAGTTCAAGGCTCACTTTAATACTGCAAGTCCCTGTTTGAGTCCCCATTTCCTCCCATTTGAGGAAAACAGTGTTACCATTACAGACTCACAAACCAGGTGGGCTATATAACATAAAAAAACGTTTTCTGCAAGGAAAGCAGAGGGGTGGGAAATGGAAAATAAGTACTGAAAAAGCATAAAGCACCCACCAGGGTTTCCTCAGCGAAGATTAAATGCCAGAGATTTAGTCAACACTCAGAACAACTGTGGAGCAGTATGTCTTCAGTTCCCTTGAGAGCTCAGTTTAACCTGTTACCACTTTAATATTAGAATTAAATGAAGAAAATCAAGAAACCAGCTCAGATTTGACCTCTGGGTATTCTGCTCAATAAGTCCAGCACAGCCCAAAGGCACATAAACTAATGAAAATTATTAACCCACTAGCTCCTGTCTTAACATATGCCAGGTACAAAACAAACATCCTGCAGTTCCAAGGCAGTTTATTTTGGTCCTAGGAAGCATGTTATGTATCTCATTTCCCAGGAAGACAATGCAGTTCTGTGACACGAGGTTACAGTACAGATGGAGTACTGGTTGATTGCATAATGGTCTGGTGTTGGAGAATTCAAACGTGAGCTGTCTCTATAGATTGGAAATGCCTGTCTTGCACCATTTCCAGGTTTGTTGTCACTCATAATATTTGAGGGAATGCTTCATGAACCAATAACGCCTCTGTGCTGAAAATGTTCCACAGGAGCTGTCAACCATCCTACTAGCACACTCACTGACACTGGCCACAGTCTTAAAATAAAAAGTAGTTGTATTGAAGGATGTACTTGGCATTTTTCAATATTAAAATAATAAATAAATGATGGCATGTTTTCTGTTAAAAATTTTAAATGTAACTGTATCTATCTGAACTTACTTTGAAGACACACATTAATTCATTTAGATCCAAATTTGCAAATCTGAAAATCTCTGAACATGTGAGTAATATGTAGCTCTTAGTGAATTATAACATTCCATATTTCAGTTGCTAATAACCATCAAAAGCACTATAAATAAATACTTTACATAAAATGTAAAAAAAAGGTGGACTTTTTCCTCCTAAATTTAAGCTTGTTTTTACCTTGTCAATTATTCTTCAGAATATGGAGTTCTGAGGTGCCCAAGACACACTGTTCTGCTTCTAATCAAGCAAAATATATATAAATGCTGCCATTTTAAGGAATGCAACCTGATGACTTTCCAGAGTCTTCACTGTAATCTGTGTGCCTTTCTTGGTGCTGTGTTATACCAAGAATTATCAAAAAATACTACCATTTAACTGTCTTTACTAGTAAGTCACTGGGAAGAGAGCAGACTTCCAGTTTTAAGATGAAGCTTTTGTGATCAATCTCTGATGAAAAGATGGGAACAAGTGATCTTTGTTTCCTGACCTGACCAGTCCTATCCTCACCCACTATTCCAAAGGTGCCATTCTCTCTTGGAGAGTCACGTTCAGTGTGGGAAAAGCTTCATTTAATCAAGCTCATGTTCAACAAGCTAAAATCTTTGAAGAATCAGACTGAAGCTAGGTGAGAAATAATTTTTCATTTCTGAATATTCTTATTATATTAGTAATTGTTTTCTAAACAAAAATTAGTAATGTGATGCCATTGCAAAGTGATAACTCTCTGGGTTGTCTACCCTGTGTAAGTCACAGGAGGTAATTTGATTACATTCTCAAGCTTTGAGAGTACACTGAAGTATGTGGGCTTCAGGAATTCACAGGTAGACTGAAGAGATTTTTGCTCATGAAGAATGTTGGAAGGAAACAAGTTCATTTAGGTAAGAGAAGGCATAAACGGAACACAGTAAATTTGTTCTATTCCTTAACTTAGTTTATCTTTTTTTCCTAGTATAAATCAACCATAAGTCATTGTGATTTAGAGGGTTTATTCCACCTAAAGCATCTGGAAACCCTAGCTGCCAGACTGTCTTTTCCCTGGGCTGCAGCAGCAACAATGGCAGCAGCATCCTTGCTGATAATTTGACCAGAGATTGGAAAGAAGTAGGCAGCTCCTTTTGCAGCAGTGGAAAAGGGGCTTGAACATTAGGACGAACCCCCCAAACCCAGCAAACTTCAATTATATGGTGTGCAGAAATAGGTAATGTGCTTGTGGTTTACATGCTTCCTTCCTGGGAGCTTTTGAGACTGTATCACAATTAGGGATAGCATGGGCCCAGCTGACTATGCATCAGCTCTGATCTTGGACAGGGCAATCTCTTGTGACTCACAATTGATGCAGCTCTGGATTTCTGTGGTGATTTTACAATCCTGACACCAGATGAATACTGAAAATTATAATTATTTTTTGCTAAAAAAAAAAATCCAAGGGAAAAAAAGGAATTTATTCGAAGTGACTTGTTTTAGAAATCAAAAATATTCAGTTAATCTTGATGTAAAATAATTCTGTAATTATTATTGTTTTTCTAAGCACACATTAAGGAAAGCTAAAATTTCTCTCTTAGAAAATATGGAACATTGTTAACTTAAAATTCTTTTTCTGAAATATTTTCAAGTCAAATTGTTTACTAAAATTCCTTCTCTCCCAAAAATAATATGTTCTTGGACAAAGTATGTAATTAGAAAGTTAACAATCAGTATTAATAGTCACAAAATATAGAATTCCAATGCATTAAATGAAAAGGCATTTTTTTTTCTTCTGGTATTCATAGACCTATTCCTATGTACAGCATACACAGGGAGGTCCTGATGTCATGGATTATTAAGGCCTCTAAGAATTTAAAATAAAATATTCAACCTGACTGGAGTATTGTGATTTGGCAAGTATCTACTTTTTCCAGTGGTATTGCTAACACCTAGCCTAGATTGAGCTTGAGCTAAATCTGTTCATGAGCACTGTTCATTCAGGGCCTGCAACAGTGGAGAGATAATGATGTTATTGTAGGTATTGAGCATTTTTACACACACAAAATACTTCTCTGACTGTAGCAGATATTCAAATGTATCCTTTTAAAAAATCCTTTTCCTCCCAGTGCTCTCAAACTACTATGTAAACTACAGATGTCATACCACTGAGATGAAACTCCTTTTTCAGCTTTGGAGAACTTATGAAATGTTTCATGAAATCTTATTTCCATCTCTAACAGAGGGGTTGTTGTAAGGCCTTCTCTATATTTCAACATTTAAGAATTGATATGATCCCACTGGCATTTAAAGGAGCAGTTATGACATATTCCCAGCTCACTAAACACTCCATTGAGAATTCCAAATAGTTACAGATGACCCACAGCTCCCCTCAGTCCTTACTTTCCTTCATCCTGAGCAATGGTGGAAATTGAGACTCCTGTCACACCAGCCTTTTCCAATGCCTCTTTAGATTAAGACAGGCCAGACAGGGTCACTGGTCTTTGATCTACTGTATTTCTTCATTCTTATTTTAAACTACCCAGCCTTTCTCACATTCCCATAACTCATGACAATGAAAGCATTAGTTGTATGCTCCATTTTCTAACTAATAACTTCTGTTCAGGATGAGAGGGAGAAACAGCTTTATTCCAAATGCAGGATTTTCTGTTGGAGAACCTAGCACTAATTGCTTTATGTTGTGCTCTTGTCTTGCCTCTTACTCCAGGAACACCTACAGACCACCTCTGTTTTCCCTTTGCCTGTTTCTACCCTTCTTCATTTCTGTGCAAGAGCAAGAAGCAGAACTTTGCTACCTTTGTGATTATTAGCAGCCCTGGGTTCATACTGATTAGTCCCAGTGGCACAGGGTTAATGAGTTAAGTGTGCTTATTCAATTAAGCCACCTCTTTGTTTTAGCTCACATAAATTTTAACCTGATCATTTCAAAATTACCTTTGGCACTATTCAGTAATAGAATAAATTAAATAAATTGAATCAAAAGAAAAATGAAAGCCTTCTTAGTTCTTAAGTATGTGTGTACTTGATTTGCCCTCAGCAAAAATAAATGGATAGAAAGCTTAGTAGAGGCATTCTGATTTTGAGTTGATCTACAGTTTACATCATGGAACACAGGCAAACTTGAATTGTTTTGGGTTCTGGCCTAATGTTTGGAAGAATTTGGCAGGCTTACAAATTTTAGGTTGTTTTCAGTCAGAGTTACTCAGTTATCTATTTTCTTCAAAATGCCCTTGGTCTTTGCCTTACTTACAGCAACTACTACAGTGCATTAGCTTGAACAGAGGATGAATGAGCCATTTCACTGGAACACCTTTTCCTAACATAGGTGCAGAAAATAGCAATTTACTTTCCTTAAAGTTGCATTTTTGGGACTGTAAATTAGTAGTGAATGTCACACTGCAGCGTGGAAGACCAACTGATGGCTACAGTAAAGGCACAGCAGAACACAAGGTTTTTTTCATCTGTAAATAAGATGTTGAAAGATCACTGCATCCCGGTCCATAGTTTCCTGCAGTGACTCTTTGGCATACTAAAAAGGCATTTGATTTTGAATGCTGATTATCATTGAGAAGAATCACATTTGAACCTCTCTGATTAAATGGAGGACTTTCATAATGGCATTACTAATTACATTTGTATACACACTGACTGCCCTTAAAAATACCCTCTTAAGGTAAGATTCACCTCATCTAACATTAATCATTTAAAAATTAGGCACCTAGTCTAAGCCAATTATCTCAGCTGCCTCTGTTTTCCATGAAGAGAGACAGACACCTCCAGAGCACGATTTATCCAATGAATCTTAGAGGAGGATGAATCTCTTCGTAGTTTGTTCCATTTATACTATGATGTCATCAAACACAATTAGGTGAAATGACTTGTGCCTTGAGTACAGATGAGAAGCTGGATAAAAAGTTAAAAAATCAAACAAGATAAAAAACACAGAAAACCCACTAAATGAACCAAAAAAATCTTTCCAGTAATGCCATATGAAATGGGGTGTTATGAAAATTAATGCAATGCTATTCATCCATTTTGTTTTCTTCACATAACAAGGCTATCGTCCTTAAAAATGGTGACATTTTGATTATATTCAGTGGTGTACAGGATGCCCTGACCTGAACAGAATCAAGGTTTTGTTACTATGCAACTTTTGGCAGGCAAGCAATTTCAATCTCCCTGCATCCGAATGATTCGAATCCACTCTCTTGGGGATGATTGCTACCAAGATTTCCATTGGACTGCAGTGATTACACCTTTGAAAATATCTGACATATTTTGATGTTTCCTCTAGCATTTGTAGCTAAATTTCCAACTGGAGTATACTCATTTTTGTTAGAAACTTTAGGAAACCTTGCTGTTTGGTGACTTGCTGCTACTGGTAATGTCACATAGAGGGACATTTACCTGATTCAATCCCTATACTGCATATAACCAGCCTTTCTTCTGGACTGTGTTCTTCTTAATCATATGCCTTTAAATCAACTTGTAACTTCCCTTGGGGAACATTCATAAAAAAAATATTTCACAGTAAGTGTTTCAAGGAGCAAAAGAGAGCATGTGTGTCCTGTAAAAACGTAAAATAAAAATATAAATTAAATCAAATCACATTAGGGTCCTGCACAGAATAAATTCAAATTAAAATACTCATAGAGATCAATTACTTTTTTGGCAGTTTAATCTGGTCTAGGATCCAGAACTGATTGCTGAACTATCTCCTAGAAATGTGATCTTCAAACTTCATCTTATTCACATGGAGACCTTGGCAGCACAAACAGGCAGTACATCACTCCAGCTGTATCTCTGCTGCATTGGCCTCTGGTTCTGAATTACAGCATCTATCACATTCTGGCTTTTGCTTGCCAAGCTTTTAAAGGTGTGCTCTTGCTCACTGTACCTTATGAACAGCTTCCCCTTCCATCATTGGGCCTGCTTTTGAAGTTTACTGATATCGACTTATAAAATATTCTTTCTCTGCATGCCTACCCCTCTGACTACTGTGTAACTGAGACATGCATGCATATAGCAAGTGTCAAGTCCCAGTCTGAAAGTGCTTTGTCTTGCTCATGCAGACTGTGAAAACTTCTGCCCATAAATATCTGAACCTCATACGCTTTTAAATCTAGACACAATATACATCCTTTGGTTAAGATCTATTTATAATTAATAGGGTGACATGGACTGGCAGATTCTTCACTTGAAAGACTATAGACATAAACTCTATGTATACATGTATACATATATATCTGGAGACATGCTCTATTCCTCTTTTCATTTTTAATACCATCATATATCATATTTGTTTTTAAATGATGTTTTGCTCTGAATTTTTATTTCGTAATAAATAGATGAATTTTGCATGTTGACAGGAACTGGCCTCAAAGTCACATTCTCACTCTTTAGCAACCTGATCCTGAAGATAACCCTGCAGATTTCAGTACCCTGTTGCTTTCAGTACCCTGTCCCTGATTTTTTTCATATTACACTGTTGTGGTTTAACCCCAGCCAGCAGCCAAGCCCCAGGCAGCCATTTGCTCAGTCCCCCACCAGCGAGTCTGGGGAAAGAATTGAAAAAATAAAAGTTAGAAAATGCATGGGGTGAGATTAAAACAGTTAATAAGGAAAGCAAAAGCCACACACACAAGCAAAACAAAATAAGTCATAAATTTGCTGCTTCCTGTGTGCAGGCAGGTGTTCAGCCACCTCCAGGAGAGCAGGGCGCCATCACCCTCAGTGGTTACTTGGGAAGACAAACACCATCTCTCCCAATGTTCCCCTGCTTTCTCTTTATATACTGAGCATGATGCCATATAGTCTGGAGTATCCCTTTGGTCAGTTTGGATCAACTGTCCCAGCTGAGTCTCCTCACAGCCTCCCTTGCACTCTGAGTCTCCTCAACAGCTTGGCAGTAAAGGAAAGTAAAAGCCTTGGCTCTGTGAAAACACTGCTCAGCAATAACAAAAACATCTCTTCATTTTCATCACTGTGTTCAGCACGAGCCCAAAACATGGCCCCACCCATACCAGTCAATGGGAAGAAAGCTGGCTCTACCACACCAAAACCAGCACATATTCAAAATGTTGAAAATCACTGAAGTTAAATCACCGTTGAATCTTCAGGAATTTCTTTTCTTTACTTCTAATGTTGCAATTCGGTGATTTATATACACTAGGCATCAAACGTAAACAAGAATAACTGGGGAGAGATGAACTCCAAGCCTGAAAGAAAATGCTGTAGTCAACCCACTCTATTCTTGTCCATTGATATACAATGGTGTGCCATGAGAGGCTCTGTCACCACCTCGACGTTGGGCAGATTTCCCAGTCTCTCTTCTGGGGTGTGTCCTTGGGGCTCCAACTCTGAGAAGTGCTCAGAGGGACCAACCTTCTTCCTCATCCTCCTTGCAGAGGAAGCACATAGGTGTAGCGCAAAATTGGAATTGAAAAAGTCTTAAGACTTCGTTAGATCTTTTGTTTTAACCAACCAGGGTATAAATCTTTGAGCACACATTTCAGGAAATGTCTCATTTGTGAAATAACCATATACCTCTAAACAAAAACATGTCTTTGAGTGAAAGTGCTGTTTGACTTTAATTAATAAACTGATTGTGTATCCAGAATGGTATTTTCAATGTAAATTTCTGACTTCTTTCAATGTTCAGTGATTATATAAAGCTATTGCTAGCAATAGTTGATAAAAATGTTTTTGAAGCATGCAAGAGACAGGAAATCTACAGAACAGATTCTAAGGTCTAAGTAGAAATAGTCAGAAAACACATCTATAACTTATGATTCAAACTCTAATCATATTCCACAACCCTTTTAAAAGAGAGAATGAAGGAAGTAAGTTTGGACATTTCAGTGAGACACAAAAAGGAGCACATTTACTATCATTGTTCTCTTTCAGAAGCCCACAGAAAACTATCTGTGGGAAAACAGGGGATCTGAGATCTTAAGAGCTGATCCTTCTCCAGAAAGGAGATAGATGAGGGTGTCTGGATCAATGAAATATTTCATGAAAAAACATCTACAAAGCAAGTGGAATAGCAGACTACTTGACCATTCAGTTAAAAGTGCATGA
This sequence comes from Pycnonotus jocosus, assembly GCA_013400435.1. Classification (NCBI taxonomy): domain Eukaryota; kingdom Metazoa; phylum Chordata; class Aves; order Passeriformes; family Pycnonotidae; genus Pycnonotus; species Pycnonotus jocosus. The sequence goes on along the minus strand of VWYP01005103.1, from coordinate 328,725 downwards.
CTTCATTTAGTAATTCACTAGATGCAAATAAATTAGATGTTTAAACTACCCTAGTGTTGAGAAGAAATGTTGATAACAAACTGTGAGTTCACACATAAAAATACTGTAACCTTGCTCTGTACTTTGGAAATCACATAGAGTTTGAAATAAAGGACAAAACTGAGTCCCAGAAGAATGGAAAATACAACCTATGCAAACTGATACACACCCAACCTAAGTTTTTGTGGCTCAAACACATAGGGGCACCCCTGGATGATTCATTTGCTGGCTGCAGCACTGAGCACTGGAAACAAAGTAATGTCTTAGATAATGTAAAAAATACTTCACCCAATTTTCCCTTCTAATAATCATAGAATCACAGAATGGTTTGGGTTGGAAGGGACCTTAGGATCATTTAGTTCCAACCTTCTGCCATGGGCAGGGACACTTTCCATTAGAGGTGAAAGTACTTATGTACTTATTATTGCATATTTATATGTTAAATACATGAAGAAGTTCCCTGAAGAGATTAAGCCTGTATTTGAATAACAAGAAAAAAAAAAAAAACAACAAGAAAAAATATTCTTGTCTCATTTAATTCAAATACAAAGTGAAAGACAACAGGTAGATACAATGTGAGAGGAAGAGAAGGAAGGTGACAGTGACGATTATTACAGTAAACAGTAGTCAACAATTACCTAGTCATTGTTTAGCTTTCTATGCAAAATGTAGTGCATCTGGAAGGCTAATAATCATTATCTTTAGATCTGTCTTTAGCTCCTGTAATATAGCAGTGTTCTTTACAGCTACTTGGAAAATCATTTTCCCCAGTGGAGAAGCATAGAAAGCTTCCTCTTTTATCTGTATGAAAAAAATTGAAAATAATTCACACATTTTGAAATATTAGGACCTGATAGGGCTGAGCAGATCATCCAGCCCAACTTCTCATACATCTCAGGCAATCTATTTTCTCTTAATTATTGCTTTATTGATTAAATAATATGTTTGAATTAATGAAGACCGTTGTCCAACCTTGATGCGGAAAAATTGGTACATGAAACTTCAAAAGGTACAAAAGTAAAAAAGCTTAATTTGCTTTTGTTAATTTTCTATTCTGCCTAACTACCCTGACTGTTAAATATTTTGATATCTTCTTAGTTTTAAGTTTATCTGGCTTCACTTGCCAGTCATTTGTTGCAGTTTAGGTCTACTGTTAGATCTAGATGCTTATTGGCAGCTGGACTCACCTCCCAGGAAGGTAATGCAGGGCAGTTCTTAAACAACTTTTAAATAAATAAATTTTCTCAGCTCAAAAACTTTTCTCATTTTCAGAATAAATTTTCTTTAATTTTTTTCACTCTCACTCTTTAATCTCTTCCTGAGAAACTAGAGGCCATTTCTCAGTATGATGCTGCTTGTTCTAGATTACAGCACAGTTTGCTATGTTAAATTGCACACCACTTCAATGCGATTTTCACTTTCAAGGACAAAGCAACCCACCTTGCTTTGTCCTCTCCTGGTTGTTATGGCAAATGTTGCCACTTTTCTCAGAACTAATTATTTTTCACAGAATCACAGAATGTTTGAGGTTGGAAGGGACCTCTGGAGATCCTCTAGTTCAACCTCCTTGCTAAAGCAGGTTCCCCTAGAGCAGGTTGTGCAGGATCATGTCTAGACAGACTGTGAATATGCCCAGAGAGCCTGGACTCCACAGCCTCTCTGAATCAAATTAAGGTGTCCATGATGGCAGACACACAGTATGTGCTTTCTGACAGTGTGAACTTAAAATGAACCCAACACAGCTTGTTTCTTTAGACAGTCCATATATTTGAAGCAAAAGTGCACAAAGCCACAAAGGGATAATGATTATGTGGCTAAACACATCACAGTTGGCTGGGGGAGATGTCAGGAACTTCTTAGTGAGAGGGGAAGAGCTGAAGCTGAAAACCTCAGAAGCTGATTTTCTCAGATTTTCTATAAATACAACTGCTCTGTGCTGTGTTTAAACACTGGATTAGTAGCTACAGTTTTCTGAATTCTGCATTTATTTGTCTGAAGAAGGTAGGTCCTAGAAAAGCAGAGAGGTTCAATGTAACTGTTTCTGCTGGGTTTTGTACTCTGTACTGAGGTCCTGCCATGAGCAGATTCCAGCAGGGAACTAACATTTCAGTATCAAGACTTAGGACCTGATTCAAGTTGCAGTCCAGTCTACTACAGAATGAAATCAGCTGCACTTCACACTTCTGCAATCTCCTCTCATCTGTAGAGATCACAACCTTATCCTCTTTCATTCCTTTTTTGGGGGTTGAGAGGAGGAATAACAGAGCTTTTCCAGGCCCTCTATCTATATGTAGCTCGAGTATATATCTCTTGCTTTCCTTGTTTTCCACTGAACCAGGAGGAAAAGTCTTTCCATTGAAATGCTAATAGAGGAACAAACTGCATAATAAGACTGCATCCCCTTTGGGCCTACATGTAATTTACACATAAAATGAAATTGCACATGGCCTTGTTTCATAGCATATTTGTTTAATTATCTTTCTTAAAAGCCTTTTTCAATTAATTTTCAATATTTAAAAAAGGAATAAAAATGCCAATTTATCTGTGTACCTGATAATTAAGTACAGTTTGGGGAATAATTACATTATCTAATAACAGAAATTTGTCCAGCTCTAATAACTGGCATTTTTCAACAGTTTTGCTTGCTTTCTTGCTCTCAAACTGCTGTAATTCAAAAGAAGTTTACCTTCTGCATGTGTCAGTCAGTCCTCACATCAGACACTGAGCAGTCGACCAAAACAGCTCTGGCTTTGCTGGCAGTGACATAGGAAAGAACAGACAGATGCAGTCTTGAACCTCTCCAAGAAGACCATTTGTACAGTTCTATTATATACCAGTAAAAGTATAACCAATAGAACCAAGAAAGTATTAAGTTTATCATCACCTCTCACTGACTTTGAGAAATCCCAGTCTGACATAGTGTGTTGAATTCTGGTAATCTTCTTCCAAGAGCACAGGAACATCCTTGTTTGATATCAGTGGGAGCAGATGTGGAAGAGAGATGTTCAACAGGTAACCACATGGCAGTGCACTGAGAAGAAGGAAAACAAAAATAGCACAGTTGAGAAAGTACCAAGAAAGATAGAAAATACATGTTGCTGGGATTAGTACCAAAGATGGAAATCTCTAAAGCACTGAGGTCCAAATAGCAACTTTTGTGCCAAAACCAGCCTGCTGAGCTTTCCATTATGAGGTAAGGAACAGCTCTATGTAGAAAATGTCCTGCCTGGACATCTATATCCCTCCTTCTCTATGAGTAGCCTGAAATTGGCCATTACAGACTGGTACAGTGCTGTGAAAGGGCTGTGGAGGTGTTCTCCTGCCTGTAAAGCTCTTGACTCTGCATGGTCCCAACTGCTACTGCTGCACCAGGTCACCACAGTTCTGAATTGACCTTATTCATCCATGAGAGCTGGAGCAATCCAATCTGAACTAAAGGGTTATATGAAATGGGATGAACAAAAGCAGCAGCTTGGGGTTTCAAGGTAAATAAATGAAATTACCTCTTGGAAATAGCTGGACATAGCTAACATTAGCTACCATTGCATACTGTGGGGCAGAACAAGACTCGTTGGTTCATCAAGAACCCAGAGAGTTCCTTCAAGCTACTAAGAAGCAGTCTAGATGTAAAACAAGCTCCACACAGCTGTGGGCTCCTCTCCATAGGAGGAGCTGGAACTTTCTCATATGGGCCAGAGAGAATATCAAAGATCTATTCTATCCCCATAAATAGAACTGCTTCTGTACCTCTTACCTACAGAGCAATTATGGTAGCATGTGGGAACCACTTTGTCATTTAAAGGATTTACTAAACAGCAGACAGACAGTTCCACCTTACTGTATTTAAGGAGATTTTCTACCTCTATGAGCTGTGATGTTCTGTTTCTGCAGCTGAGCTAGTAAGACGGAAAACAGTCACGCCATGCATTTCACCAATCTCAGGGTTGAGTGGGGGTTGATTTCTACAATCAAAATGGTAGGGGAAAGAAGAAAGTATTAATGAAAATTCTTCTCAGTCAGTTTTTCTAATGCCATTATTACTAGCTGCCAAATTTAGTTTCTGTTGCTGAATCATGTTAGGAATGCAGGGGGAACAATGGGGTTTCAAGTCAACTATTTGCCAGCTGCCTGACAAGGTAAAGATTGGGTTTTATTCAAACAGCAAACATCTTAAGGCAGAGTTTGGTTTCTCAGCTAGTGCTCTCCACTACCCAGCAATACAATGCTTCTCTCAGCCTGCAGCCCTGGAAGAAGAAATAGTAGCAAAAAAAATTTACCAAAAACTTGAGAAACAAGCTTACCAGCCTTATTTAAACATTTTTTGCACTTTCTCCTGCTTCTGTCTCTGCTTCTGGTTTATATCACTTCACCTTGGAGTTAATCAGGCTGGTGCTGACAATTAGGCTTGTTCACACTTTCCTTTCAGAAGAATTGTTCCCCAATTAGGCTGCCTGGCCCATTCCATGCAGCTAGAAGATAATGTGACTGTTCTCTGTATTTAGTTCCAACAGCATCTGCAAGGACACCTGGCAGCTAAGAGTAGAGCTTTTAATCCCTGAACTGTCAAGGCAAACTGGACAATAAACCAGCTCAATTTATAACTAAAAATATCATTATTTTTAACATATCCATATTTGTGCAGTGTGTGGTTTGAGGTGTCTCTACTCTTGATTTTTTTGTTTATTTGTTTTAAAGGGAATTAAAGTTCCAGCTGAGTACCTCATAGAAGTAACAAAAGTGCCTGTTCAGAGTCTGTTATAGAAAGTGCTTGGTATTCAGTGGATGTTAAATACCTAAGAAGCTTGGACATCTAATTACAAATTTACCTACTTACATATGTGGAAAATTTAGCTTGAAATGCTTTCTGTGCAACTAACACTCATAATCTATGTTCAGTTGCTGTATCTGAAATACCAGTTACATTTTCTTTTCTTAAAAACAGATACATTCTTCTTTATTACATATAAGGTAGTTCAGTCATGAATCAAAAGTTTCTATTGCACCCAGAAAACTACACAAATCTGGGAAAGATCCTTTCTCTTTCCCAAGAACCATCCCTTGGTTTTCAAGGAATGCCATTATAACTGACAGAAGCAGTAATGACAAAAGGGTGAAATAGATGATTAGCTGTGTATTATGCTGCTCGCCCTTCTGGTCCTGGAATGGAAGGTCTGCACGATTACAGCTGCAATACAACTGAACCACAATACTATCTTGGATATGTCATACGTGCAATTCCATCACAAATCATTTCCTTCTTTTGCCTTGCAGAAGGTCTCACAGACTAAGGTCTTAATTCTGATTATAGCCGTTCCCCATGCAGTCAACATTTTATTTATCCTCCCAAGCTTGCACACACTGTTATCTCTGTGCTGATTGCTCTCTGTTAACTTGATATATGAATTCTGGCTTGCTTCAGTAAAGGACCATAAAATATTTGATAATGATGGTGAGGACCTAAGAAGTGTTTCATATCCAGTGGGCAGTGAATTTTATTTGGATCAAAGAATATACCAGGCTGGGGCCATGGCACCAAAACTACTCTGAGGGGAATACTTGTACATCACAGGGCTTGATTTTCAGGTCATAACCTGTGTGTTTCTCTTTGGACATATTAACAATAATAGTCTACAGAATCCATGATTGCTGATGACATAAGAGTGTATCTGTAGACTGAGTGGTCATGAGGAGTGACTGTAGTTTTTATTATAGCACTACAGTCTAGAGTTTGTCAGTGAAATGGCTAGATGTCAAATGATACCTGTCAAACACAGAAACATTTAACTCTATTCTTCTGTTAGTATCTGTACTTTCAAGTTAACAAGATTACTCCTTCTTCTTCAGGTGAAGCTTCTGACTAAGTATTTATAGCGTTATTAAAAATAAAAGGATACCTGAAAATGCTATAAAAATAAGTATTTATCAATTAGTCAAAGTTTAGCAATGTTTATGTTATTCCTTATTATATTTCCCTCATGCTCTGCACCTGGGAGCCATTTATTATGAAAGTAATTACAGAAGCTATTGATAATGCTAACATACAAACATCAGCTGCTTTCCATGCTGCTGGAGACTTTGTGGTTCACTCTCATAAAGACTTAATTGAAGAGCACTGCTAAGGAAGGCAAAGTAGACACTCCTTAGCTTGGTTTGATGAGCTGAAGATTCAGTGATTCTTTTGTAGAATACTAACAATAGCAAGAACACGATTTTCGACAAATTAAAATTTAAGAACAGATATTCTACAGTCTCCCAGTGGGTTAGCTCCTACTTAAGTTTGGTTGAAAATGATGTTATAATCTTGACTTCAGTTAAAAGTAAAATATTAATGAGTATTTAATCTCTTACAATTATCCAATGTCAAATGTCCATCTAAAGGAAGCTGGCTTCATTATCTCCAAAAAATTTTAAACTTCCTCCAAATCTGCCTCTACCTTAACACCTATGCAATTCAACGTTTTCTTTAGGGATTGAAACACTGCTGACAAGTTTCAGTAGGCATTGTGTACAACTTTTGATTTTTATAACACAGTTAATAGAGTAGAGAGAAAAATAAGCATATGCTCCCTGGTATCAAAGAAACCCCTACATGCTCCTTCTTTTCAGACAGTCATTCCTATCCAACTCCACTGCAGAAAGGACAGCACAGAAAAGTAGTGGACACAGGATGGAATTGTGGAAGAATATAGCATAATGCAGAGAATATCAAGGGTGTTGTAGAAGTTGAAAGCAAGGGAAAGAATGCTTAGGCATGGATATGTGGAAAGAGTATTCTGTAAAGCTGGTCAAAGATGTCATGCTCAAATGTCTTTTTCCTAAGACAATGTTGTTTCTGACAGAACAACAATTTTTGTGAGAAGGTTTGTCATTTGGGAGAACATTTTACATTGATGAGATATTTCAACAGAACAAAATTTAAAAAAAAATTATAGATGAAAATTTGAGCAATTTTTTTTTCCCCTGGCAATGTTTTAAGGAGACTACATAGTTCTTGGGCCCTTTTTAAAGGAATAAAGAACTATTCACTTCAAAACATTTTTTACAGTATTAGAATGAAAACAGAAAGAGGAAGGGTGCTAAAAAGGCAAACAAAAAGAACAGATATGGAAAGGAAAATATGTAAAAAAAAGTGGCATGGAATATGTCTGGGAGAATTTTAATGGACAGGAAAATGACCAGTGTCAACAAATAACAAGAAGTCAAGAAAAGAAATGAATAGAAATAAATGGTGCAACAACATATAGACAAACCCACATCTTTCTTATGACTCCTGGTGAAGATAGAAGAAGACTGGGTTTTGACATTTTAGATCTGTCAAGAAACTCAGTGCTTCAGCTAATCTGTTCATTGGTTTGCCTCAATGAAGTTCTTTTATTAATGGAGCCATCTTCCAGTAGGAAGAGTTAATGCCTGCATGCCAAATGGCAAGAAGATAGCAGGTGCCATTCTATCTGTAGAGCTGAGTCACAGTACAGTGGGGTGCAGTGTATGCCCACCCCAGCTGTGCCTCATGTGGTTTTATCATGCCTTCGAAACTGTGGACTGCATTGCCAGACAAGGCACAGGAAGAGCATTGCAGAGCCATGGCAAACCTAGGGGAAATCCTAGGGCTGATGACTGGATATTTTTGTTTTACTCACAAATTACTCTATGCCCTAACTTCTCCAACTTGACCTGGCTTTGCCCCATCATCTCTGTGGTGCTTTATGGACACACTTCTGTGCCTTTTCCTTTTGTTTTGCCTTAGAACCCTGCTGCTGTAACTCATGCCCCTTTCAGCTCTCCCTTCTCTGTGGCAGCTCTCCTTTGCTACCCCAGTTCTGATCCCACCTTTGTGCTTTCCAGCAGCACTCAGAAGCTTCTCAAAGCCAGAGTTCAAAGGAAATCCCAGAGAAGAAAGGCTACCCAGGGCTATGCATTTCCTAGCTTAAGCCCAGTTTTTAGCTCCTATCAGGATTTATTTTATAATGTCAATGTGTTACAGCAACACAATCCTTTCCGTTGTCTCCTGAATAAATCGTCTCAGAGGAGTTTAAAAGGTAAAAGCCTATATCCAGTGTTTACAAGGAGTCCTGTAAGAGACATTTTTGTGCTCCAAAAACAGGAAAAATTGTTGTTAACTGCCATAACTAAATGTCTAAAGGGAAAGAGGAGACTAAGCATTTCACCTAGTTGGAAACTTTTGCTGTACACAGCAACAAAACAGACAACAACACAAGGGAGGAGCCACTGTAATTGCCTTTTGCTGTGATCTCTAGATTTTTGATTGAAAGGATCATGTCTGGGGTTCTATGCTCGTTCTTTTCTCATAAGCTCTCAGTACTTAGAAGTCTTTTCTTCCACTCCTAATTTGCCTGGAGCAAGGCTTTTATCTAGACTTTTAGCCAAGAGGCACCTGCTGAAATATTCATTGGTAGAAATTGTGCCATGGGTGTTTTTCCCCATTTGTCCAGTTCTATGTCATTAAAATAAGGTTGAATGCAATGAAAATAGGATTTGACACAGAAGAATGGCATTCTCTCAAAAACTTTATATAATAGGCAATTAACCCTTTTCAGTGCAAGAACTCAAATACTGCTGAATAGTATCCTCTCTCAATGGCCCTTTAGCACCACATTGAAATGGAACTGAATATTATAACTTCACTTGGTGGAAGAATCAAATTTTAATCTGCAATCATTGATAAGGATGATTTAAAGATTTTGATATTTTATTTTTATATTGACCTCTACTTAAACATGATGGTCACTTGAGGAAATGCAAAATCCAGGTGTCTTTAAAATCTTATAATGTGTACCTAAGATCCATTCTTCTTTCCTTTCTGCCTTCTCATAACTCTCATGCAGTTATATGAAATGATTCAAAAGACATTTTTTGTTTGGAATTTGGTCCAGGAATGAGAATAGAATTATTCAAAAATTTCAAAGGTTAAAAATTAAATTGAATCAAAGAGGATCCCAGATACACACAATTAAGCCTGGAATAGTTTTGCCCTTATACAAAGCTGGCCTCAAAGCTCATCTGTTAGCCTTGCTTTGAGCGTGGGTCAGGTGAACTCTGTGTGAACTCTGTAGGTCCCTTCTGATCAAAATCGTTCTGTGATTCTATTTTATTATTGTAATGGAAGCAGATACTCAATGTGCAGAGAGGAGTAATTTTTTAAAAAACAGAGTTTAAATTTAATCAGTTAGCAACAGCAGGCGGTAAAACAAAAGTCTCCAGTATGATATTATTTCACCCTGTGTTTGAGGGGCTAATCCTAGGCCTGATCTGAGAGTCTTCCCAAGAATGTAAATCCAATTACATATAAGACATTTGCTTGTAGACATACTGGAAATTTCTTTTCATTTACTTGCATGGTTCCTGTCAGATTTTGTTATCTGATAACACAGACACATAATACTTTAACAATCTTTCTCTTCTCTAAAGATCTTAAAGAACATTATGCACAGTCAGAAATTAAAACACGTATAATTTTTCAAATGGGGAAATTTTTTGGTTTTGCATGTGCATCAGTTTAAAAACAGGCACAAAGAAATCAAGCCATTTTCTTAAGATTTTTCCTTGGCTTCATAACCCTGGACTGTTTAGAAAACTAGGTAAGTTATAGCAAATCTACATTTTAATGAAAAGATTTTTTTTTCTGTCATAAGTGGTCATTTGTGTAGGTTACAGTTTGTGAAAATTTTAAATGTATATCCTTATTCAGTAAGCATTCTAACATACTCTTTACAATATATCTAAGTCCGAGATTTAAACAGTTAAAAGTTAAGCAAGAGAATTTAGATTTAAAGTTAGACAGTGATATAGTTGTTGGCATTTGACTGATGGAAGGAGGTGAGACCCATAAGAGATAGTCTCTTAGTATCTGCAGTCTTCCCTAGATAATATCTGGAGGGATATATAATTAGATAAATAGATATATACATGGAAGATGCTGCTGAGTGCCTCAAGGTTTCTAAAGCAAAGCACATCTGTGCTAGCCCAGTGAGAAATTTCTGGAGCACAAGTTCAGTCATTCCATTCTATCTGAGTCCTGTGTCAGTCCTTGAGGCTCCTTTTTGAATTTGACCACAAGATTTCTCAGAATAGAGACCTGACCTGAGTCAGGAGCTCTAAGGTCCCCATATGCAAACCTCATGGGAGCTCTGCAGTGTGAGCTCTGCCTTGTCAGACACAGGCACTGGCCATGCTCTGTCCTGCTGTATTCCAAAAGGAAGGAGTACAGGGAAAGATCCAAAAGAAACAATCCTAAAAGCTTTGATTCTTTTTCAACCATTTCCAAGCTAGGAATGATAGATCTGGAATGAAATCTCTAACCTTTTGGTTTGCCAGTTACAGAGAAAAAAAGTCCAGCCTCTTCAGTTGCTTCAGATTTTTCCTGAGATGCATGAGAACTCGGCACTCTAGGGCTAGTGTGCTGGGTTTACTCTTTTTGGCAAAGTGAGCCTGTATTCCCATCTTTCTGCAGCAAAAATGCTGAGAAAAGACCTTTTCTGCAAGACCTTGCATCCTATCACGATATTGTGCATGTATCACTGAATTCTCCTCCAGGTACCCTAATGTATATCTGGAAATGCTTTACTGAAGTGAATGGCTGTGATTCCAGTTTTACAGCAACATCACTGGCAGTAGATTTTGGCCTTTGGCTGCTTTTTTTCAGACTTTTCTCAATGCATAGTAGCATATGTGCTATTTCAAAAGAAAAAAAGTCGTAATGTTGCCATGATAGAAGTACAAGTGCAGCCAAGGGTGTTAGAGAACACTTCTTGATTAGATCAAAATTGCTTAAGACATGACTGACTGCTTCATTGACTTAACACAGCTGTAGGATCTGAAAGATTCTGATGGAAACAGTACCAGTGGTTGACACAACCTCCTTAAAAAACAGCCTCTTATACTCAAAA